>JAQIBA010000054.1:0-391935 GCA_028293925.1 Brueelia nebulosa | reverse complement strand
TAAATAAATAAATACATACAAAATTTAAATAAAGACAAAAAAATTTAAATTACAAATATAAATGTAAAACCGATACAAATACCAAATAAAGTATAAATAAAATACAAATACAAAACTAAAGAATATAAAAATATAATTCTAAACAAAATATTAATCAAAAAATAAAAATATACATCAATTTTCTTTTGATCCTCCCAACAATTTATTAAAACATTTTCTTACCACCGCAGGCCAAATACCCAACCGCCGCAAGTGATACAACTTGGCATACATATAAATATCTACATGATTCTCGTGAGTCAATTGCTTAAATACAGACGTGAGCAGGCAGAAGGTAGCTGCTTCGGTCCCTCCAAACCTGAAATCGACGGGATATTTTTTATAGTGAAAAAAGGTTTTCACAATGAGTGTATCAAACAGGAGGACGAACCTGTCGACGACTATTACGGGACCGTGTTGCGTTTCTTTATTCCATTCTTGCACCCGTTTAATGAGGTCAAAAACCTTATGAAGTGGAGAACACGAATGAGGCCATGAAGGACAATTAAATATCCTAACTGGCAAATCATAGTCGTCTTGAGCAGACTGTAATGTGAAGTCCATCATCGTGCATCCACCTTGTTCGCTTTCCACCACCAATTTCACTTTGTAATTTTCACCCTCGAGAAGATTCTGTTCCGTTGGCCAAAAAGTATTTATATCCTGAAAATTAATCTCAATTAAAACATTTCCTCAATTTAAGTTATAACAAAACAAGGATTAATGAATTATTACTTGGATTTCGGTGCTGGTCAGCAGTACAACCGTTTGTGCGCTGTGATCCCAAACCATCTGCCAAAAGTCCAATACTGTGCTTTCTAAAGGAGTTTGAGTGATGATGAATTCCCTCATTTTGTGGTAACCGATTAACCATGTGGCATTTATGTAATCGCTGCCATCGACGCCCGGTTTGGGGGTTAAATGCACTCGGAAGCATTCCATTGGAACTATTTCGTTATTTCTGTTCTTGCCGACATTGACCGATTTACGAGCTGAGATGGTATTGTAATCTTCTGCACGGAAGGAAGTCACCAACTGCAATACAATTTACAAACGGCTCAGCAAAAATATTTTTGAATGCCGCGAAAATACCCAATAAAATACCGTTTTATGGTACCTTGTATTGATTGTCGAGAACGATTCCCGGTAGAGACTTATCGCACTGAGGATTGGCAACCATTGTTGACAAGTACCTGGACAGATACCCCTGGTGAATGTTCGTTTCTCCGCTTTCGATAGCTTCCACTAAGGCGTCATGTATAAATATATATTGCTCTTCTGTCTGGACTAGAAAATTTCGTTGCGTTCTGATGTGCCGAAGAAAACCGTATATGTTTATTTCTCCTTTAGCTTTGATTTGTTTCAGCATGGCATCGAGAACAATGTAAGCTCCCGTTCTGCCCACTCCCGCACTGCAACATGATTTTATGCCGATTACGCATTCAATATAAAAATATAAATGACGTCATACAATACCTGCAGTGAACTATAATGGGGCCTGCATCCGGTGGGTTCGCTGCTGAAGATTTGCTCACGAAACGCAAAATGGGAAGAGGATGATCCGGAGTCCCATGATCCGGCCAATTTGTATAATGGTATTGCAATACTGTTCGTTCTTGTATGTTACTTTTCTTTTTTTTTATCTGATAATACCGACAGAGCGGGATTAATATCATTTAAAACATTTTTTAAGTAAATATAAACGATGATAAACTCACTCTGAGGTGGCGTATCTGGAAAGTTCGAATCGTATAGGTCGCCCTTATGTCCTCCTTAACCAGAGACACACTTATGACCCCGTACACTTCCGTTCCCTCTTTTGGCCAATACATATCACATTTTCTCTGAAATTTCATTACCTTCATCAAAATATAATACTTCACATCTTAGATTAACAAATTAGTTGTAAGAAACGTACACGACCCCTTTCGATGAGGTTTGTAATCATAACTATAATTCCTACTCTTTGCTCCCAAACCATTCGCCAGAAGCAGTTGAAAGTCGCCGGGAGTGGGCCTTGAGTCCCGATGTAGGCTCTGGATTTCTGAAACCCGTCGATATAATTCGCATTCAGATACTCCGTCGACTTCTTCTGCCCGGGAAGGGGAAGCAGATGAACTCTCGTGTGATCATCTGAAAGTTAAAAAATCACACTATGACCTCGACAAAATTAAATCCTTTCAAACAATTCACGCGTTACACAATTCTTCACGAGTATCAAAAATTGTGAAAACCTGTTATCGCGTAATCAGTTGAAAAAAAAAAAAAATATCCGCAATTGATATATAAAATAAACTTACAGGCTAAAATATTTAAATAGCGATTTTTGTTTTTGTTATCCGGTAACTGAGAATTAATGACGGTGTGCCCTTCGGTGGAGGAATTCTGAATGGTTTCGTACTCCTTGCTGAACCCGATATCCCCGTCCGCGTGAAGGCTGGCTACGTGTTTGGCAAACAGATGAATGGGAATGGCGGTGCTGACGCCGTTCTCCTTGTGCTGGTCCCAGTCGCAGGCGGTCGGCACAGACATCGCCGTCGGATCGTCCAAGTAATAGTAGCTCGCTTTGAAGCACTTCCTGTACAAATTACAAGGAAAATTCCACATGATGTCCGGGCTCACTTCGACGTGGGGAGAATCTCGCTCCTCTACTCACTTCCATATGATAAGCACGGAAAGAGCAATTAAGATGGCGACGATAACACATATCAATCCGGCGATCATTCCGGCGCTCAATTCGCTCGAAACTTGACTTAGCAACGGTGAATATTTATCACAATCCGTTTTCACGAAAATTGTTCTCGTTCCAGACAGTGAGCCTCTAATTAACTCCTTTTCATAATATATGCTTTTCGTTCCCGCTTGCACCTGAACCTCGTATAGACTATCCGTTGTCAAGTTTGTAAGCAACGTTTGAAACTAAAAAATTTCGTCGAAAAAAAATAGTTTTATTAAAATCTAAAAAGTTACTCAATTTAAATTTTTGTGGGAAAAATTTTTCTACAAAATCTTATTATTTTCTCAATTCAGAAATTATTAATAATAAATTTACAATTTATAATTATAAGCTCTATTTGCTTGTGTTTAACTCTACTATCACAAACTTTTATAGCAACTTAAAAAGCAAATTATAACTTATATAATTTTGCCCCGAAATTAATTTTAATAAGTGGATATCCCGTATATATACGGTTGATTTCTTATACACTGTAGCGGCTGTGACGTATACATACGGATAATTATTTTTCTTGCTTTATTTAATAATATACGTTCGATTGTTTCTAGTAATAGAGGGAGAGTAGGAGCATTGAAAGATTCAACTCTTTACGAAACAGATACATAAAGATACAGTATATAAAGTGTCTTTCATTTTTTATCTACTCTTCAGTGCGTATAAATTACTTTCCTACTTTTATTTCAATATTTTATAAGCTGTAATAAACATAACCTAAAATAATCATAAACGTGAAATAATATAAACATAATATATAAAAAAATTATTCAATGGATAATACGTATATATACGCCAGCTGCTGCAATAAGTACAAAACAATAGAGTAAAAGTTTTATTTACCAATCCAGTGGAGTTGTCCAAAGAGTCCAACGCCCCAACGGATTTTTCTTCGAATTCATTAGAATCGTAGCTCCTATACAGTATAAAATACTGATCTATGGATATATAATAGTCCGCCGGTCTGGGTCTTCTCCATTCCACGTACAAGGTATTGTTGCTTTGGCACGTCAAATTCGTTATTGTTGGGGCGCTCGGTCCGCCCACGTCGGTCCTGTACCTCACTGAGTCAGACTGGAGCCCTTCATTTTTCCAAGTGTAAGCTTTCACCCAAATTTTGTACTCCGTGTAAGGTCCTGAGACACGAGAGATTTAAAAAAAAATCACACAGTGAAGATAAAGAAATATTTTTTAATTGAAACAAGTCACGGAGGCGACAGAGTTAATTAAAATGGAAGACTGAGAAATTTTCCATGAGATCGAAGATAAAAGCCAAAAGTAAAGCCATTCGTGGGTGATATTTTTAAAAAACGTAAAAAGTTTGGTAGGAGTAAAGGCGACTCCGTTAAGGAAACGAAAAGGAAGACGAAAATAAATGATAATCGAAACGGGAAAGAGAAAACGCCATGTCTAAAAAATGCAGCCTTGAAAAGAAGACAGAATGCGAGACTTTTTAAGTAGGAAAAGAAAAATCGACTCCACTGTTGATGTGAAAAATAAGGAATTCGAAAAACAAGCAGGCTTTTAAGTGTAAGCCTCTTGGACTAAAATTCTGATAGTAACAAAAATGGAAAATACAAAACACGACACAAGGGAGCGCCGGGGGATTCACAAAGGCAAGAAATATTCTTAGGCTCAAATAAATTTGTATCTGTAGATTCAGGAGAAGATAATGTTCAGATTTGAGAGAGAAAAAGTTTTACAAACTCAGACCTAATCAAAACTGTACTTTTGCGAAATAAATTATGACAATTTGATAAACATATTTACAGCCGAAAATTTTAAAGTTCCTTCTTCGTTTTCGACAATTCCTTATTTTTTAATTCATCGAAACGACCACTTTCTCATTTATTTTTCAATTTTGTGATTTCATTTCTTCTTCCGATTTTCTTTAAGGGATTTCTTCTGGAGACTAATAATTCGAAATGGGTGGCACTGCTAAAACACGAATGTTAGGACTAAGTGGAAAAAAAAATTTTCTATTTGGTGAACACTTTTCGCCTCCTGTAAGGACTATCTTTCACATGTTTCCCTAATTTCTAAAAAATATTTCATTAAATTTTACATTAGCATTTTTCACACCTGAGTTTAATTTAGATCATTAATGGGAAAATCTTAAATAAAAATTTCAGATTACACACTGTTTACACTGCTTACACTGTTACACAGAACTGAACAAATAGTCTAAACGGAGTGAAAAATGCTCCATAAGGTTTCTAATATTATATTAAGTGATCTTTGCAAACTATCAACTGTAGCAGAGCATTTGAAATCAAATTAGACATTTTAAAGAACAAATTTCATTTCATCAACTGTGTTCTAAAAAATTCATAACTCCCAACTCCGACCTTCTCATTATTTTACAGATAAATGTTTAATAAACAATACAGTTTAAGACAGCTGTACCTGTAAGGTGTTTGACACCCAGATTCTATTTAAGATGACCAATTTATAAAAAAAACAATTCATGTGGATGTTAACATTCAAACTGTACACTTACTTAATGTGTCAAGAGTATGGGAAAGCACAGGCGTGGAAGTTGTTCTCACATCTGTATAATTTCCATGCATGAAATAAATCCTGTAACCCTTAACATCTCCATTCTCATGCTCAGGTTTTGCCCAAGAAAGTTCAATTGTGGTTGATGTTGCTCTTATGACAGTGAGATTCAAGGGCTTGCTTGGCTCTGAAACAATAAAATATAAATTATGAAACACAACGAATACAAAAGCAGATGCAATTTAAATACAAAACAATACAGATAATACAATGCAGGAGGAATAATTTTCAGTAAGGAAAACAGTAATTTTATTTTTAATTATCCCCAGACTTCTGACATTAAAATACAAACCCCAATTATTCCCCCTTTATAAAGAGGGGCAACTGTGACAGGTGCAGCACCATTTGGAATATTTTAACATAAATTAAGAGTTCTTTTATTTCTATTCTTACCACAGGAAGCATTACAAAGAATTCAGGTATTTGGTAGTTGGAAAACAGTATTTTTTATGGGTGAAAACAATTTGCAGTAATCATATGCAGTGTCACATTATAAGTCATTAAAATAACTGAAAGTGAATTCGTAATGCCAAACTTTCAGAAAAAGCATTACCTATCAAGGAATTTCACCTATTCTAATTACAGGGAATTCTGTGGATTCTACAATGACTTTTTTGTAGATCTGACAGCATGACATTGATATATAAACTTGACCTGATGTCACAGACTTGATATTAATTGTCAAACTTCTATGTGAAAACTACAGTTGAGATTGGGAAAAGTTTATTAAAAAATAAAAATTTCCATTTGACATCCTCAAACACCTTATATAGTTTCAGGTCAATTATTACTAAATACAGTACAAATCTTCATGCTTAGTTTTCAGATTTTTCAGAGTTGAATTGATGCAAAATAAAATCTTCACCATTAAAAAATTTTCAGTTGCATTTATCGATTAAAGGACGAAAGTAATCAAAACTAATATTGTGAAAATACCAGCTTAAAGTACGTGGGCAAACTTCCTTTTTAAAAATTCTTAAACAACAAAACGGAAGATATATGTGTATGTGATACAAAGGAAGGGAAAAAAAAGCACGAATAAAAACGAATCTCAAATAAAGGGTTTATTTATGACAGAAAAACTCACCTAAACCCTCGATTAAATCTGGCTGAAATGGGCTATCATCAGCTTTAATTTTAACCGAAATGAATAAAACTAGCAATAAATACACGGCATTCACTCTCATTTTCACATTCTCGGCTTGAACCATTCAGTCAAACAACAGAAATTTAAAATTTATACTTCAAAATGAATTGATAATACGCTCATGTTTTAAATGCTGGTTTGTTCCAATTCAACACGACAAACAATATTTCTCTGAGCGCCTGCATTTCTCCGGAACGAATTTATCTCAGAAAATCAAACGGATTTTTATAAATTAACTGAGTTAAAGCACAAAACGACCGAAATAAATGCATCACTTGTCAAAATGTATTCAGTCCAAGTAATTTGTCAATGAAACCGAAATATCCTGCAGTGCTGCCACCTTGTTTTGAAGCAGTGTTTTGAAACAGTTACATGGTTTCGAAAGGTGCACCCGGGAAAATCAATTCGGATGCTTTGGGATGCTGAGGAAACCATTTTCCTGGGAGGAAGAGAGCTAAACGCCTCTTTTGCAAAAAAACCCGGACTGAATTTTTCCAGCGATGAGCTTTTCGACTCGTAATATTCGGTCGGAAAAAGCAAAAATTTCATCATAATTCAAGAAATTATTAAAAATAGGAATTGTTTAGCACGGTTTTTTAAAGATCCGACGAAAAGCAGTGAAAAATGAAAAAACAGAATATAATCGAAAGTTCATTCCCCTTGGTCTCGGAGTAGAGACCGTGCTCCCATCTGTTGTGAAGATGCTGAACTAGGCACCGAATGGAGAACGTATACTTTCGGTCGACTTTTTTCATATTCTGCATTTTTTAATTAAACTTAAACACAGATGGAGTAAAAAGCACTTTTGAGATGAGATGAGCATTTTCCATTGGAAATTTCTTAAAATCGACAAAAACAGTTATTATCGAAGTGATTTAAACTCCAAACTAATACTTGATATATTTAAAAAAAAATTATTTAGTATAGCAATCATTAATGGAAGATAAATATAACAGCATCAAATAAAATTCAAATGTTAAATAAATTAGCAGTAAGCAATTAACTAGAACAGTTACAAAAATAACGTTTAATTATCGTAAGCTGTCCATTATTTTTTTTTCAATAACCGATAAAAACTTAATAACCTTTTTTATATTCAGTGATTTTGTATTACTATTATTATATGATTACTAAATAGAAGTTACTGTATATTTAGGGAGAAACTTTCAAAAATTATTACTATTTTATTCGATTATTTTTTGAACATTAATATTTATACGTCAATATGAAAGCAATTCATAGATTTTACTCATGACCTTTATTTTGCTGACTTATGAATTTACAACGAAGAAATTACAACGGCTGGAATAAAGTATAAGATTCTGTTACATGAATGTCCCGACTTCGAATCGGGTCATCATAACTCATTCGAAGTTACGACTATCGTACGTTTACTTGAAAAGGAAAATATTTTGCGATGAAATCGGGATTCGAGTCATGTGCGCTGTCCCCTAAGTGTTGTTGGAGAAAGGACAGGAAAAAAAAAACGCCAGGGAAAATTGAGATTTGATATCCTTAACTGAACTCTCCAGAAAGAGATTATTGAAGAAATACGGAGGAGAAAGGAAAAGGTTTTTCGTAATGATCGCTAACAATGTTCGCTGGCGGATATAAAATGTTTCGAAAAATAGTATGAGTTCGAATTCTTTCGACCGCATCCTTCTTCTGTGAAATTTGTAATAAATAGTGAGCATGGAAAAGCGGAGACCGATATTAATATTGCGGTTTATCGTTCCTCAACGTATAATAATATCAAAAAATATAAGTCATACGCTATGACGTAAGCAATAACGAGTTTCCAATTTTTACAATCTTTTACTTTATCAAAGAGCAGTCGCTGTTATGATAATTCTCATATGATAACGATGTGCAAAGATAAATTTAAACGCGAACTGAAACACTGTGTTCGTAAAAACACACACAGTTAAAACCTTTTTTGTTCAGTTTGAACGCACGCGAAGAGGAAAAAAAGGAAACGAAACTGACAAAACTCCTCCGCGGAATCTGAAAATGTTAAAACTTTTGTTTCAGCAACCCATAAACCGTAAAAATTACCGGAAGCCTTTTTAATACTGAATTCGGCCTTTACAAAAGACTTCTTATAAATTTAAAACAATAAAAAAAAAAAATAGAAAACAGAACGCCGGCA
This sequence comes from Brueelia nebulosa, assembly GCA_028293925.1. Taxonomy (NCBI): domain Eukaryota; kingdom Metazoa; phylum Arthropoda; class Insecta; order Psocodea; family Philopteridae; genus Brueelia; species Brueelia nebulosa. The sequence goes on along the minus strand of JAQIBA010000054.1, from coordinate 383,310 downwards.
TTTTCCGAGCAAAAAACTTAAAACTGGAAATGCAAAAAGCATTCTTCTCATAAGGGCCCATCTAATTTTCTAAAATGAAAAGCGTTTCGGTATTAGAATGCTTTCACTTATGAAAGGAGTTTCCGAAAGAAAAAAAGCGAGAGGGTTTGTCTCTTTCGTTTTTCCTTTTTTTTTCCCCCTCCCCCTTCGACAAAGAAGTTACAAAATAACAAAAATTTTTAAGCTCGCTTTGGCGGTTTACATTTTTTACATTTTAAAATTCAGCTCACTCGTGAATTTAAGACAATAAAAATAACGGAAGGATATAAAAATTTTTAAGCGGTTAATCACGGCCTTTACCTCAAAACAGAGATTTTCGCTGTGTCTACTGCTAAATCTTGACTGAGAAGATCAGATTGGCGAGATCTTGTCGGAATTTGCTTAAGGTCAATGCAGTAAATCTTAATTAAGAAAAAAGGCACTTACAGTAGGAAAAATATTAACTGTAGCGGATACGGGAAGAAATAAAAAGAGAAAAGTGAGTTCCGGGCACAAAACTATACCGTATTTTATTAAATTACTCATTGATTGGAAAATTTACCTTTTTCAAAACTCGTAATTCCTTCAGAAATTCAATTTAAGGCATCTAAAAAGGATTTACCTTTGACACCTACAAACGGAAATTTGAGCCCAAATCTTTTTAGTTAACTATAATCGCGTATCACAGGGACATACAGTATATAAATGGAAATTCAAAGGACTTAGTAAGTTTGACTGTAACTAAAACTGAGGGAATTAATTTAAAAAAAAAAAAAAAAACTTTTCAAAACTATTTGGATTTATCATCCCGTTATAAGCTGTATGACCAAATTTCGGCCCCAAAGATAAAAAAAAATATCAGGAATTTAAAACAACTTATTTTTATAATGACATAATATCGATTACATCAAAATTTAATTACTCGAGCTAATTTCATTTTTTTATAAAGGGGAAAAATATTTAAATATTCAAGTAATTTTTCCAGAAAAAATATCCCTCATTTAACCCTAGAAAGACCGTGGGGTCCGTGCGGACCCCAAAGCGGTTTTTCTTCCGCTGTAGCTCTTTTGTTTGTCATTGTAAAATGTTGAAATTCGGTGACTTTTCCTAACTTTTTTCAGGCTTTAACCCGGTGTTTTCAGATTTCCAAAATTCCTTCTAGTTTCCGAGTAAAAAATTACACTCCCGCGAAAGACCGTTGGGGTCCGTCCGGACCCCAGACTATTTCCTATGATTTTCAAGTTCCCACGCTTCTTGGGCGCTCAAATCTCATAGATAATGAATAATGGGTGCCGAATAAATGCAAAAACAGCTCTTCTAGCTTGTTTATCTAAAAAGATTTTAAATTATATAGATAAAGATACAATGTCGAGCATTGGTTTTCGCAAAATGTGTGCCTTACTGTTCTTAAGAGTCATATTCTTTTTTCATTTTTGTTTTGACTTCTTTGTTCTGAGCTCTTTATGCCCCCATATTCGCTGTTTCATCAAAACTCGAAAACGCTGTTAAATTCGGACTTTGTCAACAGTCAGAAGCAAATCACCCAACAGCTTGGTTCTGAATAATTGAGGGTTTTGTAACATAGCGGTCATTTAGTTTTTTTTGTGATTTTTGGAAACAAAAAGAAAAAAATCAAACATCCAGTCACCATGTGCAGGTGAGTAATCTTTTACCTTAAATTTCAAATATACCCTTTGGTGAACATATTTACAATTAGACTGGATACACAAATGTCACATTTTGTTTAGGCAACTGAAACCTCAGGAAATACGAAAGATTCTCGAGGACAGTTTGGAGGAATCTGATGAAGAGAGTAGTGAAAGTTGCAGTGACAATGAAATAGATAGGATTATTTCATGTGACTCAGAAGAAGGAGAATGCAGTGATGATGAAGATTCCGAAGCTCAACCCCTTCCTGATGAAGAAACGGAAATGTTTTTCTCCAAGAACGAAGAAGAAATTTGGCTGAAAAAGCCCATGGGTAGTACGGAAGGTAGAAAAAGTAAAAAAGATATTCTAGTTGAACAGTGTGGGATAACTCGCTTCGCAAAAACTAGAATTGTTGATTTACAATCTGCGTTCCTCTTTTTCTTCCGCAATTCATTACTCGAAAAAATTGTTAAATGGACAAACAAAGAGGGGCAATTGCATTACAAACAAAATTGGGTAAATACAAATACAAAGGAAATAAAGAGACTTTTAGGTGTGTTAATTCTGATTGGGGTCTACAAATCGAAAAATGAAGAGATTAGTCAGCTGTGGAGCCAAATAGATGGCAGACCCATTTTTAGTAAAATAATGGGTCGAAACCGGTTTAAAGAATTATTACGGATTCTTAGATTTGATAATGCCGAAGCTCGCCGAAAACACAGATCTGATAATAAAACTGAGCCTATCGATGACATTTTTCAAGAATGGAATAAATACTTGGGTGAGGGTTATAAACCGGGGTGGTGTCTTACCATTGACGAGCAACTTGTCACTTTTCGTGGACGTTGCCCTTTTAAGCAGTATTTACCTGCCAAACCCGGTAAATATGGTCTAAAATTTTGGGCCCTCTGTGACTCTGAAACAAGCTACTGCTTGAAACTAATGATTTACAAGGGCAGAGAGACGGGGGAAAAACGGGCAGTAAATGTGGGTGAAGCGGTGGTGAAAAATCTTGTTTCGGACTATGCAAACTGAATGTCTGTCCTGAACACTCTCAAGTATTTTGTAAAATATGTAGCGAAAAGTTATAAAACAAAAAAATTTTACATGAGTGATTTATCTTACTAATGTTTGTTGCGTTTTTCAATTATTTTATATTCAATAAAAATGCTTATTTTTACATTTTCGACTTTTTATTAATCCTTTAATTCGCCTTCAATAAAAAAATGAAAAAAAACCATCGAGAAAAACAAAGGAACTAGCGCAAAGTCTCTGGGGTCCGCGCGGACCCCAGCGGTCGTTCGCGGGAGTCTGAAATGCCGGTCTTTCCAGGGTTAATCCCCCTAAATTAACTTTCTCAAATGAGGAAGATGTTGTGGGATTCTATAGTAAGAAGCCTGATTTTGTATAGAGCATAAATTTGGTGCCGGTCTCGGAGTATAGAGGATTGGAGGCGGTTCAAGATAGGTACTTTAGGTCAGCGGTTTTCAACCTTTTTGTAACGGCGCCCCCCTTTTTTTTTTAAAAAAATTGTTGCGTCCCGTTAATTTATCTAAAAATCAAATTTCATAAATACTCAACTGATATTATAATTTATTTAATGGGCTACAAAATAATATACAATACTATGTAAAAATATAATAACAACAAAAAAAGAATATATATTTTTGGTTTGTATTCGAAAATGATATTTTGGAAACAGCTACACGCCCCCCTTGCAACAGTCTCTCGCGCCCCACAGGTTAGAAACCACTGCTTTAGGTGGATTTTGGGGCTACATTATTCAGCACCAAACTATTTTGTTAGGGAAGAAACGAAAATAAGAAAAATGGCGGAAGGAGAGCGATAAAATATGAACTTTAGATCAGGGAAGGAAGGAAGGCAAGAATCCTAGAGGAAATAATTAAAGAAATAGATAAGGGGAAAGGCAAAAACGTCGGATGGATGAAGGAAAGGAACGGGATGGGAGAGGAGGTGGTGGAAGCGCTTGTAGGCAAGGACGAAGAAATACAACTACAAGAGCAATACAACCGAATCTCCCGTTCGTTCTACAATATAAAAATTATATCACACGTAGTCTTCCGCACAATTTAAAGAACCCAAGAACGAAGAAAACAAAGCAAATAGGAGGGATAAATGGGGAAGGGGAAGAAAAGAACAGGACCTGTAAATAATATCTGTGTGTGGAGTATGTGTGTTTGTGTGAAGTGTTTTAATTATAGGCAATTATGTGTATCCTTTCGAACGCCGAAAGGCGAGAAATACAATATATTATTATTCCCCTAAGTTTTTAATTTAAACAGATTTCTTTTTTTATTTTGATTTTTGGATTTTTAAATGAAATGTGGAGGGGAACAGATAATTATGTAACAATACACCGCGGAGGATTGTGTCTTCGGGGAATATTTCTGTGGAAGGGAAATGATCAAAAATCGATTTCAAGATTTCGTCAGGGGAGATATGATCACAGACGGGAAAAGGTAATGCAATATGAAGTAACATCGTGTGAGCACGCAAAGTCTAAAGTGCACAAGGCGTCACCGTCAAGCTTACAGCTTTTAGGCATAAACTTTAGGAATTTCAGGAGAGACAGAAATCACGATTTTAAACGGATTGACAATAATAATGGCAGAGTCGTGCTGCAATACTTAAAGGAACACAAAAGGGCGTACTTTAATTTGTGGCTGCTGCTATTTATAAGCGCCCACTCAAATTATATTTTGAATGGCATTAGACTAAAAGCATTATTTGGGTGAATACGTGCCTGCCCACGCAAATATCGAGTGTATTGTGTATATTTTTATAAGTCACGTGGGGTTTAATAAGAGAAGAAAATACTCAAGACGAGATTTTTCGAAAATTCTCAAAAACCAGAAAGTGTTGATTTAATACTTAAATGAAGTTTGTTTAAAAATAAAAAAAATTTTTTAGGAGTAAAATGAAGCTTAAGGTTTTTTTCGATGAAGTGAATTTCGCATCTATTTATTTCAAAATTTTCACTTCCGAGAACATCTTAGGCATTTAAGAAAAAAAAGTATTGCAGTTTTGAAAGTTTTAATCTCCCGCAGAATTTTTGTTAATTTTTAGGAAACTTTTTGCAGTATTTTAATTCTTTTTTTTTAGAAGGTAAATATTAATAATATTCCACTGTTGACTTTTGAAAATATTTTTTTTTAAATAAAAAGAATTAGAATTTGTTGGGAGCTAATGGAAATATTATTTACTCGAAGAGATGAAACAAAAGAATGATTTAAAAGGGTTTACAATTGCAAACAAGCAGTTAACATTTTTTAAAATTAAACGAGATTCAATTATTATTTTTTTGAAAATAACTGAGAAACAATTATTTAAAAGAAGTGAGTTAGAAAAACGCATTCGCTCTTAGAAATGTTAGAAAATAAACAAAAGCAGAACTTACCCCCTTCATCAGTCATGACTAGGACGGTTGCATTTGGTCCAGGTCCCTCGGGATTAAATACCTGAACGGAAACTAAATACTGCGTGTATGTTTCTAAATTCTGAATGGTGTGACTCTGAAAATAAGGAAATGTACTTATTAATTAAATTGATTTATTAAAGCAAAAGAGCCAGTTTAGAACTTATCTATCGTGTCCCCATCGAAGTTGTCTCTGAGGCGAGCCATCTAACATAATTAGAACTCGTCGCACCTGAGGCCTCAGATTCCGAAAATTTGTAAAAGATAAGCTCCTTACGTTAAACCCTTCTTTCCCCTCATATCTTCAAAATTAAATCATGACAAAATACTTCTGAGGATAAAATCTGACGTTATTTACTGACAAGAATATAATTTGATGGTTTCGGCCCCTTATCGGATTGCCGGATACGAGGTGTCCCTATGAGAATTGTTCTTCCGCAGTTTTATTCGCGGAGGTATTCCCGTTCTCTGAGAATTACAATGGGAACGTTAGTGCGTGTTTGAAAATATTTTCTTTCAGCAAAATATTCCGACTTCATTTTATCTGAATTTCTTCTGAAAAATTTTTCCGAATAAATTTCAACAGCTTTATTCAGATATTCTGTGAGGGGAAATGAGGGTAAGTTAGGAACAGCGGTATTAATCCTTTGCGGTGGTATAAAATTTGTGTATGGGTATCTATTGGTTAGAATTAATTTCTTTGGAAAGAGCAGGGATACATATATATAATATTCAGTAATAATTAGTAATATTTTAACAAGAGAGAATATCTAATTACTGCTAGATACAATTTATAAAATATTCTTTGTATCTTTGCACAACTTTTGTTTAGATTAAATTTTGTTATCTCCAATTGTATTAGTTGATGAAAAGGTTTAATAGAAATTCGGGAAAAGTTTAAACTGATATAGGAATGCATACAGTATAAGATTAGTATATATTTGTATACATTCGTATAGTTCCTTGCTATGGTGGCCGAGAGCAGAGGGTTAACCAAGGAATAATTTTTGAGAAATCCGTTCATACATTATACTGCTGTTTAGACCATTAGCCATCAGCAGTGATCTCAATACCTCGCAGTGATGACCAGTCATCTGCGAGGGAGGACAACCTTTGAAAAATTTTCTCTATCGCTGGGATTCGAACTCGCCCCGACAACACAGCGCGCAGGGGTTAAATACACTGAGCTACTGCCGTCCTCACTTTATAGAAATAAAAATCGGTCAGCAATTTAAAAAAAAGACTGGAATGAAGCCAGACTGACAATGCAAGAAAAACTATAATGGGATTCTACCTTAAGGCCCCAAAAGTGATGGAAAGGCTCTAAAAAATACTCTTAGCCATTAATCCTTTCGTGTTTTGATTACAGTAGGAAAAGTTTCAGATACTGCAAAGTCATAATCAAATTTTTTATAATTGTCGAATGCATTGGAACTCTCAAAATTTATTCCTCTTAAATTCCTCAATTCCTCAATTGCTCTTTTTTTTAACAGGTCTAAAAAACAACAAAATTTTTTAGTGCTTCCAATACAAAAAACTTACGTCTACATTAGAATCCCTGATATATATTTCCTTGACTTCGTCGTCTCCCTTTTCCCTCGGCCGATAGGAGATTCGATAGCCGAGAAACTCTCCGTGAATTGTGCTTTTATGGGGGGCACGCCAGCTGACGTGGATGGAAGTCGAACTAGTGTTGTAAGCCATTGTGACTGTTGGCTTGCCATCAGGCACTGAAAGCAAAATACCGGCTCGTTAGTAATGCGGAAGAAGTTTCAAGCAAGCGGATAGATTGATAATCGCCTCTTCTCTCGCTGAGAAAGATAATCAAATAGGAGATCAGAATATCAAAATGTCGCTTCCAACTATGAAACTCTGAGAGGAAAGCTCACGACGAGAAGATTTCGATAAACTTTAAATTTTATTGACAACTAAAAACGGTCTCTTCCATGGAGATGTTACTATTTACCAGAATATAAATGCATAAAGTTGAACTATACCGATGCAGTAATGTGCATTCCAACGCTGAAAAGAATAAATTTCAATAAATAGGAAAATATATTTCTAATGTTAATTATAATTTCATATTTAAGTTATTGACAATTTTTACTATGATATTTAATATATGTTATTTATTGTTTCGTTAACTTATAGTTTTATATTTAATTTATTGACAATTTTTATTATGATATTTATATAATCTATGTTATTTATTGTTTTGCTTATCTATCTTATTACTTTAAAAGCTATAGCTGATCTGATGCCTGTTTTTCTTTTGTGTGTAATTTATAACTTTGTAAAAAAAAATTTGTAAAAATTTTTCTACTGTTTATAAAAAAAAAATTGTTGCGTATACTCCCTTAAAGCCCTCGGGCGTAAGGGTAAATTATTATATATTATTATATTATATATTTCTAATGTTAAAAAACCGCTGAAGTAACGAAAGAATATTGACTTTTTAACGGAAACTTAATTAACGACTCTTAAAAAAAATAATTTTATATAAAGTACGCAATCCTTTACAAATTACTAACGAAAATAAAAAATGCACAAGGTAGTTATATAAATGCAGCACTTATTAAAAGAAAGTCTGACGTCACGCTCACACGGTTTATTTCCCCCTTTCTCTCGGGAAGAAGTTCTTTTACCATTTCTAAACGGTAATTTATAAAAAATTCACAAAGAAATCCTGCTTTAAAAAATCATTTAAAAATTTTATTTTTCCATTTGCTGTTGTGTGAGTTGCTTTCAAAATTCCCCCTCCTTCCCCCCCCCTTAATCTGATGGAAATTCGAGGAACTTTAGCCCCGAAACGGAGATTTTATAAACGTAAAAAAAAGACTTCTCTTTTTTCTTTCTAAAGGTTCGGAGTAACGATTGTCACTCCGGATGAGTTTTCAGTGCTAAGAAGACGTTTAAAAAAAGCCGTAAAATCAATCGGCCTTGGGAAAGGGGAAAGAAACCATCAAAACCTAAGCATTGTTTTCTATTTTTATCGAATATTCCCCGTCGTTACCTAAAAATCGGCAAAATCTGCTCCCGTTTTTACGACAGCAGAAACGAGCTCAGACTTTTCCGGACGCATAAAAGAAGAAAAAAGAAAACTCGTTACATTTTTTTATTTGCTTTTTGCTTCTCCAGGTTTTCCCAGCTGTTTTTTTTTCCTTGTCTTTAAAACTTCTCCTCGTAATTCATATTCAAATTCTTATACTCAGCAGAATTTTTCATAAAAAAAAAAAAAAAATGTTTCCAATCAAAAGTTTTACGGTTGCGCGTTCGGTTATTATTCCCAATTTCCTTTCAAAAATACCCCTTCGAAAAAAAAACGCCCCAATTTTTCTCTTTGAATTTCAGATTCGACCGAGCTCGAAAAAACCCCCCCTAAAAAAAAATTTTTTTTTACTTTTACGCAGCGGTCATTAGCTTTCAATCCGGGCCTTTTTTCCTTCCCGTCTGATGCATAAATTTTTAAGTAAATGTAAATCTTTTTTGTTTTTGTTTAGGAAAATGGCTGCCAAACAATGAATGACACCAACCGTTGAGTACAATTCTAGCGCATTATTATTTAACGAGGGAATGGAGATTTGTAAAACCGTTAATGAAAATTAATGCGGTTCTTTTAAGAAAAATTATTCATTGTTTTCTGTGGAAAAAAAAAAAATTTTTCTATCTGCGTAATCAGTTTAATCAGAATCATATAAATTATCATTCTATCCGCTACAATTATTTATGGCGACTGGAAAAGTTTGCTTTTCTCTCTCTTTCCCCTCCGGACGGTGGGTTGCGGGTCGAAGGAGTCAATCAGGGACTCACTTAACCCTTTGAATCACTCCGAAATAAACGGACTGCATAAAAAACACCAACGGGAAATAAAAAGTATTGGGCGAACAACCCAGGAAACCCATCAAACGGTATAATTCATCGCAAAACGGGCAGATTCGCATATGGTGAGAGCAAATCCAACAGCGAAATGACATATGGCTTAAAATCAACAAATTTTATTGCCAAGCTAGAACTCAAGTTTACCTTTTCCAGTTGAAATTTACTTTTCCGGGGAAAGCAAACCTTAAAATGTAGTAGGAAACGTTATGGAATTTACATAAATCAATTGAGATTTATCGCATTATAAAATCGCAACCGCAATATTGCATCGCTTTCACGACGGCATAGATAAAACGAATTTGAATATTGTCTTGTTGCGTATGTCACAAAAAAACAAAAAAATATTACCGGGGAAATATTTTTCTTACTTAAAGAGCTCCGGGGCTGGAAAAAACCGTTTCCCGGAGGCGAAGAAGAACTTATAAATTGCAATAAACTGATAAAATCCAAAGAAACAGCTTCTCTTCGGGAGAAGACGTTGCAATGAGTTGGAGTTCAACAGTTCGCAACGCAGATGAATTAATTTGGAATGACATCCATTCCACCTCGTGAGAGTGAGCTTCCGGTAAACACAATAAAAATCCTCCTTTTTCGGTCCACTTTGCGTTCTCCTGTTGTTCCAAAATCTGAGATGTATTCCACCGCTTGAAGGTTCACTCCGCTGTCATAAGCTCAGTACTTAAAACGGTGAAATTCTTTCAACAGTGGGATCCACTTTAATCTTCCTTTTTTTCTGTCATTCCTTCTCTTTCCTCTGCGTAGAAAGCAATGGTCTGTTCCCATTCATCCTCCCTCCTACTGCCATGCCACTCCATTTTCCTCATGTCCTGTCCTGACACTTGAATTTACTGAGAGTTTATAAAAGTTCTTTTTTTTCTCCAGACTTAGAAATAGATTTTGTTAAACCAAACCTACAAGAATGCAATTTCCTATGCCTTGCCTGGAACTCTGCTTATGTGTTATCGAACTCCCCCAAATTTAGTATATAATTGTTACCGTGAATGACCTAATGGAGAATGTCGACATTCACCATTACCAAATACGTCGGTGAAAGATGGAATATTTCAATAAATTGTTGTAAATTCTGACAACCACAGTTATGGTGAATATTAGTATAAGTCAGAAATAATGGTATTTAGATATACACCAACCGACAATGTGAATGTTGACATTCACCGGTGAAAGTCGACATTCTTCAGATTTCGGTGTTTCGCTGTAACATAATCAATGCCATATTGACCAAATTTGATTCTTGTCCTCTTATTTACACATCCAAACTCTCTGCCTAATCTCTATTAAATAATTTCACTAATTACTATTTTCTTTTAAGTCTTGGGTTTTATTCTGATTAGGCACTTTCTCAAGGAATCTTACAGAAAACCGCGTTTCCGCGATAAACGGATAAAAACAAAATAATACAATTGGCATTCTCCCAAACCGAGCTTGCATTTTGAGAAATTAATTTCGTATTAATTAAAATTCAGAAGATATTATTATTAAATAATAGATTTGGAGTGAAAACGTTACACATTTAAAACTTCAATGTTTGGAATTTTTCATTTCTTATTTGAAAAAATAATATTTAAGTGAAGTTTTTCCATTCAAATATGAAGTTGAATTTCATATTATAAAAAGCAATGCTCACTGACTTACATTTCTTTGTAAATTCACAGTGAAAAAATTAATTAAGTAAATAATATCCTTTGTATATTCCATAATTTCTTCCCATTTTCCTTCGGAAACAACGCGTATGGCAAAAAGTATAAAAATTCTTTTTATAATCGAAGAAGGACGAGTTTAAGCATCAGAATTTGTCAACTCCAAAAATTCAGATTTATAATATCCGCGAGGTTTTTCTTTATAGTCTTCTTTCCCTCATAAATATCAGAGGAAAAATTAATGAAGTAAAATAATTTTAATTTGATCCTACATTTTCACGATATTTGATACTTTAATAAATTATGGAGAGTATTATTTTTTCCAGTATTTATTTCCTTTAATTTTGAAATTCTTATCTTTACAATAAAAAAAAGAGTTGCCGTTACGGACGATGTGAATTTTATTATTGGAAAATACTGAGTGTTGTGACAGAAAAATTTATTTCACCGATATTCTATAACACAATTCTCCTTATTATGACAAAAACCATTTTTATTTTTTCCTTCTGCAATGAAAATAATATTCCTTCAGAAGACTCCGATTAAAAATTAATAGCTGTAAAAAAATTTATTAAACTCTCTAATAAACCTCAGTCGTAAAGAACAAATAGTCCGAAATAAAAACAGGGATAAAATAAGTTACAAATAAATAAATAAATAAAACCAACACACAGAGGTCTTTAGAGGGGGCTAAAAGGAAAGATAACTTTAAAAAAGTAAATAAATAAATAAAAATAAAATAAAAACAGGAACAAAATAAATTACAAATAAATAAATAAATAAAACCAACACACAGAGGCCTGTAGAGAGGGCTAAAAAAAGAGATAAAATAAATTATAAACTCATAAATTATAAAACTGATAATAATTGTAGAATTTACATCAATATATATTTATATAAAACAAAGAGTAGTATTTATCAATGGCATTCAGTAATATATACTAACGACACTGAAAAAACATTCCAAATTTAAAATTTTACGAATTAACTCCCGCGTGAAATTTTTGATTTTTTTTACAATTTATTAAATTAACAGAGTTTCGAATTGAATTTCCGAATGTTATCCGTAATTGAATGGCCGACATCATTTAAGTAATTAAAGAAATATATCTCTCGAAGGGATATTTTTTTGATTCCGAGGCAGAAGACCGGATTCCCGTGGCAAGGTTTTATTTTTGGAATTTTTTCCCTTCACCTTTTCCTGACAACTGCTTGAAAAGAAGAGTGTCAGAGGGAAAGAAAGAAAGGAAGGAAAAAGTTTTCCTTTTTCCGAGGCCGTGTTAAACGCCATTACGGAAGAGAGTAGTCCTAAAGCTTCACTTTATCATTAGGGAGTGAATTCTTTTAATTTTATCTTTCAAGGACGCGCGAAAATTCTCCGATCATGGCTCCCTTTATGAGAATTCTCCACTTGAAGGGTGTAAAAAATCGCGTCGAGAAAGAACGGGGAAACTTAATGAAAATGAAATCGGAGGTGAGAATAATGGAGGCCCTTTGAGGTTCATAATGCTTGGGGGGGCCCTTATTAGTTTCGTTTTTGTTTCTTTCTTATATCGGATGGCAGGCAGCGGCAGAAAAAAAGAATGCCGGAGGAAGAGAAAGTGAACCGAATAAATTCATGACAGTGCAGACAAACTCTGAAAGGGAATCCTTTTTATAACTTAACAATTTTTTTTTTTAACATCATGAATTTGTGTTGCGACTTAAGACAGATTTAGTTCTCCACCGCTCTCGGCTTGTAATGGCATTTTTTTTCACTTTTTCTAACTCATTTCCGGCATATTTGGCGTTAAATCATAAATTCCACTTAACACCCTTACAATTTTACTTTGCTGTATTGTATTTACCCTCTGACACAATAATCAAAGAATGCAGTGCAAAAATAAACATTTAATTATTTTATCGATCATTGAAACCGACTGATTGTGTCATTAAAGGTACAAAAACCTTTTTCTTCACCGTTTTATACTGTTTCTCCTGAGTATCCCCTTTTGTAAGATTCCGTTGTTTCACTTATACGGTAACAAATTTAGAATTTGATTTTCAGAGGAGAACCTAATCTGAAGTTCTTTTGTTCTTTAAACGTTAACATCAAACACGCAATCTTTAACTATTCTCTCTATAAAATAAAAGAGAGAGATAAATGCCTCGGGACGGGTCGTTGTTTCTAATAAAAAACTGAAAGCACTTTAAAGAAGAATGAAAGATTGATAACATCAGGGAACGAAATCAGCTATTTATCAATAGGAAAAATCGGCAGGCAGCGATCTGAGAAATTTTCAAGAAGTCAACCGCCGGCTTTGTGGCTGCAAAATTTTCCGGAAAAACAACAACTGGAAAGAATGCAGTTGAACTTCTTGCGAAACTTTTTTCTTCCCGTTTTCATACTTCACTTGAGGTATGATAAAAAAGCGGTTTATTTTATTTATTTTTTTTTTTTCATTTTTGAAAAATACGCTGAAATTTAATTCAGTTTCAAACAACGTATTTCATAAACTTCTTTTTAATTTTTCCAAACTTCCGCACAACGAACCTCTTTTCACATGGAATAAAAAGGAAAAAGGCTTAATTAAAGCTTGAAAGTCTTTGCTTGGCTGATTGAACTCCGAGTTAAATATACGTTCGCCTCGAACAGAAATTAACCATAAAGACGAGACGGGCTCAGAGATCAAAGATATTAGGATAAACCTATTATCTCATTATTATTACAAATTCGAATAACCTGAAGCCTTCCTATGGACTGTATCTGTCCATGAAATGTTAAGGATTGCGCGTTTATAGTCGACCTTAAATCTTTGAGTTAAATATACAATACAGTAATTTTTCTTACTTTCGTTTTCTAAACTCCTACGAACCATTTTTACACTGATATTTACGGACAACGATGACATAATGGAAACTGGGATCATCCCATGAAATTTTCTTTCATGAACTGTGACAATAAAAAGACAATAAAGAAAGGTTTCTACATAAAAACATCTCGAAAGCATGAAAAAAAAAGAGTCCTGAAAAAGTTCCTGGAAAATCATTCGCATGAGAAAAACCTAAAAGTCGGAAAAAATCTTGTTTTCCCGTTGCCAAAAAAAGTTCCAAAATCTAACCGTATATACGCTTGGCTTCCAACTCTTCCACATTTGGAAAACCTTGGCAATGGTTTCTTATGGCGAAGGATACCGAAGTTCAAAGGTCACCCTATGTATAACACCCCTTTGATTCTGAACTGTTTTCGGGAATTTTTGAGGAGATTTGCTCTTTTTATGATTTCAAATTATCTCACATTTCATAAAAAAAACAATATTTTAATTTTAGCTGAACAACATTGTCAAACTTTGAAACTTAACAAATAATTATTATTTTTATTTATGTTACTTAACGTTTGACTTATTTAGCTTTTAAACTTATTTTTAACTTCTGTTAAGATTTTATTTAATTTTTATTATGATATTTATTTAATTTATGTTATTTAATGTTTTGTTCATTTAACTTATAATTTTATATTTAATTTATTGACAATTATTGTTATGATATTTATTTAATCTATGTTACTTATTGTTTTGTTTATCTATCTTATAATTTCATATTTAATTTGGTAATTCTGCATATTTTATTTACTTTAAAAGTTATAGCTGATCTGGTGTCTGTTTATCTTTGGAACTGTACCTAATTTATAACTTTGTTTTGACTGGTGTTCATAAAAAATTTATTGCTTATACTCCCTTAATGCCCTCGGGCGAGATAAGGCTAAATTATTATATTATATTATTATTTTTATTTTATTTATTATTACTTATAACATTAATAAAGAATTAAAATTTTTAGGTATTTTCTTTTTCGTAGACCAGTAGAGGCATTAGCCTAATCTGGCCGAGTAATATAACTTTGTATAAAAAAAAATAGAGCAAAACTTTGTTTTGAATAAATAAATAAATGAGTTTTAAATAAATAAGCATTAATTATAACACTAAATAACTGTTTATCACTGCTCTCCTTTTATTTGCTTTTTCCCTCCTAAATATGGGCATTTCCTTTAGTTTTTTCAATTTATTATTATTTGACATGCTTATTTAATAAAGTCATAAAACTGAATAGAGTTCATAGTCCTGAAGGAGATATACTCGAAAAAAGGCAACGGTGGCATTTAGAACAGGACTAAGGGTCAAACAGAAGTAAATATTTTACGTGCGAACAAAGAACTTATTTTTTCTTCCTGAAAGGAAGCTTTAAGTCTTTTTATCTATTTAGGAAGAGGTCCAAGAGTTGCGGAAATAAAAAGATAAAAGTGGAGATAATGTGTAATTTTACAAAAGCGAGAAAAAGTCCTCTCCCCTCTTCATCGTTACCCCGGTGGAAACGAAAATGGCGAGCGAATTTAATGAAGAACCGGGAATTTGAGGGCCATTAGCTAACTGTTAGTGGCAACATTCACCTGAATTCATTCTCAAACGTACGAGACCATATTCGTACTACGTGTTTCATTCGGAGGAAATAAATAAAAATGCACGGACCATCGTTACCAATCGGGCCTCAGTATTTGACTTTGGCTCATTATTTATATGTATTTTATACATGTTCGAGTCACGAGAATTGTTCACTTACACGAAACTCTTTGTCAAATAATTTACAACTTAATTTAGAGAAATTAAAAAAGTTGGGCGTATTGGCGGTGAGGGAGAAATTAAAGGCAATGACGGGGCTGAGTGAGATCGTAAATGCAGATCACCTGCCCTTTGCTATGGGGAAGCTAAGCACTTATCAAAGGCAACCAGGTGACACAAACAGTTTATCAATCCAAAGTCTATTACACGCTGGAACTAATGTTGAGCAATCACGCGAACTTTTGTACTCCATTTACCAGATTTTTAACTTTATTTCCCTTTCCACCCCTTCGCTTTTCCACAACGAGAGCCCACAAAATTGGGAGGAACAAAGGGAATTTTATTCTTCTTCGATTGCACCGCTCAGGTACACTCCCTATTTGCCCGAATTAAAATCTTTTAAACATTTCAAAAAGGAGAGAGCTTATTATTTCATGTTTGATGGCTTTTAACCCCGTTCTTTCTCGAAGGAGGGGATGTGATGTTCGAAGCCGCTCTTTAAGATGATACGAGAAAAAATCCTCTTTCTCAGGATGAAGTTCTCATTCTGAAACTTGTTACCGATATCAGGGAAATCGCTCGAAAATAAAACTTTTGCCCTTTTATTTATTTTTTTGGATAATTCGATATAATATTTTGTGGACAGTCAGCGTTGGACTTTACATTCGAAGGATAAATCTCTACGCGGAAGGACTTACAATGAACTTATTTACTGCTGAATCACTGCTGCGACTGCAGATAAGAAAAGAGTAAATTCACTTAGTTTTCATCTAATTTCAGAAAAGGGAGAAGAACCTCGATTTTTCGATGGTGCAAAAAAAAACGATTGAAGATTTGAAAATCCTTACGCGTTGAATTTAATTCGGAATGGTCGTACAGTTCACGACCGGCCGAACGAAAAAAATTCATTAAATATAGATAAAAATTCCTAATTGATGTTGAAAATTTAACTCTCGTTTATTACCGGCATTACCGATAAATTATCACTCTCTTTTTGCGGCACATAGTTAAACCATTAATGAGAAATATACAAATCACTCAAAAATATTAAAAGATTATTAATATGATATGGAGCATCAACACATTTCGAACGCAATTTTAATTAATTTGCATCTAAATTATTTGTATTATTAATATCGCATATAATCGTTTCTTTTTGGGTTACCGCACGCAAAATTTTCCAAGTTATAAATTTAACGAGCGGAAAATTAACGTCGTTAATAAAATGTTTTTTTTTTTTTGTTTTTTGCAATGCCAAAGTCAAAAAAACCTTATCCGGCAAAAAAGCCCGCGAATCCAGCGCGAGCAGAAACATGATATGCGAAATTTGTTTGACAAAATTTCTACCGCAATACCTGACTTTGATGCTAATGATGTTAATTAAATATTGAAGGGGAGAGATTATTTAAATTACATTGACATTGTTTAAAACAAATTTTTGGAAATAACTCTCGCACTCTAAAGCACCTTTTCAAAACCGTGGAGGATAAAAGTTTAGGTGGGAATATATTAAGGAAAAAGTCTCGATGGGTGGGAACAAAAAACACAAAATAAAAGAAAAAGTAAAATCAAACTGAATGACCACAACAAAACGGGGGAGTTTCTCCCGGGAATGCATTCGACATTCAATCAGGAGAATTGGAGAACTCTGAAAATACATGAAGACATTTCAACCGTTCCCACTCAGAGAAATAATCGTCCAATTTCTTCCGAGAAATGAAGATCAAGGAAATCTTTGTTCCCCCCAAAAAAAGTAAGTGCTTTTTCTATGACAAACGAAGGCGGCCACATACTAAAAAAGCTCTAAGAAAGGTTAAACAAAAATCAATTTGAAAATTTTTTACGTAAAAGGAGCCCTCAATTACAGGGCAGCAAACTAACACGTTTACATCAGCATAAGTTTATATATTTGTTATATTCAGCCGTTAAAACAGAAATGAAAGCTCTGAAAGTGTAAGTTTGAATTAATTTTTCTGGTTTGAGGGACGTAAGGGAGGAAATCGATAAAGCAATTATTCAGATGAACTATGAAGTTCTCTCCTTCGAGACGGAGAGGAGGGAAAAGAAGAAGAAAAGGGGAATAAAAAATAAAAAATATAATCTTGACAAGCAAAATATTAAAATTCTTTGGTTAAGAAATGTTGATGAAAGCACTGGCGAGGAAAATTGAGTTATCGAAAGTTTCCTTAGATGAAGGGAAACTTTTCCAGAAGTTGCCAAATGTTTGCAAAATTTACAGAAGGAGTGATTGTCCTTTTCTCTTCTTTTGAATTTGTCTTTCCCCTTTTAACGTCATTTCTTTTTTGTATGAATTCCAATTTTTCTATGGAGGGGTCATTCTCTCTCGAAAAATTTCAATTTTCATCTGTGGTTGTTTGACTGTTCCTTTCCATTGTAGTTACTTTATAAGTGAAATTATATTTAACATCTTAATAAAATTAACTGCAAGTCTTTGTATAACTTTCATAATTTATTTTAAATATATGTATTTATTTTCATTTATAAACTAACTTTCTGTATCAATTCCATCTGAATAGTTAAACTAAAAGCAAAAAAGCTTTACTTTCTGTCGATTTTTATTTGCCCCATTCGAAATCCATCCCCCGAATGCGTTCCCTTAATTACTCACAATAATTCTCTCAGAATCAACTGTTTGGCTGATTTATATTCCCATTTCGACGAAATTCTTTTCTTATAAAAAAAAGTAAATACTTCAACGAGAATTCTTATTCAGCATTGCCCCTGATCATTTTACATCACTTTTTGCCCTTATTTCTCCATTCTTTTTCTTTTTACTCGTGTTACCTCTGGTTCTCATTAAAAGTCACAAACTGAACCGTGAAACTACAAAAATTCAAAGTGTAATTACGGAGCCACAAAAGGAGTCTAAAAAATGGAAATTAAAATTGACAATCAAATTTACCCAATAAAAACGAGTGATGAAAAAACACCAACAAATTCGCCTCATTTATGTTCCAAAAAAAAAAAAAGTTTTCCGAGATTTCAATGGAAAGAAACTCATCTAAAAATCTCCATTACTTAATTGTTTAAATACTCATCAAAAAAAGAGAAATAATATTATGAAAAAACAAAGTTTTCCAGCGACACGTGTCAGAGAGTGATGCTTGGATGTGCAGTTAACAGTTCATGAAAAGAGAGCTGAGGAAATTAGCTGTCAACTAAAGATTCACCTCCGCTCGAATATCCCTCACTGGAAAATTATTGGGAGAATTAAGGTTTTTCTTTGGGATTTTTCCAATGCAAAAGAATTATAAATTAAAACTGAATTAAACTTAAAGCCGTGTTTTCGCGCTAACAATGCACGAGCGATGCTTTCATTCGGGATGCAAGAAGTAAAAGGAGATTATGAGAAAATTCCTGGCATTTTAGACATACCCCGGGCGACGGAAGAGGAAGGAGTTTTGGCTCCAGGTAAACACTTTTCGGAGGTTGAGGTCGTCCCGTGTAATTTCTTTAATTTCGTATTCAGCGAAATAAAGTCACGTTCGGGGCCGAAGCTAAGGAGATATTAGCCGGGCAGATGTTGGCGCTTCAACAGAGCGGCCATGGCAGAGTTGTCTGATAAAGCTAAAGCTCACAAATTAGTACAGTCAAATTAGATATTAAAGATTACATAAATTCCTAAGAAGCTGAAACTTGATGGAAATATTCAGAGTATAATTATATATAAAATGTCAAAAGTCCTCAAAAATCAAACAAATTCAAACAATTTTTCGAATCATTATATATCTCAGAAACAGTGATACATTTTTTATAGATAATTTTATCCTCTACAATTTTCGTGTGAGCTATTTTACGATAAAACTACTGAAAATGGTGAAAACCTAATTTTTTTTACCTTTAACCTCCGCCATTTTTCGCAGACACCGGATTTTTTAGGACTTTAGACATTTTACATGTAAAATTATACTCTAAAAAATTTCACCAAGTTTCAGCTTCTTAGGAATTGAATGTCTAATTTGATTGGACTAACAAATGAAAAAAAATTATTGTTGACTAAGATGAATTATAATAAATATATTACTGTGTAAAAATCAGGCAAAACACCAAGAGATTCAGCACTAAAAAGCGAAAGAAATAAATATTTTTAGAACGGTTATACTTTTAATTTGGCGTCAATGTTCCTTAGAGAATGATCAAATCGTCAGAATAGTTGGCACCTCTGTAAATAAGTAAATGTTGGCACTTAAATTCTTTAAATTATTAAAGACTGTTGATCAATCGAAAAATACATATACTGTATTTCCTATTAATAATTTGGATCTTATGATCTTAGAACTCACATTCAAACACTAAAAATCATCTAAATTGGAAGAAAAACTCCACAAAATCTGTAACTGTACCGCATAAATTAATTTTTATTATTTATCAATTTATTGACGACAATGATTATTGATTCATGTATAATTATAATTTTTATTTATCAAAAAATTATTCTTTTTTATTAATCCATGTATTATTAATCTATTTTTCTATTTATTATAAATATTTCCCATTGTACTTATCCATGCACAATTTATTTTTATTTGCTCACCTAACTGATAAAAAGTTGTGAAATAAAATTTTTGGTATTTTGTTGATAAATTTCTCACAAAAATTAAATTCAAATGCTAACAAAAGGTGAAAGGGTGAAAAAGTAATGAAAAAAATGACGGTGTGAACAAAACGTTATTAGAGCTCCTAAAAAATACACGGCATGAATCATCAGATTTAAACCGTTGCATTTTAATGAGTGTTTCGAGTCGAAAGGCAAAAAAAAAGGAAAACTTTTAAACGCAAAAATCCATTAAAGAAATCTCACTCGAAAAGTAAGAAGCAATAGAACGCACTCGAAGGGGTTCGCAATTAAACCCCACAAAAAAACTAACATGTTAATAAATGACTTCACCAACAGATGTATCATTAATAACACTTTGAAGTGGGGCGATATCGACGTGGAATGGAAGAATAACGCCTGCCAGATTAATATACAAAAAAATATACCAAAACCCCGAGCTGTTTCGCCGCGGCAGGACGATTGGTGGTCAGAGCCATCGATAAAGAAAAGGGTTGGAAATCAATCAACGGGGATCAATGAGTGTAATTTGATTTCTTAACAAAGAAACAGAATTTCTTGGTTCCGTCTGTCAAAGAGGCATCATTTACCACTGTTAGTGGAAATATATGGAAAAGCATTGTGTGCATTGAGTGACTGCTCTTCTATTCATTTTACCTTAAGGACTATAATCCCATCGTTGCAACAGAAAATTTAACCTAATTTTAAATTCAGTATAACAAAACCGTAAGCGATTTATTTCGTAATTTATGCATTAACACATGATTTTTTGTCGATTATATTAATTCTGACTCCTTAATTTTATTGCTTCTTTTAAACACGTGCACGATATCGAAAATAATGATGGATTCTTTTGTAAATGCTTTTAAGAGTGCAAATATAGCATTAAAAATTTTATAATATAATGTGTTTCATAAAAACAGTTGATTTGAATATCAAATGGCACAAAATACAATTTCAGAAAATTAACTTCAGGAATTCCGCCCTCTGACCTTAATAGCAATTTTATAGTGTTCTCAAGCAGCCAAGTGAAAATTATTAAAATCAACACAACCTGTGTGTTTGTGTGTGATGATTTAACAAAAAGCATTTCTACTGAAGTGTACCACTGTATGTGTACCATATTAGGTTCTCAAAAACCTTGCAATTTTATTTATTTTAAAATGAAATTCAGAACTCCTTATACCGCATTTCCAATGAAATCACACCGAAGTTTAGGTGAAGAAAATTTAGGTTCTTTTGCAACCGCACTTCTTCTAATACTCCCTAAATGAGGGTTTTAAAGCATAATAAGCGGGTTAAGGAATTTAATTCCGCACATTTTCCCATAAGTAACATTCCATCCTATCTGAGAACCGAACGACAAAAAGGAAACGAGTAAGCGAAGGTCCCCGACCTTCTTGGGGAATTTCGCCTCTGGTTCCGTGGGAACTTCTTAAAGGACATGTGGAATTTCCGATTCGGTGAATATCATTTTTATGGGAATTGAGGATAGGGGTTGGGGGGGCAAATGAAGGCTTGAAGGGAAAATCGCGAGATGAATTGTCTTGTCGAGAGCGTAGAGGAGAGGAGCTGAAACAGTTAAAATTATATTATGTTGCCTGTTAAGGGGGGAAAATAAATGTTTTGAACGAATTAAGGAAGCTTTGTTATGTTAATTTTTGTTCCTTGTGCCTTTAATGTTTTATTGCTTTTGCAGATTTACTTTTTTCATAAATTCAGAGCAATATATATGTGTTACAGGCAAAGTCTCCAGATTTCGGTGTATTTCTGTAATAATACACAAAATAGTTAACTAAATATAAATAAAATATAAATTTTGTCAATTTTGAGGTTGGGAGTTCATGCTATATTGAACAGTATAGTCATGAATTGAAACTGAATGCAAATCTGCATAAATTTTTAAAAAATAAAATATATACTCAAATAAATATATATTATAGTTCAACCATTTGCCTTCGCAGATCCAACTTGACCTTTCATATTTAAATTAAATAATTTCCCAGGAATGATTTTGAATTAAAATTTGAAGCCGTTAATTATAAATAAAAAGTTATCAATCCTCGTCAAAAACTTGCTTAACAACGATTTTTCATCCATGTTTTTTTGCCTATTTTCAACGAAATTTTTCTTAATAGGGCGAGCAATTAGAAATACTTAGTCGAGTTTAGATTTTGTTAATTAATTTTTGCTGTGAAAATTTTCCTTTAATAACGAAATTAATTTGTCATCCTCTAAAAACCACTGGGGTTCGTCACAATGGGGACGCCCGAGTGGAATCCCATTCTATTAAGCTCTCATTCTCGGGGGCTTTCTCACCGAGTTAAACAGGATCAATTGCCCGATGGAAGCAGAAGAAAAATCCACCTCTCCATTTTGTATTTTCGGATTAAACCTATTTTTCCCCTGAGATTTTCCCGTCGAGATATTATTGAGAAATAATAGAGTTTGCTACAGAAAAACCCAAATTGGAAAATTGACTTTTGAAACAAGATTTCATTCGAATTCGCTCTTGGCAAAAATATAATACTTCTACGAAGGGGCTGCAGAGGGTTGCAGGAGAATCCGAACTGACCCTTCTCTCCCTTAGGCTTTCGTAAGAGTAGAAAATAAGTTGCACTCTTACCCTCTAAGCGGTAAAATGGGATACTAACTGTCAATTATATTATTATATTCGATAAACCCCTGAAAAATTGTACCTTATATATTATATTTTTTTTATATTTAAAACTAGTTTAAAGCCTCTATCGGTTCTTATTTCTCTGCCTGTTTTCCAGCCGATATATCCCTCTGTTTGTCATCTCTGCAACGGAGTGATATTTTAAAGAGGGGTTCTCCTATCATACTTTTCAAGCGATTAGCTCATTTCCATTTGATTTTCTTATTCCCTCTTCTCCGCTTAATCTCCGGCTTTTGATCTTTCGACTTCTTTACTCCCTTTCGTAGCTTTTATCAATGTTTATTCTTTGTTTATAAAAGTACAGTAGCGCTCAAAAGTATTCTGACAATACAAAATTTTATTAATCATTTTACCATACGATTTTATTAGGCTTTACGTTATATTATTTAGTTATCAATACTATTAATAATGTATTTGTCGGCATTAAAAATAACAAAATATACAAAACATAACAATTCTTCTTAGTCTTCTGCTTTTTCTTTAAAACTCTTACTTAGTTCTATTATTAGTATGTATAATTATAGTATAATTCTACTGTTACTTTTGCTTATATTTTAAAGATAAACTTTGTTTCTTCTGTTATATAATTAATTTGCTTTTTAATTAATTTTGTGTTTATAAATGTGAGTAAAGCATTTTAATGAAATCCAATGAAATTTCACTTTGTAAATATAATAATATAATAATAACTCTTAGGGGTGGAAAACGAATAATTTTATACTGTCAAAAAATACTAAAATTAATTCATTCTAAAAATTAATTAATAAAAATTCACTAAATTGGGAATTCCTTCTGATTATGTTATAGACATTATTAATAATATAATCCGACATTATAATGTTGTACATATTATTCCTATAATTTTTAAAAAACTTATCAATTCGATTTGTCCATTTAAAGAGCTATAAAGGGTTTAGAGGGAAAACAAAACACTTTTGTCCAGCAAGAGGATGACAGAGAGCAAAGGACGGATGACACTTAAAGAAACACAGAGGTTTAAAATTTTTCTTGAAAACTCCTGAACACACTCGAGTTTTCCGATCCATTCCGTTTATCATTTCGATTTTTGTTATAATTCGGTCGGATGAAACCAAAGAAAACCTGTTGCAGTGAAGGTTTCTATTTATTATACAAATGTGGAAACTCAGAGACATGTTTGCTCACGTTCTGGAATCCCAAGCGCACGTGATTTTTTTTTGTTTTACTGTACATTCCGGCTTTAGCTTTTGTTTCTTTATTTACTTATGTGATTGGATTTTTTTTTTTTTTGATAAAACAGAAGCGGATTTCTCTGGGACAGTTCTCTCGTGGATGGCTTCATTAGAATAATTTTGAAAAACCGACCAAAACTGGTCTCGTAATCAGATCGTCCCCGCCCCCATCATTTGGGACCCAATTCAGATTTTTGTATTATCTGCTTGGGGTCTTAATTAGTCCTTCGGGACTCTTAATTGAATGAAAGAACTCCCATTCTTAGGCTTTTCTGCCGTGTGATAAAGAAAAACACTTTTCTTACAGCTCTGACTGTCGGCTTAACATGAGCGACCTCATATTACACTTTACGACCTCCTTTAATAAACTTCGCCCCTCTTATATCTCTCAAGTAACTCCACAATTTAAACAACTTGTGAAGATGTTCCCCCTTTCTGGGGGAAATTTTATTTTTTATTTAAACTCCTTGTGTTGATGGGGTTTGAAAACAGGGGAGGGAAAAATAATGATTTCCGAATATTAATATCTGCGCCCCTGATTAAGAAAATTTTTGTTAACCACCTCGGGGGGAGATAACTTGTGGGGGAAAACCAAACAAGGAGGAGATTAAGTCTCGAGATGAACGAGATAACCTGGAAGAACTTCCTTTCTAAGTTTAATTTCTTTCGGTTTTCGTGGGATCTTTTCAAGATTTAAGGCTCTGTCAAAATTCACTGAAAATACTCGTGTTTTATCATATTCGCCAGTTCATTTATTCCTCCGAACACTGTCATTAATTTACTCCCTTTGAAGTTATTAAAGCACTTTATTTTTTTTTTATTGACGCACTTAAGCCTTTCAAAGTTTGTCTTGTTTACCGTTTCAATGATTCCCATAATTTTTTTTAGTCCAACGTACACTAATCGGTTCAATATTTGCTTTTGATTCGGCAAATTGTTAATTTTCAGTCCCTCTTTTTATATTTCACTTTGGGTTTAATTATTTATTTGGATTTTAGGCTTATCTCCCGCATTCCCACATTCTTATTTGATAATAGCTTATTATTATTCAGCATAATAAAACTTCATTTGAGCTTTGTTCTACTTATAAGTTTTTCCATTTGTATTTTTTGCTTTTTCGCCGTTTCCGTCATTAATTTCACATTTAAATTATTTGTTAATTGTTCGTTAAATTTTATTTCTTCTAATTATTTTCTTTCTTTCCAAAACTATAGCCTTCTTTTCATTCGCAATTTTCCTTTTCTCTTATTCGTCTGCGCATTTTTCCTTTTTCTCCCCGGATTATTCTTCCATTTTAAATTGAATGCCTATCTTAATTCAGAATTCAAAAGTTATGAAAAATCTTTAAACAGACACTTTTATCATTTTGAGTTGAATTTTTTTAAAACTTTTATTTTATTTTTTGTAATCGATTCAGGCACTCGCTAAAAAAGTTTTCAAACGGAAAATTGCTTTCTTCTTCTTCTCACCTGAAATCATTAAAAAGTTTTAACTCCGGCAATTAGAATCAAATTTTTGGAATTTTTTAAAAGAAATTTTTCTTTATTTTCGCTAACTCTCGCAATATTCATGAGAGAGGGAGAGAGGGAGAGAGAGAGAGGGGGTGAGAGAAAGAGATAAATAAAGACCGAAATTTTTACGAGAGGACATTTGCTTTTTGAAGTGAAATACCAAAGCCGAGGCAAAAGGTCCGCCAATTAATTAATCAGGGTCTTTACCGCTTTTTCCATGGGAGGAATCGCCGTGATAATTGCAAAGAATGAGAGGACAAAAAGTTGATAACTTTCATCGGGAAGGAAATTCCTCCCTCTGAAGAAATGGAGTTGCGCATCTGATACGAGAACAAATGAGGGGAGGGGGTTATCAACTTCGCCAGTCCGTATAATATTCTCCTTTAAACAGAAAAAAAAATCTTCAGCCTCAGTTTTACTTTTTAACACGATCATTCACGGAAATGTACTGCTTAAAAGGTTTAGTCTTGTTTGTTTTAGCTTCTGGAAAATCATTCATCGGACTCGCAAAATGCTGCAGGCGCTCGCTTCACCTTTTCGGCAAAAAAAGAAGCAGAATAATGGGTTAATTTTCAGTAATAATTATTGCATGTAGAATAATCAAAGAATATTTGACATTTTTCAATTGAAAATCTTTTTATAAGACATATAAAAACGAAGGCGTACTCATTATAAAGTATAACTGAGGGCAATCGGTGTGTCATCGCTGGAGGAGTTTGGCTATATACTACACTGCTCTCAGTGTACTGTTTACTGATAGCATTTGCAGATGAAAAAAGTAAAATCCAAGGTGACGTTAAACCGTTACAAATTGTACGGAAAGTTTCATTGGAAAAGTTTCCCCCGCGAGAGACTTTGGGGCTGACCAGAGAAAAAAAAAATTTTCTTTCTCTTATTTAAAGATTTACTTTCGAAATACGTCCGAAACGAAGTCGAAAAACATGTCCGAGACCCGTTGAGAAGGAAGACTTGTTTTGACAGGTCTGTGCGTTTGACGAGAGCCGGCAGGATTTTGGCGGCGGGGGGGAAGAATGCCCAAATGGAAAATAAAAGCTCTCTCTGTTTTTCCAGCACTTAAACAGGCGGGGGTAGAATTGCTTGACAAATAAAAGGGGTGCAGGAATTTCTTTCATTTATGTAGCCAATTTGGAGGGCGCGTCACCCGAATGAAATTTCCCACTTTTGCGTTTCCTCTAAGATTAAACCTTTCAGAAGTAATGACGCGCTGTTAAAGTGATAAACTGATGCTTTTACCACGATCAGAAATTGCGCTTTTTCTTTTATTAAAAAAAATTTTTCAGTCTTTCTTAATTGATCGTCGTTGGCAAAGCGAAAATTGAGGAAAACGAAGCGATCACTATATTTAGAAAATTCACAGAAAAGTGAAAAATAAAGGTGAACAAGAATTTTACCCCCGCGACCCTAACGGAGAAGCCGGTAAAGGAAAAGTAAAGTAAAAAAAGTTAGCGAGTCGTCAAACTGGATCACAAAAAAAAAGATAGCACACAGATGACTGATAATAACGAACGTGAGCTATTCGAGTTTGAAAATATTCAGGGAAATTATAAAAATTCCAGGAAAGGTGGTGGGCCTTTTGATGTTTTCAGCAAATCCCGAAGATTATGGCTTCCGAGAATTATCCCCTATTTTCTCTTAATGTGCGAAGTTGGCAAACGTGACGAAAAGTTTTAGGGCTCAATACCACGAAAACAGTCAGGTCATTTTAGCAGTCACCTAATTCCTGTCGTTTCTCCCTTTCTCTTCCCGGTTGGTTGTTAAATTCTTTCAGTTGAAGTGGTCACGAATTCTTTTCAACTTCCTTCTTCAGAATGTCCCTGTCCTCCCCTCGTCTCCTCTTTTTTTGCTTTTCTTCCCTTCTTCGCCTTCTCTTTTACTTTAATTCTCAGAATGAAGACGTGAAAACGCAAAAAACTCAGCTAAACATTAATAAAAACACTCTAATGAAGGTTTTCTTTATTTTAAAAGGTGCCTCAGATCTTTCCATTTTCTGACATTCAAAAGTTGGCGATTCGGATGGTTCGGTTCATGAATTTTTCTTTGTTTTATATTCTTCCCTTTTAAATTTTACTAAGGGCTCCAAATATTAAATAGAAATTGGAAAATGCGAAATTCGTTTTTAAAAAAAAGCGAGGGGAAAAAAGAGCACATTGATTAAGAATTTTATGTAATGCTTTTCAATAATAGGTATTGGGGTTATGATTTAAATTTTGAATTTAACCCGTTAAGCGGGTTGCAAGTAGTGGTTCCTGTAGTGGCCACGTATTTGCAGCAGCTGGCGTATATATACGTATTATCCATTGTATAATTTTTTTATATGTTGTGTTTATATTATTTTAGGTTTATGATTATTTTAGGTTATGTTTATTACAGCTTATAAAAATACAAAGGTAATGTATACACATTGAAGAGCAGAGAAAAAATTAACGACACTTCATGTAACTTTATGTATCTTGTTTTGAATCTTGCAATGCTCCTACCCTCCCTCTATTACCAGAAACAATCGCATATATATTCGTCTTACTTATTAAATAAACCAAGAAAAATCATTATCCGTATATATATATGGCATATCCGTTAAAGGGGTTAAATGATTCATAACATTCAATAATTGTTATAAGAGTGATCACCGAAGCATTGTGAGAAAGACCCCTCAAACACGTGAGTCTGAGGCATGAACATTTAGGGTGCAGTCAAATCAGAAAAAAAAAACACATGTGCTTCAGAAAACAAAGCCCCGCTCCGAGGATTTAGAGGAAGCTTTCCCGCCCGACGTTTTATTTTCAAGAGCAATCGTGCAAACAATGAAATTACGCCCCAAGAGAAGGATTAACCGTGATCAACACATTCGCAGGGATGCACACACAAACCTCTGACTCAGAATTAAATTCCTTTTTTCCTTTGGAAAATAAATTTGTAAAATTATCTGAAGAAGACGTTAATGGGGTTGGAGTGGCAGAGTTCGAATCGAATGCCGGGGGGGGGAGAGGGGATTTCAGGTAAATGAGCGGAAAGAAAGGGAGCAAATAGTCCGCCTCGAAAGAGATATGTTAGAAAGTGAAAGTCAAAATGGCTGCGAAGGGAAAAAATTGTGTGGGGTTTTGATAAATGACAACAGTGTCGAACCCGAGGAAAGAAAAAACCTGGTCCTGAAGGAATTCCCGTGATGGACTGTTCTTATGTATTATGTATAATAACAAACATATATTTCTAACTTCTCAACCCTTTGCGAATCGCTTAAGTTGAATATTTTTAGAAGAGTTCCTTTTTTTGGAGTTTCCGTGAAAAGTTAAAAAAAACCTGACTTCCTGTGGAAACTTTACATCCCTTAAATTATTATAATACTGCAATTCAAATATTATTAAGCATAGTTTATAGTGATTAAAGCGCATTTTAATATCCGGAGTGTGAATTGCTGACACTTTTCAGCGGGAAAGGAAGAGAGTGGAGCAAATTAAAGTCATCTTATTCCCGAGAGGCTTCTATTAATTTTTTGCCATCTTAGTCATGATTTTATAATCCATAAAAAATGAAATTAGCATCCAATTTTGAACCCAATTACAGATGAAAATGCACCGACTATGAAATTATTTAAAAGATTTAGCTTAATCTTGCAATTCACACTGCATAATTTTTTTCTTAATTACAAACAAAAACCCGGGAGAACAACCTGAGGTGATATTCTGACGTTTTATCGACCTTTTAAAAGAAGTTTTGGCTCCGGAAGATTCTCTAAGTGGTTTGCGTTCAAATGAATCCCTTTCAAGAGTTATAAACTGAGAAGCTTTGGCAGAAGTAACGCGCCGCAAGAATCAATATATACCAGCCTCATATTTGTGT
This sequence comes from Brueelia nebulosa, assembly GCA_028293925.1. Taxonomy (NCBI): domain Eukaryota; kingdom Metazoa; phylum Arthropoda; class Insecta; order Psocodea; family Philopteridae; genus Brueelia; species Brueelia nebulosa. The sequence continues at coordinate 354,238 of JAQIBA010000054.1, read as the reverse complement.
CAGCTTGGTAAAATATCGAGCCCACTGTTCCAGCACCCAGATCGTTAGTCATCACTGCAACCCCGCCCACTAACCCCACTTAAGCAAAGGAGCCTACATCTCTTCCATGTGTCTAAACTGTCCCTTGTAAAAGCACCAATATTGGACATGTTCTTCAGGATATTTGGCAAATAAAAATAAAATAAAATTCCTTTGGAGATTCGAATGTGTTGTTAACCCTTTGAGGTCGTATTAAATTTGGGTATGGGTATCTATTGGTCGGAATTAATTTCTTTGGAAAGAGCAGGGATACATATACATAATATTCACTAATATTTGGTAATATTTTAACAAGAGAGAATCTATAATTACTCCTAAATACAATTTATTAAATATTCTTTGGAATTCTACAAATGCACAACTTTTGTTTAGATTAAATTTTGTTATCTTCAATTGTATTAGTTGTACAGTATAAGATTCATATATACTTGTATAGTTCCTTGCTATGGTGGCTGAGAGCAGACATACCACCGCAAAGGGTTAAAAATTTTAACGCACGCTAAAAAATTGTTTGAGTTATTATTTTTTAATTAATTATTTCAGTATCTCCCTCAGATGTGTTCGGAGTTATTATTTTTCGTCACCATTATTTTTTGAAATTCGTTGAAAGACATAAACACCGTCTGATCGTGTCAAATCATTCCCTAAAAAGGTTATTGAGATTGTTTGCTCGGGAAAACCTTCGAAAACCATTAGGATTTGTTTTCGCACTTGAAAAGGTGCGGTAAATGTATTGACGCAAAAGACGGCGAAGTGAAATACAATTAATAAATAAATAATGGTGAGAAAAAGACCAGGACCGGAGACATTTCGATTGGTTGTCAGAGCTGCTTTTTGCCGGGTGAACTTATAAAAGCTTGCGGTTGTGGAGCCTTTAAGGGTTTTTAGACCCTCGCCCCCCGCAGTCCTAAAACGCGGCAAGAATATATTTACTCAAGTTAACATCCATAAAATTATTTTTATATTATAAACTCGGGAGTTGTCCCCTTTGGACGCCCCAGAAGTTTTTTTTGAAGTGTTCTTTTCCTTTACTATTATAATTATTAATCTTTCACATAATATTATTACAATTACGGTTATGTAATCATCGAAGCGTTATTTTTATTCTACAGCTTTTCCATGTTCGAACCTATGCAGTTATCAATTTATTTACCTTTTAGGCCTAAATGAATACTCTCCAGCAATACAATTAGGTAAAAGGTTCGAGAGGAGACTGGAGAGGCAAAATTAAGTATGCCCGCTTTACTTCATGTTAGAAGGAAAGGAAGTCAAAAACATCTGAATGAGACAGACCGTAACCAACTCACTGTTTTAAAAGTTCCGCGTAAATTACATTTCCTCATTAACGGTCTCTGGAGCGAAGTTTGGACGAAAAAAAAAATGCTTTTAAAATTATGAAAAGACAGAGCATCAACGAATAAATATACACAGGTCTTCGATTGGAGACAAAAATAAGTTGAGAATTGTGTGTGGGCAGTGGGTTGGTGTTTGTTTGTATGCTTTCTTTGGAAAATCCCTGAGCAGAGCACTGGCTAATTGTGTTATTTCCGTGAAAGAATGAGAGTGATCGGGTTTGGCCTTAATGAGGGGAGAGTTTCTACTGGGGTTTGTTTGCGCAGATTTCCCGTTAAACTTTATACATGACAAACCACTAATTGGATTTTAGATGCTTTTGTAAATCCTTATTTCCTCATCAACCGAGAAATAGATTAGGTGAAAACAGTCAGAACGAGAGAATCCGTTCATTGAAAATCCATCATATTAGTGGTGCAATGCCGTAAACAATATTCTACTGTTTTTAATTTGACAGAAACTCGATTTTAGAAAAGTATATAAAGGAAAGCAAGCAATGACTTTCATCATTTTCTTCCTTTAATTTTACAGTTTTTTAATTTATTTGCTATTACTGAGTTTTATCGAATCCACTTTCTGTTTTTATTAGTCATTCGTCTAAGCAAACCTTAGTTCTTTCACGGGAGACATCTTGTATTCTTATTCGTTCTCGTTTTCACTTCCCACTTCAATGCCACAAAGACTCGAGTTGCTGGCAAACCGTTATAATTTTCTTTCACGCGACCTAATAGTCTAAACAATGGCGGTTCTGATGCGAAAATCGCTCATCAAAACAAAGTTTTAAATTTTAACTTTACGAGCGGCGGAACACAGAAGAAAGCAACTGTTAAAAGCAAAAAGAGTCGCACACTTCTTAGTAGCAAATTTCCAACTTTTTAAGTTCTCACTCAACTTTGATTTATGAAAGCTTCTCTTCTTTCGAGAATTCTCTATTAAGTACAGAAAACAAATGAATAAACACGACCCCTTTAATTAATGCGTATCTAACGAACACTATTCCGCGTTTGGGACAACGAATTGAGAGAATCCCCTAAATTCTTTATTTTTTAATTAATAAGTAAGGCTCTCATTCGGGAGAAATCTGACTGTCGACAAAGAGACTTCTACATTCGCGAAATACCATCATATTTCTTACTTCCGACTCCATTCGGAAGCCTCAAAGCAAAAAAACAATGTTCTGAAGAACAACCCAAATGCAGTGTATGGAAAATAAATTCCAACTGTAACCTGAGTTGATCATTATTCCAGTTAAGGGAATTCTCATAAAATTTACTCATTTCGACCGCACCGATAAAAATTTTCATTTGCGAACTTCGGGATAGAGAGGCAGAAAAAGAGAGAGAGCAAGCGGGTAAAAAAAAAAAAATAAATAAATGTGTGACGAGATAAAAAGTTTCCAAGAAAAATGCTTTTCTCCGCCGATTCAAAAACAGGTTTCGCTGCTAAATTAAAAAAAACGGTTTTAATTCGGCCGGGATTTAATCTTTTTAAAAGGCGGGGTAAAATTTTAAAGGCGAAGCTTTTCAATCAGAGCTTTTAAAAAAAAAATAACTCGAAGAAGCTCCTTATTTTTACACTTACAATACATGTCCATATTTACATTCTTCAAATTTTCATTGTCAGTTCTTAACAATTCATACAAATTTTACCTCAATTCCGTTCCACTTTCGATGGAGTTCTTACCTGAAAAGTAAAATAATATTTCGTTACTAACAATAATTATTCGACTAACAAAAACATCTGACGGGGTGGTTGCACGAAAGAAGCGCGATGAAAGGGAGGAGAGAGTGAGAGAGAGGAGATAATAACATTAATAATGTTTTAAACGGTATTATTCTCAAAAGAGCGCTCCCGACAAAAGACCGTAATACATGGGAAAAAATCTAAATTAATTGAAATATTATCTGGGGTTTCTGTATTTTTCAAAAAACGGGGACCTTTTGGAGTTGCCCAGTCCGGAAACGGCAGAAGTCAGCGCACTGTGGAGGAGATCACAGAAGATCGATAACCCTATTTACTCTGCGGGAGAACCTCCGCAAGAGAGCGATAAAGTGTCTCCTCGAGGAGCTGCACCACAGAAGCTGTCAACATATATTGAGCACCACTACTGTGAAATATGAGGACGCTGTGTCTGCGCAAATCCAACTGCAACATTCAGTTTCTTTGTGTGGAATTAAAAATTAACAAATGGATAATGACTGACATCGTACGATTTTAATAAAAATAATCTTTACTTATTAAGCGGCGAATTAGTGCAGTGGTCAGACTGTCCAAAGTAATAAAAATAGTAATCCAAGTGAAAGGAAATTGCAAAGAACCCCACATGACCGCATCGGTTGTGGGAAAATTTATTATCAAAGCATAAATTACAGTAGGAAAAGAATTAAAAGCGAAATCTAAAATGATGAAGTAACCCTTTAAAAGTCAGAATTCAAAAAAACCGGAAGGAGAAGAGGAAAACACAATGAAACGAAAACTTTTCCGCGAAATTTTAAAAGGATTTGCTCAAAAAAAAAAAAAAGAAAATGACCAGGAAACGCTCTATCCTTTGTCTCGAAGGTAGAGGAAAAAAGGAGAGAAGGGGACAGGAAAATGAAAGGGAGGGAGGCGGGGCGGGGGGGCGGGAAATCAAAGGTCTTTGCATCGTCCTTTCCTGCAAATTAATGAGTTAAAAAGAACAAAGTCGCCGGTTCACTTTTCAAACCGAATGCTTTTGCTAAAAAGGAAAGCTTTCACCGGAGGAACTGAAATACGGGGAAAACAGCACAAAACTAATTTTCAAGTTATCATGTCCGCTTTTTAAAGCGCTTCATTTGCTCTCGAATGGGCGGTTCGTGACCATTGAATGTATTAGGCGGTGCCCCATTAGCATCTGCAGAATGCGAACGCTTCCAATCTTAACCTCGGTTTCATAACTGCTATAGAATTGATCAATTACTTTTATTTTTTAGGGAATAAATAAACGAATATGTCGACAAGAAACTCTTTGATGCGCAATTGCTCTTTGGGATTATTCGACGACGGAAACAGTCAGGCAAGAATTACGGGTTTAAATAAAACCGCACATAAAAAAATCTTTTGTAATGGTTTTGGCAATTTAAGTCAAAGTTTAAAATCTTAGTTTAAAAGGTCGGCTTGCGGTTAATTAAATAGTCAAAGCTGCAATGAAGATTATCGAATAGTTTTCAAATCGAAATAATCGAAAATGGTTTTCGATTTGCGTTATGACGCTTTTTTAACGACATAAAAATAGCGCTATCGATGACCATCCACAGTCTGGAAAACTTTATCCATTCCCGGAAAGACATAATAATTATTCAAACGTATAAACAATAAGGGAGCTTTTTTGGTATTCTGACAATGAAAAGGAGGGATGTAATAATTTCCCGAAAACTTCTTACAGAAATGGGTGCCTAGTGTTAAAATATTTAGAAACTGTATGAAAAGTAGCAGCCGTCGAATTTAATGTCCTTGGAAGAAAATCAATCTCGGCTGGAGCTTTCGAAATGGTCGTGCTATTGTTTACTATTGATCTGTTTCCCTCTGTCAGGGTCTCCCTCGACAGATGCAGAATACTGTGCTGACTTTTTCTCCTTTCTCAGCTTCTCGCTGTCTTTCCCGCTTTAATCGTCGCATCTTTTCATAACGACAGTGAATAACAAACGTCGTAAATTTCCAAACAACCGGTTTTTCCAGTGCTACACCAATTTGAGTTAAATTGAGAAAATTTCAGAGTAACAACGGCGAATAATTTGACAGTGAAAATCATCGGTGACAAAACGCCATATTTTTCTGGGTTTACATAATTCGAAACAATGAAGATTTCACAAAAACTGTAAAAAAAGTACTGAGCTTATTAGTAATTTGTTCTAAATCATCTTTTAATGTTGCCACAATAATTAAAGCAACATTAGCACTTGATTGTATTCACCAATCAACCCAATATTCTGTGTTCTAAAATTTTTAAAGTTTAGTAATGTTCTAGAACCGTTCTCCACCAACATAACAACAACCCGATTTGTATTAATTAACTGTGAATTCATTAGAAGAAACACACGGAGGCATTAATGCATAAGAAGCCCATATTTCATCCTCATACTTGTCATGCCACAACTCACACATTTTATTCGAGTAATGTTTTTTAAACGAAAAGTTTTTTTTACAAAATCGATTTATGGCGTGGCTGGAAGAGATTCTCTATTAAAAATTCAATTAATAATAAATTTAACACATTCAAAAACTTTTCCCAATAAAAATCTCAATACTGAGTGCGAAAGGGGAATTTAAAATTAAAATGGCCAAATCCGAATTTTTTTTTTTTAAAGGGCGGTAACCGCTGAAGAAGCTCCAAAAAAAATAAAAGGAGGCTTTGGAAACTCCAAAAAGGCGGACCTTTTGATTCCCGCGGAAAACGCCTTAAAACGCAGACCGACAAACAGAAATCGGCTGGTTCGATTCAGTTCACGTTTCGCTTTGCTTGTCTTTGATAATCAATAAAAGCTGATCTACTCAGAATCTGAAAGCCATTTTTTCGTTCCAAATTTTTTTATTTTAGCAGTATTTTTTTAAATCGCAAAACAAAACCTCCAACCCGGGGAGCGGAATTTTTTTAATAAATCTCAATCTCTCAATGTAATTTTCAAAGGAGAGGAGCTTATCGGCTTCTTGGCATTTCTTGGAGGCGCAGTGGAGAAATTTATTCGCGGTAAATGGCGGTAACGAGCGGTTGAGATCATTAAGCAATAGAGGAGTACACTTTGCGGTGATTTTCCACAAGCGGAAGTCGAGAACAATATCAAATGAGGAGACGCCCACGGAGGATGCACAAAGGCAGTCGACAATCTCCCCAATTGAGTGAGAGCCTTTGAAAAACCTCGGCATCCGTGGAAAGATCAAAGTTGGCAAATTACTTTTGTTTTGGTTTAAGAAAGCAATTAACGAATTCTCAGACTGGGAGTGAAATTTATAAGAAAAGCACAACAAGAAAATACAACTGCTGAAATGTCTCGCCTAAACTATTCTTTCTTCAGTCTTTGCCACTCCTCTAGTCTTCCTGATTCTCCCCTTTCTCTGTCCTTCCATTCTCCGAGTTCCCCTTCTTGTCTCGTATTTCTTCCCTTTCCCCACGATTAGAGGTGGATATTTTTACTTTTCATCCGAAGAAAGACCTTCAAGACCAGCATATTTTCTTTTCTTTTCCTCCTGAATTTTACTTCCAGTTTCCTTCTTTTCTTTTTTAATCTCAATGCTGAGTTATAAATCTTTGTCGGGCGCTCAATCCGTCCTGCACAAAGTTTTATTAGTCTCAGTGAAAGGATTCGACATTCGTCTGTTTACTCTTAGTAGCTTCTTCTTCCCGGCATCCTCATTGAGAACTATATGGCGAGAAGAAAGAGTTAATGTTTCGAAATTTTTGTTTTGATGAATTCAACTGAAATTAATGTTTTCCCCGAAGCATATTGATTTTTTTGCTTGACTGATCTAAATGAGACTGGAGTTGACAATCAATCACACTTGGTGTGGAAAGCTCAAAGAAATCTTCCCGGAAAAAGCTTTCCAGGGATAGATTACTGCAGTTGAAACCTCATTTACGGCGCATGCCATAAATATTTGAATGTAAATGCTTTCCAAGAAAAGTGCAATTATTTTCTAAAGTAGCTTTCGCTTCCGCTGAATTATTTCCCCGTTTTTGCGTCTTAATTTTACGTACTTTTCATTCAATTCCACCGTGAATTTTTCATCTTCTAATTAAACCACTCGATTAGGACTTAAAAGGAGTTTATTGACAGTTCAGAAAAGCACCAACTCAATAGCTCACAAAATTCTATGCTCTGAATGCCTCATTGAATCATTTCTTTATCCGCCGGTTTTATATAATTAATGTGAAATAAAATTAAACTGAACAATATCCGTCTCCCCTTAACAGATTTGAAAATTCAAACTTTCCTTCCTTCAACAATGGAGTCACCGCAGTGAATTGTTTTTAAAAATTCACACAAAAGAAATGTATGTGGTGACCTCCTCTTTAATTTTTTAAATTTTATTCTGGTTAAAAATCTGCTTTTGTTGTGTGCAGTAATTACACCGGTCTGAGTCGGGCTTTGTTGGCACATCTGCTCTTGAATGGCGACCTAAAGAAGATTCGCATTGAAAAGAAATTTTCTCGGGGGTTCGATAAAGTTCACTTAAAATTAAAAATGAGTCAAATATTTGGTGTTTATCCATTTAATAGAAGTTTATTTGATTGCCCCGAATTGCCAATTAACCTATGCCTGTTGCTCTTTTGTTGATCTCATAAATTACTCAAAATAAAGCTTTGTCCACCCCGGCGAGGTTTCCCTAATGACCAAATATTTTGACCCTTATTCGCTTTTTTTTACTTAATTTTCTTCCTTCATCCCCTCTCTTCGTATTTTTGTAATACCTCTTTAATTACGGCAATGTACGGGGAATAAAAAGCCATAGAGCAAACTGATTTCACCAGTTCCCAAAGTTAGGTAAATCCGGCCTCGGCTCATTATTATCGCCAACACTCTTTCACTGATTTAATGTTCGCTTTTTAAACAGTGTGTTGCGGCTTAAATTTGATTTAAAAGTGGATTGAAAAGTAATGAAAACCGTTAAGGGGGTAAGTAGTAAGTCAGCGCTTACAAAGGGAACCCAGAGGCGCATCCAGGATAGATGTCAATTGACAGATAAAACCCCGGGCTTTGATTTATCGTTTCGGTATATAATCGTTGGCTTAATACCAACTCTCATTCTGATTCTTTCCGTTAAAAAAACAATAGCGGTCCGAAATTTGTCACTGTTGGCTTTTCATTTGACTTTACCTTTAATTAGTCAAATTTTAAACGAGTATTAAGAATTAATAACAAGCGGTCGGAGATAGAGAAGGGAGGAAAGTTAAGATCGATTTTCTGCAGACCTAACAGCCAGCGCTGACATAGTTTGCTGACTGGAGTATCGATTACGGGAGTCTGTGTGGAACCAAATTGTGGTTGAGAGGCTGAGGTAAGTGGTGATTACCCCGGAAACGTATTGCATTCTTCATTAAACCTCTTCTGTTCGAAGAAAACGAATGATTTTCTGATGAAAGACAAAAATCTATTAACCCCTTCAGGTAGATTTAAAAAAACTTTCTGGTACTGCGAAACCTTCCAGAAAAGCTCACAGGTTGGAAATATCCGATGGGAAACTTGGGTGAAAAATTGAAAATCGCCTCAAACCTTTTTCAACACATCTCAGAGGTGATTAGTTTCCTGGGTTCATTTGAACAAAAACCTATTCGCTTAGCATTAATTAAAAATGGTTAGGATAAATGTGGCTCAACCCCCTAAATGGTAATAAATTTTTTGAAGCTTTTGCAAGTCGTTTACTTCCCCTTAAACCAGATTTAATTTTAACGAAATTCTCCGGCTCTTCAAGAAGTAAATTTTAAACAAAACGAAAACAACCGACTTAACTTTCGGGCGGGCCATAAGAGGCGGGAACAGTTTTAAACAAACTTTTTTTTTTACAACCGCATCTCCGACTCGTTTATTAGATCGCTGTAAATAAAGGTTACAACCCCTTTTGCCTGGCTAACTTTCTTCAGGCGCACAAATCGCTTTACGATACCTTTGAAAGGGGTTAAACATTACCGGAAATAAATAATTTCAACGAAGAAATTTTTATGAATGAAAGGGAAGAAAATCCTGGTTGTGATTAATTATCTGAATCGTAAGCGTGCAGCTGTTGGGTCAGGGGAGAGCAGCAGCGCGATCAGCTCATTAACGCCCATTGCCATTCAGGCAGATTGCCCGATTTTAGTACTATTAGCCAAGTTAATATGGCTGCTGAAAAGAATGCTATGCAATTTATTTTAAAAAGAAACGAATAATCGATTCGGGTTCACCTGGCGACTCTTTCACAGTGTTTTATGTTAATTTCAGTGCAGAATCAAAGTTTTTACTTATTAAATTGATAATTTCAGTGAGTAATAAAAGAAAGAAAATCCAGAAGTGAATATTCTAAGGAGGAAAACCAGGGTTAACAGGGGATGAGAAGATTATTCCTATAGCTCAAGTTGAAAAAATAATAAAAAAGAAATATCATTAACATATTAAGGATGTAATTTTTACATAAATGACACCTCAAATCCTTTTTAAAGTTGAAGTATTTGGAAATCAGTATAATTTAAATTTTGCTTTTTTGTGTCTGACACCCTGAAAGTTCAAAGGACACCGGAAAGAAAAACCTGAAATATATCCCCACTCCACAGAAGTTTTCAAAAATGAGCTCTGCCAAGAATTTTTTAATTGGAACGTTACAAATAATTTTAAAAAAGTCATTAGATTGTAGTGAACGCTCGGAACCGAATCCGAATTACACTGCAATATGGAAAGCAAAATATTGCCCCTCCAGAGACCGCATGGAAAATTTTAGTTCAGTACCTACTTTATGAGCTCCGGCCATCCACTCCTAATCCGATTTAACAGTTCGGATGAATTGTGCATTTGGGAGAATTTAAGTTTTGTCCCGCGACTATTAAAAAAAAAAAAACTCTTTTCCCCGATTTAAATATTTTTATTCAACGCAGTTTTATCGGTTAAGATAAATGAGCCGTGAAAATTTGTTTTATTTACTTTGTTTCTATCTGCAGAAACCGCTTTAAATAATTAAAGAAATATACCTCAGTTTTCCGATGATAAATCACTTTGATAGTATTTAGCGGTGGAAAATGAAGAAAAAGAGGACGCGGCTGTCGGTAGATAAGCTTCTTTTATAGTCATTTTAAAAACAAAACATCAACTTAAAACCTAATTCCGTCTCCAAAATACGAGGGTCTATTAAAGTATTACACAATCAAAGGGTATTTGGCCCAATTACGCGCTCATTTTACGCAAATGGGTCAATATTAATGTATGGCAATTAAAATATAGAAAAAAACTTAAATTACTATGCGTGAATGACAATTTCCTGTCGTGAGTTCTCATATACAAAAAATCCACCCACACTTTGAATTTATTAAAGCAACCGAAACACTTCGGTGACGTCGTTCTCACATTTCTTTAGGTGATCTCTTTTCTGAGATTTCCCGGGATGCTTTTTGCACTCCCTCTTGAGCGAGGAAAAGCTTTGAAAAATTCACAAGCGCAGCGTGGGTTTTTCTTAAAATCATTATTGTTTAAAAAGGTAGGTTCATTAAAAGGTTTATGTTTCTTATTTTCACAAAGAAAACATCCTGTTCTCCCGCGAGAAAGAGGGGGGGGGGGGGGGAAGGAAACAGGGAATCGCTCAAAGGAAAAGCGAAATAAGTTAACAAACATGAAATGCCAATATCAAAAGGAAAAACTTAAAAGTTTTTGGCAAATTTAGCTCATATTGCTGAGATAAATCCTTTTTCTTTTCGCGAAAGTTGATTTTCTGATAGGAAATAAGTTAATTTGGCATGCAGTTTGTCTCATTAATAATAATATAAAATCATAGTTTGCAACGGGGAGAACTAAGGCATAAAGAAAAAATCATTCAAAAAATACAACCGCCATTTTACATTAAAACTGAAACTTAAGATTTCAAATCGACAGAAAATCATAACTTAGTGAAGTCTGAATGGAACTTCGAAAGTCATAAATATAATTATAAGAATAAATATATTAAAATAAAAGATACAAAAATAAAATATATTATGCCACAGAATTTTAAGCAATGCGATGCGAAACCCTAAAAATTTCTGCAGGTTCGTATCGGTGCATTCATTATTACAGAACTTCAAAGTGTACCCATCGAGCAATAAATTGTTTCCCCATTTTTTTCCCACAGTCTTCCATTCCCGTTTGAAAACGCACTCACGAAATTTTTCCGTAATGGAAAGGATATAAAAAGAAATTACTGGGTCAATGTCGGGAAATGGCAAACTTTGAATTTGTTTCGCCTTCCCGGAAACAGCCACGTTTGAAAATAAAAACAAGTCAGAACACAAAGCAAGATATCAAATTACCGTGCTTAGTGTCTTCCAAAAGAACTTTTCTTTCCAGTTATATTAAAAAATTGTAAAGTTGCCGGCTTCACGCTGAGAATATTAAGACCTTTGCAAAACCGCAATTTCTTACCGAAAAATAAAAAAAAAAGTTCCGAAAAAAGAAAAAAAAAGCCAAAGAAAAGAAAGAGGAATTCCCAAAGGTGAAATAAAACATGTAAACGTGAACGGGGAGGGGATTAAAGGGAAAGGAAGGGGAGGAGGAGGAGGAGGGGAGAGGGGAGGGGAAGAGTACAAAAATTTAGGGGCTGATTTCGACATGTGAGAACGATTATTTGAGACCTCCAGATTTTAAAAATTTTACGAGTGCCATCCTTTTATGGGGTGACGTTCTGGGGGAGAAAACGCAAGAGACAACAATAGCAAATTGCTTCCAGAAGGGCAGGAAACGTGACACTTGGCTGATTTTTCCGGTAGAGAAATTGGTTGGGTCGCAACGGCGGCAATTTCTGTGTGGAACGATGGAAAGCCCTTCAAAGAATTTAAATAATGCTGTAATGTTTTGAGCTTTGGATTTTCGTATAAATCGATGACCAAATTTTTTTCTTTTGAATCTTAGAACACTATTAAAATTCATAAACATTACGGAATTACACCGGGCCATCGACGATTATTATCTTTTTTAATCTCCCACTGTAAATATTCATTAAATAGGATCGCCTAATATACATTCTGTTCAATAGTTGGTTTAAAAATTGATAAACAAATCACAATTTTCGGCATTCGGAGTAAAAAAAACACAAAAACAGCAATGCTAAGTTAAACAATGGTATTTATAACACCCTAAGATATTATTTAAAAAAACAATCCAAACTGTTTTAATCTCTTTTGATACAGTGCGAAGGGAAAAGCCATAAAACTCTTCATCTGAGACCATTTGATTCCGCGAATGACCAAAAATTAAATAAAAAAAGTTTCATTAAAAATTACCGCCTCCCCTATTATGGTTGATCAAAGCATGAAATCCCGTAAAACTGCCCAGAAAAAAAAATTTAATAGAAAATAATATTCTGTCATAATTAAAATTTGGGCTTTGAAGGAGGCCGCGGCAAAACAAACCGTTTTTTGTCAAATATAAAAAAGAATAATTGAGTGGAAAATGTTATAAAAAGTGAAAATGAGTGGATAAATTTAATCTGAGTAATAGCGCGATTTCACCCTGGGAGTTATTCCTAGCAAAAGGGTGAAATTCCGCCAGCTACCAAATGTGAAAAAATTTATTTCCCTCCCCCTCCTACTCCTCCTCCTCGATGCGTTTTTATGGGGCGTTGATCTGCTTCTCTATATATGCCTCTGCGGTTGGTTTCGACGATGAAATTAAATTTTTTTTCCAAGAGCATATCCCGTATGAAATAAATTCTTTTGAAATCCTCCCTTTGCTGTGTGATCGCATCTGAACTTCAGTATACTGAATCTGCATTTGTGAAACTGTGAAGAACACATCTAAAGATGTGAAAAGATCGAAGGTCATTATACTGACATGAATAATTGTGATTCGAAGTGCGGGGGATTTCACACTACTGCTGGATTTTATTTGCACGAGACAATGTTTCATAATCATAAATTATAAGAAATAAATTAACCCTTAACGATCGTATAAAATTTGGGGGTGGGTATCTATTGGTCGGAATTAATTTTTGTCGAAAAATGCAGGGATACACAACACTCAAGTTTACGATGGATAAACAACATTTAGTAACATTTAGTAATACTAAAAGAAGAGAGAATGTCTAATTTATATGTCTAATGTAAATTTAGAAAATAATCTTTGGAATTCAAAATGTATCTGCACAACTTTTGTTTAGATTAAATTTTGTTATCTCCAATTGTATTAGTTGATGAAAAGGTTTAATAGAAATTGAGGAAAAGCTTAAACTGATATAGGAATGCATACAGTATAGAGTATAAGATTATACATTCATTACACATAGTTCAAGATTATACATACAGTATAAAGATAGTTACATACAGTATAAGATTCGTATAGTTTCTTGCTGTGGTGGCTGAGAGCAGACATACGACCGCTAAGGGTTAATAGATAAATGCATTAAATATAAATTTATGTAAATAGATAAATGAATAAAGAAATATAAAGAAATAAAATAAGAAAAATAAATTGTAAGAAATAAAGAACACCGTTTTACAAAGAAGAAATTACAATATAGATTAAGGAGAATCTGCAAGGGTTAATAAACTGTTATAATCGAGTTCGAACTGGGAATCGAACGCATTCCGAAAGGGAATTCCAAACGGGCGCACATCTATTTGTGTAATTTTAATTTGTAAAAGAAAAAGCCAGCAAAAAGCTCTCGCAAATTATCTGAATAATGAATGCAGTGGAAGATTACGCTTTTCCCCAAGAAAACAAAAAGGGAATTTCGCAGGTGAAATTTCAGACGCTGCGGTCGTCCTCGCGCTGTCAGATATAACAGATATAAAGTGCTTTTATAACTTCATTACAAATGTACCTAAAAGCCTGAATAAAAGCAGTCATCAGCGATAAAAGCTTTAAAAAGGAAATGATACCCTTTATCGGGATCAATGGAAAAATATTTAAATTAGTTAACACGGAATCTATTTGCGAGGAAACGGATGAACCAAAAAAAAAAGACCAGGAGGGAAAATCCTCAATCTCTAACTTTTCACAAACTATAAATCCCAGTTATTTTCTCATTAGTTATTCGCTAAACGAAAATGTCTTTCTGCATTTCAGTAATAAAAAAAAAGTGTTTTTCTGGTGTTTTTTGACTGTCGGTTAAGATTTGGAAAGCAAAGGAAAATAATTGCCAAGAAAGACAGTATGACATTTTAAACGAGCACTTATCAATAGATAGAGTCCATTTTCAAAAGACATTCGGAGGGGGGGGGGGGGGGAAAGAGAGGTAAAGAACAACAAAAACTGAAACTTCCACCACTCAGATACGAAACCAAAGCGAAAGGGAAAAAATCGAGGGGAGAGGGGGATCAATGAGAAGTAATTTTACTGAAGGCAGTGGGACGAATAAAAAGAAATGAAGCTATGGGGAATAAAAGAAGGCTTCCTCAATGGTTCTCTTGAATTAAGAAAGGATTGAAGAGGAGAAAAAAAAAAAGAATTAGGAAGGAACTGAAACGGATTAAAAAGGAAAAGAAAATGCACAAGGCGAACCACTTTGTTTGGGGTATTTCTCGCAATTGGAATTCAAAAGGTTTCATACAAATTATAAATCGGAAGTCCCGCAATTTCTCACTTTTTATACATTCTAATTTTACGACTGACTTGTGCTTTTACCAATTCCGAGTCTGACTGGCTCAAGCACAAAAAAGTTATATTCGGCGGTTGATTGCCTGAATGCGTTTCCGTTCGGTTCGACATTGGCGGATTCTTCCGCGGACGGTCCGAACAATTGTGCTCTCTTTGAGACCTCACATCGAACGGTGCGCGCACGTTCCCGTTTAACGCGCTCAGTCTTTCCAAGTGGAAAAATTAATTAAAATTTCTGTTCGGGAACGTTCAAAGAGAACTGCCCTGGAAGTCTCTACTCAATGACTTTTCAAAGGCCATTCCACAAAGGAAAATAAATTTGACATTTGAAGAGATACAGGCTTTTGCCCGGACATGATTAAACCCGGCAATGAATTTTTTATTTTATTTCCCCAAAGAATTTCATCAAATGGAAGAAAATTTATATACATATAAAACTGAAATTTTTATAATTAACCGATAAAAAATGCTTTTGTCAAAAATCGTGACGTTTAGGTCCTTTTAAAAATTATTTTTAACGGTATTCTTGATTTTTATATATATATTCCTCTTTCTCGGTTAAATTACATAAAAATTACGCCTCGAAAAAAAAATTTTAAATTACTCTTCTACACATTAAGGAAAATCTGTAGTATTTTGAAGCTTTTGACTTCTTACAGGGCTTATAAAAAATCTGTAGGATCGTATATAGTAATCGCTTTCAAGACGAACGCATTTAAAAAAAAAAAAATACGTAAAAGCGTTTTTGCGAAATTCCATTGAGACAGAGAAAGAATATTAAAAAAGATTTTATGATAACAAATTCCGTGGAAAAACAAGTCGGATTAGCGAAAAGCAAGCAAGTCTTGCGTAAGAATGAGAAGAAAAGTAACCAATGAGAAAGAAAACGTAGTTCTGGGAAAACGGAATTAAATAAAAATTTCATCGGCGTTAAATTACGGCAGAATTACAGAACATCAGACGAAAAAACACACAGGGAAAAATAATAACGGTGACAATAAAAGGTGTCTCTTTTTATTTAGGTTTGTTGGGCCGGAACGCCTTATCGGTATTTGTAATTGTAGTGTGATATTAAAATACCGCTTGAGGTTGTATGTTTCTTACAGGAAAGTATCGGAGAAAAGTTTTAATTGCGCCAGCACTCCGGGGAATTTCCCGTCCCAGTCACTCGCACTCCCGAGTTTTTGTCTAAGTTCAGGCAAAGATTAAGGGCTCAAATTTTCATCAGTCTACATGTTAGCTTGAGCCGAGCCGGATAAGAAATCACCCTAACGAGTAAGAATTGAAAGGGAGTCGTTGAAGAAAATGGGGTGGAATCTGCAAAAGCTCTTACTCAGCAGACTCTCGAGAACGTCATTTTCCAGATGATGGCTTCCCATTCCAGGAATCTCAAAAACACGAATTAAACAAAGCTTTTCCCTCAAAAGGAGTTTCGATGAAAGGGGAATGTTGCCAATATCTGTTGGTAGTTTCGGTCACTGAACCGTTTGTTCGAAAATGAATTAGTTATGTGTAATTCGATTTTAATAAAAAAGTAAATATCTGAGAGTGGATTTTAGGGAAACGAATTTTCATTTGGCCTTAGCGGGGCGAACAGTGAAAAGCGTTTCGGCTTTGAGCGCCGATACAACCGTAGGCTTCACAATATAAACGCCCCATTGGCAACAATTTTATTCGTTCTGCTCGAATAATTCTTCTGAAAGGCATCGGTACCTTCCCATTTATATATAATACGAAGATTTTGTCGCAGGCTTCTCTTTGAAAGAGAATCTTCCTCGCGTAGTGAAACTTCAAGTGGAATTCACATTTGGGGCGGCTCTTGAGCGGAAAATATATTTTGAAAATTCCGGAAAACAAAGAAACTCGAACCTTCCAAAGCATTAAAAAACTTGAAAGAGGCAGGAGAAGAAGAATTGAGTTAAAACAGTTTTCAATTCTTTTTTTTTTCTTGGACTATAAACATCCACGGACCCCTACAAGTTCACAAAAAAAAAAAAATTGCTCAAGGAGAAATTTCGTGGCTCCTACTCGTTTCCTCCCCTCCCCTCATCTCAACTCAACTCCTCCCCGAATAAAAAGAATTTATGTTAAATCATGAGACATTTTTTCAAATTTTATTTCCAACCGAATTTACCGTAAAAATTTTGTTTTTATATTTTTTTCCAGGGGACTCGTGCAAAAGCAAAGCAAATTCCACAACCGAGAAATTTTGCTTTGTGGGACACAGAAAACGCCTCTCAATTTATCCGGCAAAAAATTCCTTAAATTTTGCTGCACGAATTGCACAGTTTATATTTAGAATCTGACTCTCTTTGACTTTAAACCGTGTTTTATCATACTATACTAATATATAAATCTGTTAAAGGAAATTTGTGTGTGTGTGTGTGAGTGTGTGTGTGCACTCCGTTTCTGTTACCTAAGATCTAAGCAACGACCGAACTGATTTCGACCGGAATTTGGTACGACCGTGGAGACCACTTTGAGTACAAATGGAGCTGATAAGTTGATAATAAGTTTATAAACAAACAAAATTGATAGAAATTTTTTAGTGTGGGTTCTGCGTTAGTAGTTTTATGAAAATTCCGGGAAGAAAGTCCAGAGAGAAGAAGAGATGGAGGTTTGAGTCCCGCCCAGATAAATAGGAATTTAGAGATTGCAGACCAAAGAGAGAACCATTTAGAAGAGAGAGTAGTGAAGAAAGAAGGATATGGAAGAGAATTTGGATGGCTGAGCGACGAAAGAAAGAGACGGTTAACAGAGGGAGAGAAAGAGGAGAAGCAATAGCTGAGGAAGCGAGAGAAGACAAACCATGACTGAATAAAGAAGAAACATTATTTTTGTAGTTAAGTGTAATGGGATGATGTTCAGTGCATTTAGTTTTTAGGAGATGTGTTATCGTATCTATTATTAAGGTACAGAGGTAGATTGAAATTCCCAAGTCTTAGCGAGAGCGAAGCCCCCTAGTGGGAATTAAAAATACTGCATTTTTCACGCATTGCGGAAGTATTTTTCACTGAACTAACATTTCCTCAGTTTCTTATAATTTGTGCCTAATTATTTGCAATTCATAACTGGGAGTGTTAGGGTCTAAACACTGATAAAAAAAAAAGAAGACGAAAAAAGCGCAGACAGAGTGATTAAGCCTTTCTGACACGTAACATTCAAAAAGTTCATGACATGAACCGGTAAATCGGACTCCGCCCGTCGATGTTCTTATATTAAAAATAGTGAGACCATTCACGGGGAATTTACAACAGATAATTACGGAGCGCTGCCACACCTTTTTCAAATGGGGCATAAAACGAAAGATGATATGAAAGGTAAAAAGTGAGGATTCCTTAGTTGGTCACCCTATTATTAAGATGATTAATGATTTTAAGGGAACGCCGTTTCTTGATTAAATTCATTTCTTTCCACCGAAGGAAAAACCGGGAAGGATTGTCTGACTCCGTTCTCTGGGGGGAAAATCTTTATTCAAAATTTCAAGGGCCGACAAATATCCTCGGGAGTTTGAATTTATTTTTAATTCTGAATTTTGTGATTTTGCAAAAATTAATTTTTGAGAGAGATTTATAAAGACCTGAAATATTTAATGGCGTCAAGTCCGAATTTAATTTTCTCACCGTCGTAAATTAATGATGTTTACGATTGTTCATATGGATAAAAAGTATACGAACTCTAAGTAATATCTGTGATATGACTTTATGCTTAAAGTTTCCTGATGGAAGTTTGGTTTTCTATATTCTTTTGGCGTTTCTCAAAAAAGGATGAAACGAAATTGAAACGACAATCCTTAACCCTATTAGGAAGTGCTCCGATATGCGTTGTTGCTTGCCGAGTATTTTAAGTTATTCTCGGAAAAGCGTAATTTTAGTTTTCTGCAAACTCACCAACCCCTTTTTATTTTCTTTTTCAATTATTATAAATATTGTTCTTCACCCGCGCCCCCTTTTCTCTTTTATCGTTCTTTAATATTACACCTATGAGAACAAAAAGACAGTTGAAGTTCCTGAACTTGCGCGGAAGGAAGTAAATGATTTTAATAAAAGTTTTAATATGGGCCCCATTAATCATCTACAAACAAACAATATGGACCAAGAATTTTCATCTTCCCACTCTCCCACTTTTCACGTCTACCCTCATCCTGTTGCCTTTGCAACTGAACTGAAGCAGTAGAGGCTTATCGGAATTCATCCATAAATTCCTTCCAATTAGAAATTATTAAGTAATTTGGAATTAAGTTCTCCTGCGATTTTGGGGGGGGGGGGGGGGGGGAACTCTGAATCAGAACAACGTAAATTTGAGTTTGCCAACAGGGATGTTTGAAGCCTGGGGTCCGTTCTTTAGAGGAAGCCGCTTTATTGAAAAAAAAAAGAGTGTTGATTAACAAAGCAAAAGCTGTCAACATAATGGAGGACACCATGATTTAGGGATTCGAGATTAAATAATCGAAAGAAAAGAAAATGAAATAAATTCCTTTTTTTTCTCCTACTGGAACTCCAACCTGGAAAGCAGCTGGAAATTTTCCCTTTTTTTAAAACATCTGTTGCAGGATAATTTTCTTTAACAATTTTAATAAAACTTAAAACCCCTGAGAAAACACATTCTTTTCTCTTCGCCCATTTAATGAATGAATTTTATTAATAATCCTGTAAAAAAATATTTACTATTAATTCAATTTAAAAGGAGAAAAGAAATCAAGAATGCGATTAAGAAAAATCAGACCGACGCCAACAATCATCTGAAGTCTTTGCAAAAACCGCAGATGAAATTTGAATAAATGTAACAAGTGACAAAAATAAATGTAACTTCACATTTAATTCGCAGGGACTTCCCCTAAACCCCTTACCCCTTCCGTTACATCCTTATCCGCGAACATAAATCATTTTACATGCTTATTAAAAGCAAGGCTTCCATGCAAAACTGGATTACGCATTTGGGTATTCATTTAGACATTAAATTAATTAAAATAATGATGACGATAATAATTTTAAAATTCCTCGGTGTGCCCCCTCTGATTTGAGAATGAGAAATTTAACGAATAACCGCTTGAACTTAAGGGGAGCACGGATCCTAAAGGCCCCTCTAAATCAATAAATTTAATTTGTATGCGCCCAAGATTTTAAACCGCGAACTCTGGTAGGTCATGACAGGACTGAAAGTTCGAAGTTAGAAGACGGTTGAAAATCGAAATGCAGTGTTCAGAAATATAAAGAGCAGTATAAAGTTCATAATTATGTACCCGTAAAATTGAAAAGAAAAATGAATTTAAATTTAAAAAGGTAGAACGTTGGTTTATAAGTCTATGAAAAAGTTAACAAGTAGAAAAGTAAAGATAAAGATGAACCAAACCAAAAAAAAAACAAAATTAATCATCTCAAGATAAAACGAGAAGAGAAATCGCTTTAAAAAAAGTAAAGAAGTGGCAGAAGAAAAAAAATAACAATTGTTTAAAATTTGTAAAACTGAATAGAAAAACCCGGGGAGATCTCAAACAAGAAAGTTCACGAATAGGGTAACAGAAAAAGAGCCGCTTAAATAAGAAAGTTAAATAATAAGCCGAGAAAAAAATAAATTAAACACTTCTGAGAAGTTGAATTAAGAAAAAAAAAATAATGAAACAAATACACAGAAAGATAACCAAGAACATTCCCAAGCGTGTCAAATAATAAAAGGTCGAAAGGGGTGAATGCGGGAGGTGTAAAAAAGAGCCCAAATCTCGGGTTAAAAATAAACAGAGAGCTTTTCCACTGGCTTTAAATACAAATTCACGTAGGAAAAATTAAAAAGAAGATTTAAGTTAAAACCGGTTGTAGTTCATACGTCCAATTAACCTGATAAAAGCCGATTAAATTTCGCACAAAGCCTTAATCAGACCCTTGAAACAAAAATAGGTTCCTGGAAAAGCCTTTATGTTACAAGAGTTTCAAGTAATCGGTGTATTCATTAAAAAGAGAAAGGCTAAAATCTTTAAGATATTGAAACTTTTGAAGCAACACAAACCCGATCTGGATATACCGGAAGGCTTCAGGATAAACGAAATATGCTTAGACTGCAGTGTCACGTTAAGGTTCGCCATTACAACAGAACTCCCTCTTAACTTGCGAAGAGCGGAAATGCAGGTAAAACAAAGGCAAAACCAAGAAAAACTGCTCCAAATGCTGTACCGTAAAAAAAACGTTTTGATAAATTTGAACCCAGTTCGCTATTAACCTTTATCTCCTCCGGACCCCTTTCACCTACGCAGTTTGATGCGAAGTATAAATCAAAATTGAATGTCCCGTTTCTCTTTTTGAAGAAATACGTTTCCATAAATTGTTATGGTTTTTTTTTATTTCCTTCCCATTTTATTTTCCTTCCACCACTGTCAAGCATCGAAAGGGAGAAAATTTCGGTTGCTTCCCATGACTTCCCGAACCTTCCGTTATTATATATAAAAAATTCATCGCTTTTATCGTCGCCAAAGGAAGTGATTATATTGGTAACACTTTCATGGAAGTCCTTAATGGAGGAACAGGACGTGAAGGAAAAAATCAAAGGCAAAACCCGGGATCATTCGCTTTAATTGATTAAAGCGAATAGGTAAATACAGAACAGTAAGTAAAAAGAGACTTTTATTGAGTGAAGTAAGCCCGGAGGAAGAAGAAAATTTCAAAACTTGTTCCTTCAACTCTCATAAAAAGTTCTTCAGCCAGAAGGAAAAGTGGCACAAGAAAAGTCTTTTCTCCCTTTTTCTTCCAACCCTCCTTTTCGGTCCACCTCAACCTCTCTAATCAACCTTTGTTACCTTCTGCAACCGGTTATGCCAACGTTTTTTCCACTCTTTCCCCGACCCTTTCCTCCGAGACCGGCAAATGAACGATTGGCTTCATCCATCACTCAAACTCCTTAGCATTTTTCTTTTCTGTCTCACTTCTCGCCTAACATTATTGCAGTCTATGTGCCTTTCCTGATGGTTTTCATTTTTTCCTTCCCGCACCCCCCCCCCCCCTCTTCTGCTTCGGCTAAAAAACATTTTCAACTCGCTGGTTGTAATGTAAAATCGATAACGCCTATCAAAATGTGCCTCTGATTTTATTCGGTTCAAATTATTTGTAGTTTCTGCCTTGAGGCCAACGGCTGTCAACTGCGAGACAAGTTATGACAGCTTATTGGCAGAAGATGCTAATTACACAACAACGAAAGAAACAAAACAAATCACCCAAAAGTTACGTCATCTTCATTATCTGTTTCATTCGTTATATTAAGTCAGAGAATCGCTCGAAACTGTCAAAGGACACAACTGCATATACATTAATTCAGTAACGGAAAATCAATGGTTAATTGACATGGTTCAGTAGCGAAAAGGACATTGTTTTTCCAATCAGTCTTTGCTTCTTAACGAGGAGATTCTTTTTTTACTCAGGCGAGTATAAAATCCAAATTTCTGAATAAAATGTAGGGGTTGGGCGGAGCAAAAAAAAAAACAAAAAAAGGTGAATTACTCGAATCGTTTGTCTGACCTCTATAAATAGAAACCGAAACCGTTTCGTTTCACCCTACAACAAAATAAATACAACCGAAACAAACAACCCGGAGGAGAAAAGAGGTTCACGTTTGGAAATTCTGGAGTTGGAAAAATTTTCCCAAAGTTATTTTCGCATTTTACTTTTGATATTCTCAATAAGGGCACATAATTATTTAATTTTATGTTTTTTATGAACTTGCGGTTATCCCCCCGACGTAGGTTTTAGTTTTATTATATTTCCTGACACTCTCTCCCTGAGCATCATCGCTGCACTTCTGACATATGCTAATTAAATTTCATTATTCGAAGTTAATGTTTTAGAAACCGCAATTTTGGACGTAGAAATTCTTCTATAGTTTTTATTATTAACGTTTTATAGGGCAGGAGAAGAAAAGTCGGGAAAATTGACTGGTGACAGCGGTTTTCAAATAAATAAAAATAATATAAGAGGTACAAAGAATAAAACCATGCGCAACTTGGACGTATTCACCTTTTCAGGAAATGTGTAAACAATATTATATTTACATATAAGTATTTATTAAAAGGATTTATAAAAATAAATAATAAAATGAGAGGATAAACATACCGACAATACGTGTAATGTTTACTGACGGCGGCGCCATATTGAATCGTCAATGGCTTCTGCTGGTTGCCATAGTAACGACTAGCAGAAGAGGCGGCCATTAGTTTTTCTTCTGCTATCACCAAAGTAGGAGATCTCGGGCGACTGTTTATAGTGTAGTTAATAGTATATTAATGTGGTTAATTAATTTAATTAATAAAATACTTGTAGATTAATTAAAAACAATTTCTTTCGCCAATAATGGCGGTTACTACATTAAATATATAATTGCTTTATATAATATCTATATAAATACAAAAAATATGAATGAAACTTTTTTAAATTCGACTCCGAATTTATTAGCGTTATATAATTCTGAATGTAATAAAGAGCTCTTTAAAATATAATAAATTTTTCACTAAAATAATGAACGAAAGCGGAAGAAAAGAAGACAAAAGATGGATTAAAAGAAAATCAAATAATATTTTTGCTTTTTAAAATTTTTTAAATTATGTCACGGAGAAACTGAAATCAGTAACGAGGGAGCTGATTTTATATAAACTTCCCGGAAAAAATAAACGAAGAACGGACGATTCAAAAAATGGCGGCAAACCAAACGGTGTCACAAATATTGACATAAATTCACCAAGGAAAAAAATATTCATTTTGAGAGTGAAAATCAAAGCTCAAGTGGGTCAACTGCCGTTCCCGTTTTCAAATCCTTTCCTTCCAAAATACATTTTTTTTTTCAAACAGTTTGAAATTCATTCTAGGAAAGTTTCAAAAACTTTTTTTTTTCCTTTGAGAATTAAAGGCTCTTTCACCAAAGGGTAGAATAAATCATTTAAATTGTCAGTTTAGGTCCAACGATTTTTATTATAACTCGACATTATCAGGTTGTTATGATTTAGAGATCCTTTTTATTGTTCTTTAAAACGTTGGGGGGGGAAAAAAAAAATTCGGTGGAGAGTTTTGATCGGGAACTCCCCAAATAAAACCCCGGAGTGTGAAATTCAAAAACACCTTCACATCCACGTGTTGGCAACACTGCAAAAAAAAGATGGCCGAGCGCTCTAATAGAAACTAATACGCCTGATGTGTGAATAAATGTTTTCACTTTTGTATCATATAAATTAACAAAAAAGAAATTTTAACTTCTTTTATATCATTTCTTAATAACTTAATATTTTTATTTATACTTAATGTTTTATTCACCTTTTCTCTATAACTATTCTGGATAGTGTTTTCATAACTTTTCTAACTGAAAATAACCAAAAAGTATCAGAAATACTGAAACCATTCCGACTAACACACCAAACAAATTATTAATGAAATGTAAAAATTAATAATTGAGATAAGAAAATCACGAGGGGCAAATTTGTATAAATCTCGAGGAAAACAAAAGTAAATTTCAATTTCTCGGAATTCGACGCAAAAGTTTATATTAATAATTTAACTTCCACAAAATAAAGTTGACTTATCTCTTCGTAACAAGTCCGGCAAAATATGAAGGGGTAACCGTTCTGAAGATTTCTTTAGATTAAAAAAATTGTCTTCTGCCGATGGTAAAGGGAATAATTAAGTAAATGTCATTTCCTCCTCATCTTATTTCGTCTTCTTGAAATTCTTATTTAATTTCAGCAATTTCTTCTCTCTAACGGTGACAGAAAGAGACGGAGAGAGAGAGAGAGAGAGAGAGAGAGAGAGTTTTGTTTTTCTTAGGTTTTTACCCTCGGCTTCAGAACTCCAGGTATTTCCGGTTTCAGTAATTTTCCCAGTATCACCCTTCATTTTAAATTAATTTGAACAACTTTCCATCTCTGTTCTTAAGAAATTTTTTGTTTTTAAAAAATTAATTAAATTTTGTTTCTTTTATTTTCATTTTTGAATTGCTTTTGTTTTTAATTTTTTCCTTAAAATATTAATACATTATTTTTTTTTAATAATTACTTTTGCCTTTTCCTCTTTTAGGAGTCTCTTTTAAAAATTACGTGAAACTTTTCCAAACTGAACTTAAATTACAAAAAGAGTTTGCAGAATAAAAATTAAGACTTAAAAACTGCAGAATGCGCGAGTTGGATGAAATGGAGAGATTATAGAATATTTCCGAACCGAATAATTTGTGCTGAACGCCAAAATTTTCGTGAATTTAAAAAATATCGTAAGGATTCAATTTACTTATGTTCATTACATTATAAAGAAAATGAATTTCCCGCCCTCTCTCTTTTGTCGCCCATTCGAAAACACAACGCCTTTGAAACAAAATACTTCCTTGCACAAAATTACCGTTTTAATTCCAAGGAGCAATTCTCTTCCCACCCTTCCCCATGCGCTTTACCGCTTTTTCACGCTTTTCCTTTCCCCCCCTAAATAAAAGCTAAAATCCACACTTTCCTTCTATTCACGTACGGGCCTTTCCCGATTTTTTTTTCTCAAGTACTTTTCCTCAAAGTCGCACTTTCCTAATTCCGTCTTCAACCCTTCCAATCCTCTGTTTTCCTCACTTCGGATTATCATCAGTGTGCTTACAAAGTTTATTTTCCGTTTCACGCTTCAGTTTGTTCCAATTAGTATTTGAGGACAGCCCTTCGGATTAAACCGCCATGTAAATTTTTTTTAAGCGATATTCAATTATTAAGCGAAACGCGAATTCATCCTAGAAAAGATTTATCGGGAAATTGTTTTCTAAAATCTTAAACAAAGTACTATAAATTCTAATTCAAATTTTATATGCAAAAGGCAAAAGGTTGCAAAGTTTGTTTGATTTAAAACTTGGCAGAGTCGTTAAACCGAAATGAAGTCTATCTAAGGTCGTGCAAAGCTTACGGAAAGCAGACGAATGAAAACGCTCCATCTTTGTAGGTTTTTCTCTCGCAGAAGATTTTCAGATAAACGTGAGACATCTTACCTAAAAAAAAAAAAAAGGAATGAGGGACTGAATTTCTGCCTTAATACGAAAATTAGTCTGCTCTTAATTAAATTTTGAGCTTAATTTTGAGCTTTTTTTAAAGTATTTGTTTAATACAGTATGATACAGGCCACTGTAAAGCTTCAATAGCTTACTGTTGTCAAATGTTAAAGAGGTAAGTGAAAGAAAGCCAATTTTGGAGTCATTTTGACATATTTGGACTCAAAATGTTCAATTACATTTGGGAATTCGCTCAGAAGACTTGGAGATTCCAAAACTGTCCTGCTGACGGCCATAACCTGAAGCTTTTACATAATTTCCAGTTGCTTTGGGTTTCCAAGAGTTAAATCATAATCCTCTTACAACTTTCTTCCTTTGGATAAAAAGTTCCTTAAGTTGTGAATTTTTTACTCTTTCTAGTTCCCAGGATAGGATTGAGTTGAGTCGAATTCGGGTGAATAAGTTTGTATTTGATATCCCTCGAAATTCTACGAAAGGCTAAAAATTCAAATTCAGCGGCTCATTCTGAACGTAATAAGCAGACATCTTTTTTTCGAACTTTTCGCGGACCTGACAGCACATTGGAAAATAAATACATTAGAAGCACATCCGAAAATAAAGTTGCAAATTTGCTCTCCAGGAGTTTAGAATTACTTTCTAAAAACAAAACACATACTGAAATCCGCAAAATACAAAATGTCTTTGTTTCGCAGAAGGAAAAAAAAAATAAAAGATGGAAAGATGGAAGGCTAATGTAAATTAAATTTACAAGGCAGAACTTCTTAGGAAAAAAGATCGTAAATCAGTCAGCACTTTTTCACCACTTTTTATTTCCAAAACGAGGTGACGGAATTTTTTTTTTCTTTTCAAGGGAGGGGGGTGAAACGGACGCGGGACTCAAAGGTAAAAAAGTGATATGTGAAAGTTTTTTTCATGTGAGAGAAGCTTTTAGGCTTTTGTTTTGAATAAGCACTGCACCAAAAAAGACTGCAATCTTTTCCTTCCGCAACCAGCCATTCACAAACCCGAAGGGACCGTAACCCAAAGTACTCTTTCCCTCACCTTCTCTCGCAGGGCATTAATCGAAGCGTCAGTCAGTAAGGGATTTTATAAAAGCCAAAAATTTTAATCCGAAATTTCCATTTTGTGGTCTGAACACATCCGAGGCCATTTATCAACCTCGGTTTTGTTTATATCGCTAAAGGGTTGCAAAAATGATTCCCCCCCCCCCCGGTGGGGTCACCGAATAAAATTGGCAGGGAAAAGGTTTCGGATTTTCTCGGTGGAACTGCAATTGATAAGGAAATGCAGAAAGTCTTTCACTGCTAAATTAATTGTAACTTCCGCTTTGAAATAACTATCTAGAAACATTGGCCTCTGAAATTAATTCAACCCCAAAAGGCAGATAGTGTCTTGTGCAAAAGCGCGTCATAAATCATCCCTCTTAGGTCAGCTGGTGTTAGGGTTTAAAGGTATCCTGTTTTCTCCGCCCCTTGAATTTGGCGTTTATTTATCGTAATAACATCATTTTTCGTTTCGTCAAATTTCCTCCGGTGAATCTTCCGACTGATTTCGGTTGGTCGTTTACTACTTGAAAAATTCATTACAACCCTTCAATGAAAATCCGTCCGTCCGTCATCTCAAGCAAGCGCCTCCCCATTTTTTACATCTCTCGGGAGACCGTATGAATGAAAAGTTTAGGGGAAAACAAACGATTGTAATTGTTTAAATCCTCGAGAATAAACAGAATTACAACTTGAAAATGGATGATGTCAGTAAATTAAATCAAATTAAGAGCGGCAGTGAATGATTTTCGAACTGCGGAGACCATTGTCGAGAAATTTTTCCCGGGCGAAAATATTTTTCCGTTTTCTCCGGAATTTCCCCGAAAGGAATTCGGAGATTATTTAAACCGTTTACGCTCAAACCAATCGCGATGGGGGTTAAAGGAGTGAATAATTCGGAGTCGTTGTAATTTCGAGAAGGTCTGGGATTTGCAACTGAGGCCCGATTTCTCTGATGGGAAGGGTTGGTTTGTTTCACAGCGTTTCGTAATTTATGCCCCCTCCGGGCTTGGGAATAGTTTTCTAAAGAAATTCAACAGTTTGGAAACCGAATTTTTTCTTTTCCCGGGCGATAAAAACCAACCGAGAGAACAGTCTTTTCGAGGGAATACCATAAAATTAAGAATATGCCGTTGGGAGTGATTTGGAAATGAGACCGACCGACTTCATATTTCGCTTGGGCGAAACCAAAACTCTTGCCGAATAAAAAATTTATAAAAGAAACAAATATCCAAGAAATCTAACCGTATCCCTTCTTGCTGCCTTTAGATTCTATCTTCAAAGCTAATACTGTATAACTATATTTAACCCTTAGCGGTCGTGTGTATACTCTCAGCCACCACAGCAAGGAACTACACGAATATATACGAATCTTATACCGTATGCATTCCTAAATCAGTTTAAACTTTTCCTGAGGGAACCTCAATGTCTAATAAGGTGCTCCATCGATTGGAGATAACGAAATAATGGAGATAACTAAACAAAAGTCGTCACCAGGCCTACATGTTATGGAGTGCTTTGAAAATACCACATGATGGAGAGTTATAAAACATAATTTTCATACAAAAACATCATCAATGTATGCCTGTATTGAATAAAGATGTACCTAGACATCTAAAAGGTATCTGAGATATATCTAAAAATTCTCAAAAGAATTGAGTACGGCTGCGAATCACAGATGCAGAAACAGCGGCACGAAATTGATGCACTTCATCCCCCCCAAATTATGGTGTGACCGAGTTGGCCCCGCCAAACAGAGTCGGAAGGGTGTAAAATCGCGCTTCATTTGGCGGTTCCCAACGGTGCTTTAATTCATTTTTTTTGCAGGAACCCCTCCAGAATTATTAGGGTTGCGGCTGGAGGGCACCAACCCTTATTTCACTGTTGAACATTCCGGCTATCGCCGACAATTATTTGGTTCAAACGGCTAAATTATGTTGATTTAATTAACTTCGGTGGGGAGGCGTAATTTTTTCAACGCTTCGAAATCACCATGTTTCCAAGTCTCTAACTGAAAATTTTTGAATTCCACGCCATTTATTGGTGATTTAGTGAAATTTCTTTCAAAATTATTGCATTAGGGGGAGTTTTTAATCTGTCATGAGTGTTGCTGTTTCATTAGCGCTCCACCCGCTTTAGGCATCCAGTTGGGAAGTGAATGCCATACTTTATATCTTTTGAAAGGGTGTTTTAAAACGTTTTTTATTTGGTTGCTGCAACACCGGGGATTCTTGATTATTACTGAATCTTAATAATATGTGCCCTTCTGCTGTTGGAAACTTATTTCGCTCCAAGTAGTAAGCAAAAGGTAGAAAATAGAAAGTTCTCCTGCACTTATCTGCAGTAATTCTTATAACTAATATTTTTAGTGATTTTGAGAATGTTTAAAATTCACAAAAAAAATTTTCTTCTTCGAGTTTTTCTTTCCTCCAGCCCCGATAAAATATACCTTATTCATTCTGCTTCCTTCCTTCTTCAATATTTTTCATTACTTGTCTATTCATGCTACTTCCTCTTCCACTTTTTATTCCCCTTCTGGCCTTTATCAACCGCCTTCCACATTTTGTGACGTCATCTCCAAATTGATTTTCGTTTTCCTCTCCTCTTGTACGCCGAGAATTTTTTATTTCTCTCAAAGAAAGAACTCACTGGAATGAGCTCTCTTTCTTCAGATGCTTTTAGGTGTGTTTCGAACCACTTTCCAAATCCCTTACTCAGACTGGCCCCTATCATGTCCGTTCATTTGCCCAAATGCAACGACCTTTTGTTATATAATAACACTCAACTTTGGTGAACAATTTATATTCCAAATTTTCATAATCATTTAATTTCGAGACAATAATGCTTTAATGTTTGGCTGTTGCACCCGATCTCTCATTACCTCTCTCTTCGCTTTGGTTTTGAAACTTGTTCTTTACGTCTTAATTCTCTTCCGTGATTTTTTCTTTTAATCTAAACTATACTCCAACTTTGACTGCGATTCGGAAATTTAAAATTGAAAAAAAGCTACTCAGAGTTTTCACTAATTCAATACCATTAAACTTTCATTTGCACAGTAATCGCATTTGTGCCTTTCAAAGGTTGAATGCATTGTTTGATTAATTCTATATCGGGAAATCGGGGAGGAAATATTTCGAAAATGTTGCGAACGTTATTTTCCTTTAAGAGAAAGCAATATCTCTCACAGGATATTGCCCGGCCCTGTATTTCAACGTCTTTTTAGAAAACTGTTAAAGAAATTGTTTGATAGTTACAGGAAGCCAAATTCTTGAATATTTTTTTTCCTCTCATTCAAAAATTCACTTTCCTCTCACTGGCTGATTCTCCAACGCTCAGCTTTATTTAATGCTACACCCCGAGAGCTTAATTTTCGATTATCATCAGCATCCATTAATATTAGATCAGAATTGTTTGAACTGTAACAAAGCTTTGTCTATTTTTCATTAACCTCCAATTTTCACCACCATCGATTTTATCTCGGGTGGATCATTGTGAAGTGGATAAATCAACCACCGGCCGCCTCCTAACTAAACCAAGAGCTATGAAACCGTTCTCGGTGAAATTCAAGTTTTAATCCTTTTCCCACAAAGAGCCCCCAAAATTGTCGAGTCCATTTCTCCAAATAAAATGATTTGCAATTAAGAAATCCTAAGATTAACCGAAACTCAAAAATGAGTCGAAAAAAGACAAAAGACTTATAACAGTTCAATGCAGTAACGGAATCAAAATAAATGACAATCAATCATTTGAAGGAAAAATGAGTCGAAATCCCCTTTTGACATCGAAAAGTCAGGATAATTAAATTTAAAATAGGAATATATTCGATTCAGGAAAATTATCATGGCGTAAGCTAATAAAAACCGTCATAAAATCGGGTTAATGATGCGTAAAAAAGTTTTGTTTTTCATTGTTTCCAATAAAAAAATTGTGAAAATCAGTTTCTTGCAAAAAATTAATCTATTTAAGTGCAATGGAAATCTAATTTTTAAATCATTCAATTAGTCTTTTTCAGGTCCTTACTGCACCGCTGAAGAGGTTTGGAAAGCTACAATTAAGGTAAGTGAAACACCATTTTTCCTTTACTTCAATTATTAATTAAAATTAAAATGATATAAACCTTAAAACTGTACACATCAAAATTAATTCCTTATTATAAAATGAGTAGCAGTATTTTTTTTCCACACACATTCTTAAAACTTTTCAATACAGTAATCAAACTTTTATTTTTTTTTAATTTAAATTATTTTGCTAGTGGTATGCCTGAGCATCAGCCACTGAAAAAATATTTCTCTGTCAAAAGTCGTGTAAGTAATTTGAATTTGTCTCATTCCTCCTAAATCGCCCGGCAGGATTTACCAGAGCTTATCATGTGAACGGGGATTTCACTAAAATAAATGTTTACAAACTGTAATTCTATGTAAAAAGCTTCTTTCGAATTTCCCCGTTATTATGTGCTTCATTCAACCAGTAAACATTAATGAGGAGCAAAAAACCTTGGGAGCGCCGTCCTGCGGCAGTAACCGGATTAAAAATATTGGTGTTGAAATTAAGATTTTTTAAAAGCACTGTGGAGGCGTGAAGGCAAACAGAAAAAAAGGACAGTTATAACAATTTCACAAAGTAAACACCCCGGAGAAGCAGAAGAAACCATCTTCCGGTTAATATTAAGTTTAACTTAAACTAAAAAAAAAAACCCTCACACGAGAAAGGAAACTGAACCATAAGGCAAGATTTAATTAGTTATTTCGGCGGAGGGAGAGCGGCGAATTTTTTTTCATTTACATTCACTCTCCAAGATAATTAATTTTTTCTTCTTGTGTAATCCTCTAGAAAAATGTTGTGCGGATCCTCTACTTAATCCCGCATAATTTTTTTGTTTTATATCTTTCCCCATTTTGAAATCTCAGGTTTTGAGCAACCGCTTCTAAAAAATACAAAATACAGGAGCGCTCAAAAGTATTTTGACCAATACAAAATTATTAGTTTTCCGCCCGTAAGAGTTACTTACAAAGTGAAATTTCATTAAAAGGCTTTACAACATTTATAAATACAATAATAATTAAATAACAGAAGTAACAAAGAGTTTATTTTAATAATAAGAGAACTAACAGTATTAAAGAAAAAGCAGAAGACTAAGAAGAATATTATGCTCTGTATATTTTGTATGTTTTAATGCGACAAATATATTATTAATAGTAGAATAACTAAATAAAACATAATAAAATTTATGGTAAAACATTTAACTAAGAAACTATTTTGTATTGTCAAAATATTGTACTTTTGAGCGTTACTGGAAGTAACAGCAAGACAGTCCTAGAGACAAAACCAGACAAAAGACGCGAAAACTCATGTCACAAAAACAAATTATTTCTTAACGATTATCTAAAAAAAAAAATTAGAAGGGAGGCAGCGGCTGCTACAGTCTGTAATGTTTTTTCCGGAAAATTGTTGCCAATATGATACACAAAACGTACCCTTCTTATGTGATACTTTTATATTAAACAGAATATTCCTATATTAAAAAAATTCATTCATTCCCTTCAAAACAATAAAATTCACATATTTTTTAAACTACTCGCTGACACAGTTTTAAGCAATTAAAATACAATTTCAAATCGTAACAAAATACCATCCAGTTAACTCAGACTTACTTTTTTTCATAAGTAAGCAATTCACAATTTTTCTGAAGACAATTCTAGGAGCTAAGCTATGAAAGTTGCTTCGCAAAAATTCAAAAAAAGGGATTTTATTTTTAAACGAAATAACAAAAAAAAAAAGGAAAAAAAGCAAAACCCTACTTGAGCTCCGCCATTATCTTGATTTTACCCATTATCTCTGCTGCCTCTTCCCAATTTATTTCTGTTTCCAGTTAGTGGGAATAATCTCAAAGCGTAACTTTAATTTTTTTTTATTTTGATTTCAGTCGCGAGAATCATAAAAATACACGGGAAGAAATAACTTTCGGTCGCCATTTTTGGGTTCTTTTGTTTTATCTTTACAAAAACTTCGTTTTATATGTAAATTGCTCGCAGTGTGGGCGCAGCGTTCCCCTCAACAGGCGTTGCCCTGCACCGAACCGACCGAACGGTGCTTTTATTTTATAGCTCGTGGGAATTGGACGTCGAGTTCGAATTTCAACGGCAGAGATAGGTTTTTTTAAGGTCGCATTTAATTGGTTATCACTCCGAGGTGATATTTGTTCCACCAAATTCACTAAAAAAATACGTTCTGAATAACACTGTCAAAAATTCTCGAATTTGAAACGCCCACAAAACAGTTTTTTATGGTACAACAATAATTTAATAATTGGGTTTTCTCTTCTTAAATGTTAGTTTGTCATTTTTGTATGTAAAGCAGACATTTAAAATCAGTAGCTTTATTGTAACCTATAGATGATTTTATTTTTACTATTTATAATTTACAACGTTACAATTACTTATATTCCCGTTTTTATGTCTTTTAAACTTATAAATTTATATTTAATTTATTGATTGTTTTTATTTTATTTCATTTTTGTTATGTTTTTATTTAATTTATGTTACTTAATGTTAGATTTATTTAGCTTTTAAACTTATTTTTAATTTATTGACTGTTAAGATTTTATTTAATTTTTATTATGATATTTATTTAATCTGTGTTACTTATTGTTTTGTTTATCTATCGTATATTTTCATATTTAATTTGGTAATTCTGCATATTTTATTTACTTTAAAAGTTATAGCTGATCTGGTGCCTGTTTATCTTTGGATCTGTACCTAATTTATAACTTTGTTTTGACTGCTGTTTATAACAAAAATTTGTTGCTTATACTCGCTTAATGCCCTCGGGCGAGATAAGGGGAAATTATTATATTATAATTGGTTTTTCTCTTATATGAAACTTCATTCTGCATCGGTAACCAACCCGAAGAGCAAAAAGGAACAAAATTCCGTTAAAAATAATTTCCGACGATTAATTTAAGCTCGCTTAAGTAGCCCTCTAAAAGGGAAACTTCTGGGAAAATCAAAAGGTTGAAAAGTTAAGCTGTGAATCGAGTTATGAAACGGTCACTCGGATGACTCGCCCGGGCGTTAAACCAAGTTTGCTCCCGTTCAAGTCAAAAGCGTAGGCTTAATAGGGAAAGCCTGTGCTTTCACCTCGAAAATGAAAAAAAAAAAAAACAGAAAAAATCCGCATTCACATACACCAAACACGTGAAAAGCATTTCCCAAGTTTTTTTTTTTATATTCTGTTTGTCATTTTGAATTTTCAAACTCTGTGTCAAATAAGAAAATGTGAAATAAACTTTGTTATCGTTTTTGCGCTACCTTTACGGTGGGAGGAAAAAAAAAATGGGAAAACTGACTCATGGGAAGAGACATTTTGACGGTTTTAGTCTCATCCATTGTCACGTCACTTCTTTCGGAGATTTTTGGCTCATATTGTTTCGAAACGGGGGTGATTACGGGGTGAATATTTAAATCCAATTGTTTCCGATGTTTGTTCTTCGGATTACAATTTTTTGAATTTCGAACGGGTATCATTGCTCCGAAGGGTCTCCTTTGAGAAGAGAAAAGATCAAAACGGGTTGAAGAGATGGGGAAAAAATGATACAATATTTTTAATTTTTAGAGCCCAATCGCAAATTAACTGGCAAAAGTGTTAGCTCCGGCACTGTATTTTTTTTTTTATAAAACACTGACCGATATTCTCTAGATTAATCCTAAAAAAACTATATGAACACATGCACCGTTTCACAGGAAAGATAACTCCCACAGCCTTGAGCAAAAATTCATGACGATTCGCGATTTGATTAAATCACGTACCTAAACTCTTGCAGATTACACACGATTAAAAGCTGAATATGTGCTACAATAATTTTTGTTGTTGCTTTGAGCTTTTTTTTTTTGGTCGGAGCATTTAAATTACAAAAAAAAAAAGAGGAAATGGGGAATTAAAAGATAGGGTTTGCAGGTTTTATTCCGACGAAACAAAATGAAAATACTTTTTCTCACAGCTTCAGGCATGCGAAGAAAAATTAATTTTATGGTAGGGTTTGTAGAAGAACCATTTTCCTCTTTCAAGGTGGAATGAGACTGGAATTTAAAAAAAAAAAAATGCTACCTCAGCTCGTTTGTCCCGAATAATGTTACTGTGAAACACCGAAATCTTGCAACAACCGATCCTTCGCATAATTTTAGGATTTCCTTTCGGGAAATCTGCGTTCGGGTTGACCGTAATGTTTTAGTACGGAAATTATCTCCAGAATCGGTGAGCTTTGAGAACTGTAAATTAAAGCTTTTCGACCTTTCGCCAAACCCTTAATTATGTCGGAAAAATGTCAAATTTTCTTTTGCACTCTAAACCGGAGTTTAAAGCTAAAATTACTGACAAAAAATCAAACAATACTTTGTTATTCGTCAAATTACGTAGGAAAACTCCAAAAAAATTTCCCCATTATAATTCAAGACGTATAAACTAAGCTTCCTTCAGTTATAAATGTCCGTACGAATAATTAGTTCCCAAAATTAGAATATTTTAAACGTACGTACGTTCAAACAATTAATTACTAAAATTAACCGAAATAATTGCGTTAAGTCCGAAAATTAAGGCGACGGAGGGAAAATCAATATTTTACAAATGTGCCATATATTTTTACTTCGGATTCAAATAAAAGCAGACGACGCCTATAAATATGCAAATTCAAGTGAGAAGCAAAACATAAAAAAGAAATAACGCACTTCAGAATATTACAAGTGAAGGAATACCTAAGGCCCGGTTGTATTGTAATACTTTAAACAAAAAAAAAAGCAAAAATTGCTGCATAAATTTGCAGTAACTTATGCTCATGATGGTTTTTGTTTTTATTTGGACCTCAAAAAGGAGGAGGGGGGAACAAAAAAAAATGGGGGGAACCGAATGGATGACCCCAGTGGAAAACCAGAGGCAAAAGTTTTTCGAACTTCATTAATTTATCGAACAATTTTCCCGCTTAAATTCAATACTCCTGTATATTCGTTTTCAACCGCCACTCTTTTTTTGAAAAACATAAACTCAGTTTTGAATTAAAAATTCTTTACGGCTTAGGCAGACCATTTCCAGGTCACCGTATGAATCGTTATAACTTAAAATATGACTTTTCCAGTTAGAAAATGACATCAACAAGTGATAAAATGATTTGTTATCGGAAAGTATCACTTCTCATTGAGTCGATCGCGTAATTTCTTTTGACATGTAACTGTATTTCGATCAGGAAGAGGTATTTTGGTATGAAATTATAAGTGCACAACCTGAAAAAATTCCAGTGGGAGTGCAGAGCAATGTTAACTGAAAGGCTCGCTATTAATCCTTTTCTCAACGAATCCTTTTCAAACGAATATAATAATACTTTGTTATTAAATCTCAAATAATGGTCGTAATCATATCAAATTTAACACCAAAAAAAAAAAATAATCGCATCGATCGTACATTGAACTGGCATCCGTGATGGAATTGTTTCGACGATTTTAAAAGAAATTTTAATATTAATAATAAATCCTCCGAACGCCGAAATAATCCATGGTCAATTATTGGTTGGAGCATAGATCCAAGGATTAAATCCGATCAACCCTTCCTGCCGTCTCCGCCCTTTTGTCTCATTTCCACAGAGAACAAAGGCCTTTCCTAACACTCCTAATTGTTTGCCTAATGGATTAACATTGGCTGTAATTAAAAAACGATTACGATAATGTCGCTCCGGCACAAATTAATTTTTTCTTTTTTTGCACACCCATCCCCTATCGTTTTGTTTCCTTTCAAATGAATGTTACTTCATTTTTTTTCCCCTCCCCCCTCTGTACTTCATTCCTAGACTGCGTGTGTTTATCCCCGCGTCTGCGTCTTTGTTCCTCTTTCACAAAAGCATGATTTTATCGGAACAGATTAGTCCAGGCGTGAGGCTTTTAACATCGAAATCCGTTTTTTTTCTTTTTTTTTTTTTTTGATAAGAAAAAACGAGTTGAAAACTTGGTTGTGTTCTCAGCACTTTAAGAATCTTTTCTTCTTTGTCACGGGAGGGATAGGGAAAGGGGCGAGGAAGCCGAAATAAAACTTACATGAGAGTTTTTTAAACAGTTATTTGTAAAATATTTCTTTCGAGAAGTTCTACTTTGTAGTTGGCTTGGGAGAGTTAATTCCCTCCGGCTGTGTTTTCAGCTTGAATTCAGGATTTGGGACGGAATAATGGAAGGGCTTTACTTTTCTCCATCTTCGAAAGGCAATCGTGGTTTCTTTTAATAAGCGAATGGAAAGATTTATTATGTCTACTGCTTAATATATCCGTCATTTAAGTTAAAATCACGTTTTATTTCGGCTATCGGCGTTGATGATAAGCGAAGACCCACATGTTAATAAAATAATTCATTGTTAATAAAAACCCCCAAAATAATTTTTAAACGTTTAAATAAACCAAAACCGCCAGAAGAATATAAAAGATTAAAATTTTAAAAGATCTCGGATTATATTCTTTCCGCTGAAGTTTTAATTCTCTTTGTGCTCAGTAACACAAGAGTAACCACCGAAAAATACCGAGAATATTCAAACTGGATAATTTTCAAAAGCAACTAAAAGAGCTAAACACAAACGCAAAGTTTTTCCGAGGGATCACACCAAATTCCGAGACCAAAACCGATGATTCGTCGATTACCGACGAGAAGAGAAAAAAAAATTTTCAAAATTGAAATTTTTAAAAGAAAATAACGTCGCAGGAGCAATAAAAGTCGAATTTTCGGGGCCGTCCGGGAAAAAGCGCAATTTTTCAAGGGGATAGTAATTTGACGAACATGAAACAGAGAATTTCCCTGCCTTCCTTGAGATCTCAATTTCCGGTTTGAGATAAAACTTAATGGGAGAGAGTATGGAAGCGTTCAAAGGAACATTCATTATATTTTTTCGCTGAAAGTAATTTACGATATAAACTAAAGTGATATAATTTTCCAAAGGCAATTTTTGAACTCGATTTTCGGAATCTTCCTTAGACCTTCGACTCAAGGCTATTAATAATTCCTGGAAAAAGTTTAAAACGGAGGATTCAACAAATCGAAATGGCGTTGTTCATTTTCAACGGAGGGTAATTTATAGCAGAAGCTACACCGGGGAGAAACTTCCCGCGAAACGTGAAGAAGCTTTGTTTTTCCTTTTTTTTTTTTCTCAACTTTCGGGGGATAAAATGTCGTTAGACTAATTTTTTCCAATTTAATCAAGAAATCTCTAAATAAAAGCCATAGGGGATGTTGAGTTAATTAAAACAAAATGTTAAAAGACAGCTGTTGTATGATTAATGGGAAACTGACCCACAGACACTGCGAATAAAATGTCACTTGGCCATTCGTCAGGGCGACTTAAGATAAATTTTCCACCTGACCCGTTAGTTGATTTTAAGAAAATCTTCGCATACGTTTTGAGACCGGGGATGTTGGGGATGACAAGCGTATCCTTCGTTGCAGGTGGTGTTTCACTTAAAGTGAATGATTGCCGTGATACATAATATTCAAAACCAGGCTTCGTTTTGACAAGAATGTTCATCAAACACCGCCGGGAGCAATTTAAGGCAAATTAATTACTATTATTAAGAAAGGATAATAATAATTTCCAAGATTTCAACGAACTTAACTGCTGCGATATAAAAAAAAATTATCAGACAGCAGAGAAAGACGAGGTGCTACTTAAAATGAATTATGTCGGAAACGAAAAAGACTTCTTCTTCTCAGATCCCTAAGCCGAATCGATAAATTGATTTTTCATCCGAGTGATTTATGAAATCGAAGCAATATATTTTACTTTTTTACGAAATGCAGGTTTACGTAAATTTGTTCCACTTGTTTTTTACACTTTTGCCCACGCCAAACGTGAATTTCTATACGCTAGGTTTACTCCTTTCAAATTTATTATTTATTTCCTACTCAAACCTTTTTTCTTAACTCTTGCCCAACACTGACGTTTCGCCTCTGAAAGTGCACCCCATCCGCATAATGTCCGTAATATTTGCTCTTTTGAAAAAATGCTTTTTGGGCATTTTCATAAATAATGAATGAGGCTTCTAGCGCTTTGTTTTACTCAGAGCATCAATCCAATTCATTTAAATGTCGATATAAATGTGGAGTTTATTCGACTTTACAAACGTAAGGAGATTGTTTTCGGCTAAAACAGCAATCAAAACCGAGGGAAGTTTCGCCATTAAATAAAAACAGAATGCGTGTGCTATTCCCAAAAGACAGGAGAAAAGAAGTTCGCTCAAATTTAAAAGTAAGAATACATAAAACCTGAGAAAAGATTTTCGGGAATGTTTTTCAAAGCCAAATAGACCATAACCGAGCAGAACTGAAGAAAGTCAGAACGAAAAATTAAATTTTTATTTTTATAGCGGAGTTATTTTTTATATAAAAAAAAAAAACTAAAACTTTGCCAAACTAATTACTTTTGAAACTCCTCCTGTTTTTTCAACCTTTATAAAAACATAACTGACAGAAAACGACTACTCGGGGCGTATTTTTGAACGAATGAGTTCCGATTAAGGGTTTGTAAAAGTGGACCTGATCTGCCTCTCAGCCTTTTTCCAGACTATTTCTCCAGCTCATTCCATTTCATCCCATTTTGGGTTTTTCAGTAAGTAAAGCTTTAATTTCAGTTTATATTTGAAGGTTAATGTTGAGTGCAAATTCTTTGGAAACTTCCCATTAATGGCAACGGCCTGTGGAATATTAATCATATCATATCATATCACACTAATATATAAATCTGTTAAAGGAATGTGTGTGTGTGAGTGTGTGTGTGTGTGTGTGTGGATTTGTACAGTAAAAAAATGACCCGGCCTCAATAGACTTTCTTCCACTGCCATTTACTTTTGTTCAAACTCATTATATTCTACTGGCACTATGATTATATCAGTTGTTATTTTTCATAAATAAATGCACTGTTTGTTCAAAAATTGTACATAATTTTTATGGTTGAGTGCAACGGGATAATCGATGATGCATTCAGTTTTTCAGGAAATGTATTATTGTATCTGATAATAAAGTATAAATGTAGATGTACAGTCCCAAGTCCCAACGAGGGCGAAGCCCCCTAGTGTCAAATAACAAAGCTGTTTACAAAACACTTAAAGAAAGAGTTTAGTTCAACTGTAGCAGCCGGACGTAAACGAAGGATTTTTTTTTTTAAATTATCTACAAAACACCAAAGACTGTTGAAACCCCAAATCCCGCAAACTCAGTTCTTTTTTTTCATTTTTAAATTATAAAATCAAATCCCCGCATTAAACTTTATATAAGAAATTTAAAATTTTTCAAAGTAAAAAAATCAACAAAAAATCCAGAGAAAAGTTTCATTTTAAAAAAGTTTTAAGTTCTGAGAGGTAAAAAAAAAAGTCATTCCCACTTTTCCCCCTTTTCCGAAGAAGTTTTCATCGTTGGAGAAAAACCAATCGAAAATTAGAAAATCCAAAATTTAATAGTCAATCGTGCTTCATTATCCCATAAAACAAGCTTAAGACTCTATAAAAATGAAAAGTACTGACATTCTTTTTTACTGTCTCAAAAAAGAGGTTGCGAACTCAATGAATGAATGGCTTCCACGATTCAACCGATTTTCCCCTGTCGACTTTCATTTCAAACACAGCGCAGCTTTTAAATGTCCTCTCTTTTTGAACTCCGCCGGAGCATTTGTGTTGTTAAACTAAACTCCGACCCGAAGGGCAGTTCCCGTGTCGTGCGTATTGTACAAAAATATTTCATCTTAAAATGTAGAAAACAGCTTTTAATTATTACACTCTCCGACGTGCGTGTTTTTATGCTCATTTTACATACATTCCCAAAATGTCAAAACACCGACGGGGAAGCAGGGAATATGTCAAGAGTTTGGAAATCAAGTTCACATTCCCTGAAATTGTTTTCATGTTTTAACTCCGAAAATGGTGACACGAAAGTCCCGAGTGTGGTTTAGTTAGAAATTGTTTTTAGAGAAACATCCGCAAAAGAATTTTCTGGTCTGTTCGCGGGTCAGACTCGGCTCTTTCACACGTAACCCAAATTTTATGTATTGTTTTGACACAAATTTATAGTGCAGAAGGAATTGACAGATTTTTAATTTGGCAAGCATGGCTTTTGTAGTTTTTCCATGAAAACCCCCAACGATGCAACCCATTATTTATTTATAAAAAAAAAACTCAAAATGGCCGTCTCCTCCGTGAAATCAAAATTTTTAATTTGAATATTGAGTCCAACGCCATAATTACCCCTTAGCGGACGTATAAAATTTGGGGATGGGTGTCTGTTGGTCGGAATTAATTTCTTTGGAAAGAGCAGGGATACATATACATAATATTCAGTAATATTTAGTCATACTTTAATGTCTAAGAGAGAATCTCTAATTACTGCTAAATTCCTTAAATATTCTTTGGAATTATACAATGTATCTGCACAACTATTTGTTTAGATTAAATTTTGTTATCTCCCATTGTATTAGTTGATGAAAAGGTTTAACAGAAATTGAGGAAAAGTTTAAACTGATGTAGGAATGCATACAGTATACAGTATAAGATTATACATACAGTATACAGATACAGCATATACAATATAAAATTCGTATACATTCGTATAGATTCTTGCTGTGGTGGCTGAGAGCATACATACGACCGCAAAGGGTTAAACTGATATAGGAATGCATACAGTATACAGTATAAGATTATACATACAGTATACAGATACAGCATATACAGTATAAGATTCGTATATATTCGTATAGTTCCTCGCTGTGGTGGCTGAGAGCATACATACGACCCCAAAGGGTTAAAGCCCCACTGACAATATGCACATGATTAATCAGCTCGCAACACTGCACATTAATTAACAGAATAATTTTCATTTATGTGATTAATAATTTTATTTTTTTAAGATTTTTAAGGGATTGAAATAATGATTTTACGACAAAACTGCTGTTGTGAAAAGTCTAATTTCGCTTCAGAGCCTGAATAGAATAGAAAAGCTATTTTCACTTTCATTTACCCGAGAACTCACATTTACCGTTTCCTCTCTTAAGTAAATTATTGCAGTTGCCCTTTTTCTTTCTGTGACTTTTAACGTTTCAATAAATTTTCCGGCAGAGTAGTTTAAAAAACTAATTTACTGGGAGATCCTAGGGTCTTACTGAGTTTACGTCTTTCTAAATCTGGAAGGAATTGCCGAGAGGAAAACCCTGTTGAGATGCTCTGGACAACGGATTAGCATTCTAATTACTTTTCTCATATAGCTCTTAAATATTTTTCTTCCTTCTGTTTCTTATTCGAAAGAAATTCAACTTTCTCAAATGAAAGCCCCCCCCCCCCTCCCCAATTTTATAATAACGACTGAAACGCGAAGGCGTAATTTTAAGAGTAAAATGAAAGACTTTGCATTATTAACCTTCGTACAAAAGCTTCCTGATGGTCGTCAGATTTCGAAAGTCTTCACAAAATAAGAAAACTCTCTTTGGATTAGATTTTCTTCTTTTAATTTTCACTCCGAATTCCATTCCATAAATTTTTTGGTAAAATAAAACGCGAATGAAACCTCTATTTTCTCATAGTTATTAATTCTTTTCGTGAAATCCTCATTTTCCCTCGGTTCTTACTATTGAGTATTCTTGGGAATACTTTCACTATGAGTGAAATATTTGCGAGTTATTCCGATTCAGGTAGTTTGAAGTCTTATAATAGCGTGAGTTTACATAATAGAATGCATAAAAATCAATTCCAAATTCAATTTTGAACTTTTTTTTAAGCAAAAATAGATTTAAATCAAATGTTTTATTCGCCGTTTTAACGGGAAATTTTCCAGCTTTGACACCGTCGTGAAATTAAACAGTGCTAAAGATGTAATATTTTTGTAAAATACTTTGGGCACCGAAAGTCCGCTTTTGATTGTTATTGCGACTAAACGAAAACCGCAAGATTAGCGACCATAACCAACAGCCATTTTCTCGAAATTTAGGATAGAAACGTGGCTCTTTGAATCTTCTCTTTTGTTTTCAAAAATTCTGCAGCTAACGAATTCTCTGATTAGCTTCCGACCCTGCCTCTTTTTTTGA
Source organism: Brueelia nebulosa (assembly GCA_028293925.1). Classification (NCBI taxonomy): domain Eukaryota; kingdom Metazoa; phylum Arthropoda; class Insecta; order Psocodea; family Philopteridae; genus Brueelia; species Brueelia nebulosa. The sequence goes on along the minus strand of JAQIBA010000054.1, from coordinate 311,466 downwards.
AAAAGAATTCCCAGTGAACATCCTCAAACTCGCTTACCTTAGCATCCTTCCTTTTATTGCTCCGCGAGCGTTTTTTACGATTTAACGTTCCTCTATGACTTCTAATGATGGCAAATAAGAGCGCTCCGGGGAAAGTATACTGACTGTTACTTATTCTACATTGCGGGAGAGGAGGGCGTGATTTTCACGTTTTCCTCAATTAAAATTACATTGTGTAAATTTGTAAAATTTCCCTCGGTCGCGAAATTTCCTCCCCTTTATCAACTGTAACGTATTGGCTGACCACCGGGGAATTGCGGTCCCCCGTCACGGTTCGTCTCTTTCCTCTGCTTCGATTTCATTGTTACAAACGGAAAAAATTACAGCAATTATGTTTTATGGAAATGCTGTATTTTTCGAAGATCAGATCCGCACTAAAGGCTAATACATAAGGCTGCAGCAGTGAGAATGAAGAAAACATGAAAAATACATGGAAGACGAATATAAAATAAAAAGAACTAAAAGACAAAAGTACGAAACGAAGAAACACAAAAAAGGTGAAGTGAATTTAATTGAGAAAGCAAAGGCGAAGACAAAAATATATTCTGTAAAAAGATAAAATCGGTGCTGTGAAAGGAGGAAAGATGCCATTCGAAAAGTTCCCTAATGATAGTATATTTAGAAATGACGGTACCTTTTTTTTCCGAAATAAGGCCATTTAAACCCGAAGAGGGAAAGTTTATTCGAACGAAAACAGAAATAATAATTTAAAATAGTGCCACTGAAAAAAAGGTTAAAGGACCAAAAGAAGGTGTCACGGCAATCCTTGTTCAGAAACATATTTTTCATAGAGTTTTCACCTTTTTCCAATGATACGGCCATTTTCATAATTACATGAGGCTTCCATTTAGATGATTACGATGTCATTTAATTTGAAAAGCCACCTTTTTTTTTTGTTTTTCGGAATTGAGGTGTGCGTCAAATTTATTTTGACATCTTGAAAAAAATGAGAGGCGGGAACTAATTCATATATGGGCCATATGAGGTAAAAAAATAAAATTTGCCTGACATTTCTTCGGAAGGAAGGTCGGACATAAAGGGTGAGGAACGGTCAGCAAAAGCAAATACAAACTGAGTGTGAGATTGTGTACAATCTTTTCACAGATTCTTTTCCCGACTGTAAAGACAATCTGTTTCTGTTAACAATTAGGTCAATTTGGTAATTCCCAAAACTTTTGTTTCTTCCCCCGAAAAAAGAGCACGAGTTCAATTCTCCAAAATCAAATAGTCCGACTTAAATTAGATTTAGGAAATCCAGCTGCCGTTATGTAATTCTTTTGGCTCATTTCATAAGCTAAAAGACACCATAAATGACTTCCCTAAACACATAACCGCATTTCTTATTGGGTAGGGCTAATTTTGGCATTAAGAAACGGAGAACACATTCCGGTGAAATTTCAAGACAACTGAGAAATTCAAATTATCTCATTCTGAGGATTCCTGATTCTCCCCGAATTCCTTTAATGGAAATCACATGAGTGTTAACGAATCGCACTCAGTTTCGAAATAAAGGAGACAAGAGAAATGTGAGAGGTGAGACGACATCGAGGAAAACTGCACGGGAACAAACATGGCAAAGCGAAAGACAGCGGGAAAACCGTGTGTAACAGTTAGAAAGGGCGATACGAGACTGACATTGACCAAATGCTTTTAATTATCTTTGCGAATGCTTTTTGGACAAATATTTAAATCGTTGATAAATAAATCCTGCAATATTTCCATTAAAAACCGAACGGACGAAATGATTTATGTGTTTGCTTTTCATTTATAACTCTGACCGTTTCTTTTCGAAATAAATAAATACGAAATATTAAATAACTTCTTTTATGTAAAGAGTCGAACGAAAGAATCGGTTGCTTTTATCAGTTAATTTTTCGGTCGTATCATTTTTGGCAATGATGAAATTTCTCTCCAACATTTTCTGTTAAGTCGGTTTTGCTTTTTATTTCTTGTTATCTCCTCTTTCATTTTCTTTTTTTTTTTTGAATTTTTCCAAACGTATTCTCTTCTTAATTTCGAAAAAACAAAAAACAACTTCCCGTCTTTTATTGCGTTGAGGATGGTGGCGAAGCGTTTTAAATTTTTTATTGAGCATTCGATCTTCCATTTTTCCTATTTGCCTTTTATTTTATTTTCCTTTTCCTTTCCTTAAAATTTATTCTAATGCTTTCGAAAAGAAACACTGCACTTTACCATAACCCATCACCCCCGAGGAGATTACTTTCGGAAATCTGGCAATAAGTTTAGATGAATCAAAGACAAAGGATTATGGCGGAAAGCAAAGTTCCTACTGGTGAGAAGAAGATTGTTTCAAAAAACTTTTTTCTACTGTTTCCCGGGGAAAAAAAAGAGAAAAAGAGGCAAAACTTTAGAGAGAAAAGGTTTGCAGTTTGCAGGATTTTTGTTTGGTTTAGACAAGTTTGATTTCTATGTTTCATTAGGTTTTTTTTAACTTTCTTTCGAATTTGTTCATACACAACTTTCTTTAATAGTCATCCGAAGAATTCCTCTGTTGTTAACGTTCATCAAATTCTCCTTTTAAATACATTTTGAATCGTTAGCGCGCCATATATTGAGTTTCCAGCACAATGTAATCAATGTAACCTCATCGGCTTCTTCCCCTAAGCAGGAACTTGAAGAACGTTTTCATTATCTTCTTCCAACTTTGAGCTTAATTAAAATTTAAAGAATATTTTCGGAAGGTGCATAGTCGCTGAATTGTGATTATAAAAATTACAAAGCATACCTCAGACACTTTTTCTTGTGAAGGAACTTATTTCTCAGAAACCTCCAAACTTTCAGTTTAAATTTGCTCGGGGGTGAATGACACAAAATAATCTAAATTCCTATACTCATGCAGTCTAAATATAAAACATAAATAAAAAAAATTATTTAAAATGAAGGAAAATGATAAACTGAGGGTCATATTCTGCATATTGCAGTCAGTACCATACTTCTAATACAGTAGAAAAAACGTTTAATGCATGTGAGCACTGCTTATGAGAATGAAGTTGTTTACCATTCAAATGATAAAAAAAATTTTGTTTAGGTTATGTATAAAAAAAAACAAAAGCTCCGGCCCACAATCGCGATCGGAAACTACAGAGGAAATCTAAATGAATTCCAGAAAGAAAATCGATGAAAAGAAATTCCATGTAAAATTTTAAATTCAAGGCAAATCTCACCCTAAAAAGACCAGTGTATTCCGTCATTAAAATACTGATGCTTGAGTACAGTTTAAGTCTTCCGACCGCTTTTACTCAGAACTTTCAAGTTAAATTGTTTCTACACTAAATTGATTTAAGTTCCCGAAATAACACGCAAGGCTTCGCCCTTTCGTCCGCAGACATCTAATTTTTCGAAAAATCAATTTCGAAAAACGTCTTGTTTTTCTTCTGTTTCGAAATGGCCTAACTTTAATGAAAGAAAATTAACGGTTTTCCATTTCAGACACCATTTATTAAGGGAAATATTAATAAGAGTCAAATTTATTTGTTTCCAACGAAGAGTTCAACGCTTTCACCAAAAATTCTTCCTTTTACTGTAAAAATAAAACTAAAAAAGCATGACGAAAATAAATAAATTCCGAGGGGAAAACACGATTGAAATTATGAAACAGATCGCGAACATTTCCTCCCTTATGTTGGAATCTCGATATAGAAGCTGCCTAAGTACAACAATGAGATGCTCCTTATAATGCGCATATAATTGGAAAAAGGAACGGATATAAAGGAAGAGAATAAAAACCGGAGTATTGAGTCCCTGAAAATCTCAACTCTGAAATTCAAAGCAATTCAAGTCTTTTTCAAGGGGTGCTTCCTTCTTCAAACAGATTTTCATAAAGCCCGACCGGCTGAATAAAACATTTGCATGGAAAGCAAAAGCGGCGCAGAATCTTCCCTAACTTGCTTGTCACGTGTTAACCCTCATCTCGTCCATTAGTAAAATTTCCTGCAGTTAGTGCCAGCATAGGAGCGACTGCGAAGGCCATGCTTTTATTCTTTTCTTTGTTCTTAATCCAGAATTCACTCTTACAGAAATCAGCTTACATATTACTCTTCGAAAGCAACTGCTTACCGGATTATTTTCGCTTCCATTTCGATTTCCATTCTTCTATAAAAATGTGCAATTTTACCATAAAATTTCCATTCTTCAACAAAAAAAATTAATAAATTTCCGATTGTGGATGTCATATTTAAATTATTTAACTTTATTTATAATGTAATAAAATTTATAAATGCGGATACTAAACGTTTCCTCGGTATTCGTCCCGGGTCGAAACGCCCCGAGTTGAGAAGTTTTTTAAAAAAAATTATTATTCTAAAAACTCTCGACCATATTGTAAATTCAACTTTTTTTTTTTTTTTTTACGGAAATCTAATCTCACAAGAAATTTCACGTTTCCATTTCCTTCGCGAACGAATGATCCAATAAATTACACCCGTTTCAGAAAGACAATTGTCCAGGCAGAAGAGAATTTCTCCTTTGGCGGTGAAAGATTTCCCTTTACGGAAAGGCCCTACATCAAAGGAGTAAAAAAGGAAAAAAAAATCCGCAAAAGGAAAAAAGGTAAGGAATGAAACGTCCAAAAGGAGTTAACAAAATAGATAAATTCTGATCTCAACTTTTTTTTTCGGATTCCTTTCGAGTTTTTTTTTTTCCCCGTGGAAGATAAACCTTTTGCGATGGTTATGCACGCAAAACTCAGGTCGTAAACCAACCCTAAATTACTTTTTTCTTTCAAAAGCTTTTTTCAGTAACCTCAGCATTTCACAATCTATTACCTTTCATTAGCCATTTTCAAAATGAGACTTTTTTACGGTATGAGACGCAGAGGCCAAGAACTGAGATTTTTTTTAATGGCTTGGGTCGGCCGCATGATAGAAGTTAAGAAAATGCAAGCTAAGTTATTCTTTCTATTGTATGCATTATATATACTTTCCAAAATTACAACTCTGAAATTCCCCGTCTGCCCATCTTTTCAGTACTGTTTCAAAAGACGCACTCTGCAAATTGTAAAATTCATTTATCGAAACTTCCAAATGGAAAAAAAAAAACGTTAAAAATTTGAAAAGGTGAGAGCCTAATTTTCTACTTTCCTCGGTCTGTTGTTCGGTGAAAGTTCCTGTCGAGTCACTGTAATTCAATCCATCATTCCACGCGAAACCAAAACTCGCTTGTGTGGAAGAAAATTTTATTAAAAAATTGGGAGAAAATATCCCAGAGGACTTTAACCTTAAAGGTTAGAAGATTCAGTTTTATGTCTCCCACTTATAAAAAAAAAAAAATACTTTGTTTCCGCACTAAATTCAACCTTCAATTGAATTTTCCGAAATTTGTCTTCTTACTCCGACAAGACAAATTCTATTAAGCCTTTCGGAGGCTTTATGGTTGTCGTCTTTGACGGCAGACATTGGCGGTCAGGAAAGGAGGTTTTTTGCCCATTTTTGAGAGCTTGAGGCCCGCCCCGGGGAAAAAGAAACCTGAGATTTTAAAAGATGCTCCAAACGGGAACGACCTTATGCGGCGGAACAATGCCGTGGGAGAAAAGAGCGGAACTTCCGTATTAATAAAAATGTGTCGTGTCAGACGTGTCACAGTTGGCATATTAATTTTTCTATGTTGTTTTCATAAATTTCAAGTTCTATCACAGGCAGTCAGATTCTGATTGCGTTTTTGAAAAGAAATGGAAGTGAAAAAAACACATTAATTAAAAAAAAAAACCAAAACCCGAATTACGGTGTTTGGTTGCGCTGCGTTTCAAATAACGACGCGGGCTAATTGATCGATGTCGGATAGATGTGAAGCCCGGGGTTGTAATATAATTCACTACGACTACATTATCGCACTGCATTTTGTATAAGACATAAAAGTTGGGTTTTCCCAGGTATGAGAGCCTTCGCTTTTTCAAAGGATTTCTACCCTTTTTCAAAAAATACCCGGAAAAGGAGACGGGGGAAACTTTCACACGTCTTAAAACCAAGTGTAGGCTTCGGGCAGAGACGGAAAACCGCATCTGGAATAAATTTCCCTTCGCTTAAGTTAAAGTAATAATTAGTAACGTTCACGTAAGTTTTCCCGCAGCGAAGGAAAACTCCGCGTCGAGTGATGAAATAAACAAGGAACAAAGACTAAATATTTGTTCATTTCAATTTTAAAACATTTCTTTGCGTTCGCCCTCCTTCACTTGTTCTGTTTGCACTGGAAAATTAGAATGGAGTAACAAAAGGACGAATTGAAAAACCTGAATAAGGGTCACCAAACAAAATCCAGGGTGAAAAGAATGAGATTATACTCACTTTTCGACAAATTTAAAGCGTCTCCGCGGAAACGCGAAAATTTTTTTTCTTTCTCCTAACTCTATACCGACCTTATTTACTTGTTAAATATTTACGGAATTGATTTACTTCAATCAATAGCAAAGAGGGAACCCCGTAGCCTTTGCAGCTAGCACGTAAGATTAAGTGCAGAGCAAAAAAAACTGTACGAGAGCTGAAAACCGGGCAAAAGACGACGTTAATGTTAAGCTAAAATCAACTGCGAGGATTTCGGTACTCTAAGGCTAATCATAAAAAAAACATAAAACTTTCAAAAAAAGAACTGCAGAAATTGATAAGTGATAGTTAAACACTATTATTTAACCGTGAAGTAATATTACATTTGTGAACGAGCACAATGTGACCACTCTGATCTCACGATTTATATATTTAAGGCTTCCTTCTTTTAATCCGTTCATAAAGTTCCAAAAGACGTTACACAAACTCATTTATTGGAAAAGCTTTCGAGGGAGCGCCGTGGGTGCGCTGTTACTAGAAAATTCGTGATGACCACAAGAAAGTTAAAAGCGATGTTGCGTGGAGATAAATTCTGACTTTCCGCCGGTAATATGTGATTTCGAAAATGTTTTGACTACGATTTCAATTACAAAGGCCTTATTGTTTCTATTTAATTTGAAAACTAAAACGAATACTCTTATTTAGAGAAAGAGAAGGCGTGGGATTATGGGTCACCCGAAATAAAATGGTTCTGAAATTCGAGTTCAGCAAACGTTTCATTCGCTTACATTTTTACCCCCATAACGAGACCGAGAAATTTTAACTAAGACGTAAAAGAAAAGTTAAAGCCTTCAGTGATAGAAGTTTTAATTTGAGAGTTTTTTTTTTATTAATAATTAATTGATGAAGGTGATTTAATTGAATCTAAATATCAGTGAAGCGAATTATTAAAAAAGATTTTCGCGAGTTTTTTTTTCTTTCTCTTTAAATAAACGTTCTTTTTGTGTTTATTTTACGTGAAAACTATTAGTTCTGGAGTTTCTAATTATTTTAATTGAAATCAGATTACTTTGAAATTTTCTTCCCTTTCAAATCATCGGAGTCTTTCCCTTTCTTTTTCATTTCTCCCGTCATTCACTATGGTATTTTAAAATGCTGTCAATCGGCATTAAATAATATTTGAAATCTCATTCCCCAATCTCTTTCAGTTAGAAAGTTTTTGTCAATCTATTCTTAAAACAATCGGAAAGGTCGCGAATGAACAGTCAGTTAATCAAATCGACTTTCTCAGATAATTTGTTTATAAAAAAAGAAACAATATCTATCAGAATGAAAAAAGTATAAATATGAAAATCATCACTTTTTAAGTTCCGAAAAATGGGAAACATAAATGTATTATTAATAACATTATTAATTAATTATAAAATGATTTCCAAAGATTTTATGGATGTTTCAAAATTTTAGTTCTCTTACATTCACTCTGACAAGTAGAATTTTTTGCCCTAAACTATTTTTAAAAACATTTTTTTTCAATTTACAACAGTAACAAAGAAAAGATGAGTTTTTTCCTCGAATTTCACCCTCGATGCACCCCTCCCTTTTTTTGGGGGGCTTTTACTTAATTACAACAAATTGGCTTTTTTTGCAAGTGAAGTGCGCTCACCGAAATTTCCCGATATTAATGCACTTGACGAAATTAAAGATAAAAAGTTTTCTTCTTCTTTTCGCCCTTCTGATCTCGTGGCTTTTTCCTTTTTATTTCCCGCCCCGGGATATTCATCATTCGCCTAAAACACCATCGTTCATTACCATCTGCTTTCTTATTTTAAACCATTTATTATTTTTTTTTTTTGCGGTATTCACGATTTAAAAAAGTAATTGCGAGAAATTTTTTAAATTTAACTTTAACAAAAGCGTGAAAGTAAAACTTTCGCAGAGAATGCCTTCTCTGCTTTTCAGAAAGAATTTTAAAGCGGAGTTTTTGCGTTAACCAGCCTCACAGCCAGAGACTTGCTGAAGCACGTGAACAAAGTAATATTATATTTTGGTAAAGCATTAAATGGAGGAGTAATTTTCTGTCTTAATGAAAATTACACTTGGGGGAAAGTTAAGGAGCTTATGCGCAAAGTCCTGATCATTAAGGGTGATTAATAAATTATGAATAATGAAAAAAAGTGCATATAGACAAGAGACGGGGGAAGAATAAACTGATTTCATTTTCTTGGGATTAATTCTAAGTATTTCGGCGTAGCTCAGGGCAGTCTAAACCACAAAAACAAGCCTTCGCGCACAAAATAAAATAATACAGATTACAGTTAGCACATTTTCAAGTAAAAAAATAAAATAAAGAAATGGGAATAACCATTAGATTAAATAAATAATAATATAATTATGTAATAAATTTACCCGAGGGCATTAAGGGAGTATAAGCAACAATCAAAACAAAGTTATCAATTATGTACACATACAGAGATAAACAGACACCAGATCAGCTGTAACTTTTAAATTAAATAAAATATGCAGAATTAACAAATTGAAAATATGGAATTATAAGTTAGATAAACAAAGCATTAAGTAACATAGATTACATAAATATCATAACAAAAAGTATATAAAATATAACCATTAGATTAAAGAAATACCATTTAAATAAATAAACGACTTTTTCTGTACTCTGTTAAGTTTTCTACAATTAAGACAATAATTAAAGCACTTACCTTCACGAAGAGTGACCATGTAATAGGACTCCTTGCTAGGATGACTAGGTCCCATACTGTTGGTAGCCACCACTCGAAAACTGTACACAGTAAACGGATACAGTCCGACCACTTGATAATTAGTTTCATTGTTGGACGTGATAATGGCGTTTTTAACATCCCAATGCCCGTCCTCTCCGACCCTAGAAGGAAACGATGGCAGAATGACAAATTGAAAATAGGATTTCCAATACTCCTAATTGACATTAAAGGCACTAAGTTATATGGGAAAGTCGAAATGAAAAAACGACCCGGCTGTAAAATAAATTTATGTCGAACAGGAAATCTTTGCAGTTGAATCGGTTCCAAATCTGGACCTAACGAGGCTGGAATTAAGGGGATTGGTTTAAGAGTGCAGAGGAAATTTGAGAAAGCAATTTCATCGAAATTAATTTAAGCTTTTGCATAAATAGCCTTGGATCCTTTCGTTAAATTTTTGGAGAAAAAATTTTAATTTATTAAATAGTTGCACGTTTTCATTCAGACTGTGAAAACAACTTTTTTTTAGAAGAAGATCAAATTTATTTTTTAAAAATATTTACTTAGTTTTAGATTCCCAGTTAGTGTCAGAAGACATTTTGATGTTAAACAATTTTGTTTGGTGTCTAAAAAGTAACACTATTTTTTGCGCACTCTGATGCGGGAAATAAAGGTAATTTTTTTGGAAAAGCTCATTCGCATGAAACCTTTCTTACATCTTTAGCACCTTTATCTGAGCAGAAAATAAGGTCGTTCGGCCTGGTTAAAAACCCACTCAACAATTCTTTTAATTACATCCCCGGAGCAGAACTTTTAAATAACTTTTTAACAAGATTTCCTTCCTCTTTCTTCAGTTTTTAACCCCGTTCAGGTTTAGGGGGGAAAGGTCAAATATTAAAAGAAAACCGTAGGCGAAGAGTTATAATGCAAATTTTCCTTCTCGAGTAATTAACGCCAGGTGTCCAAGAGAAAGATTTAGTGCACACTCAAGCCGACGGTTTTAATTCTGCTGAATTTTCCGGCAAAAGCTCTTATGAAACTCTTCTTTTGAAAAGAAAAAGAATAATGTCAAAATTAAACCTAATGGCTGAATCGATCAAGTGTAAATTTACACTAATAAGACTTTGAGATTTTTTCAGAGAGAAAAAGGAATCATATTTCAAGTACAATGGGAAAAAGAAATTAAAACCATTCGAAAAAAAACTACTCAATTATGATTTGAAATTTCAAAAATGGAATTATCAGGTGCTTTGTTAATTTTAATTTCAGATAAAACCATTTTCCGGCCGTTGTGGAAAATGGAAACCATCTTAATTTTCCTTCGAGAAAGCCAAACTTTAGTTTTGCTATCTATTCTACTAAATGTTCCTACAGTTATACTGTAACTGATTACAAAACAAGAAAATAAGAAGTTTTCAACGGTTGGTTATTCATTTTTCAATCCTTCTTCAAAAGTAGTCAAATTTTCAACTGAAATGCGAACTCGTGGCTTTTTCAGCTTTTCTTCTGACATCCCTCGTCAGAGCTTTTCAAATTTAATTTGAGATTTCATGTTTAAATATTATCAAAGCCTTTTATGAGGAATATTCAAAGGGTAAAAAGATTTTTAAATTCGGACAGAAGTAGAACGCAAAAAAGTTCGCCAAATAAAAGACAAAAAAAAAATACATACCAAAAACCATTTTCTATATCAAATTGAAAAAGTCCTTTGACTCTTTCCTTTAGATTTTGTTTAGCCATTGAGATTTTAACGATTCATGCCATAAAATCAATTTCGAAGCTAAACAATTTTTCGAATCGCAAAAATAATAAAATCTGAGCAGCAATAATTATTGATGAAAAAGATATTAATTAAAAAATTTCCCCGCTTCTAAAAATCAATATTCCCCATTAAAACTTCAACAAAATTTTGCTCCAATTTTAAGATACGTCGTCTCCTAAAAATTACTAAAAATAAAACCTTCCGACTGACAATGAAAATTTTCCACAGAAACGTAATTTCCAACACCATGGCTCGGCTCCCGGGGAAAAAGATCTCTGGAGCAGAAAGAGGCAATAACGGATAAAAAATAATTCGTCACCGTAATAATCCTCCAAGTCATTGAGGAGAACCAGAAAAGGAAAAATTTAAAGGAGCAACGAAAAGGGAGGGGGGGGGGGAAGAGGGGAGACGAGAGCTCGGGGAAGAGGTTTTGTCAGCATATTTGAAACTGTGAAATTTTAAAGTTGCAAAAGTTCTCTCTAACAGTAATCTTAAGAAATGGAATTTTAGTTCGTCGCAATATGGCACCCCTGGAAGTTTAAAATACGATCAAACTGTGATGAAATAAATTTAAATTCCGAAACTATCAAATTTAACGTTTCCTTTAACACTCTCAAATATTATACAATATGGGATAAGACATGGAAAATAATCTTATCCGGGTTAAATTTTAGACGACCAGTAGTGGTCGTTATTCCCTGAGGAAGACCGTTTTGGAGATATTGCGTCGAGGCAAATGTTACTTCAGCTGAAAGGGTGAAATTCGTTTGACTGGAAAGCATTTACTTAAGGAAGTTAAAAAGTTTTTAGAGAAAAAATTTTGCCAAAAAAAGGAATTTTAAAAGCAGTTAAAAACGGAAACGGTTGGGTGTCCAAATTTTTGAATCCCAAAATTTCTGTAACTGATTTAAATATCATTAACTTAAAAAGGCTACTCAAGAAACTTCTTTTACGATAAAAATGTAACGATGAACGCAAAATTATCTTTTTTTTAAAGATTCAAAGTCTTTTAATTACGTTCTTCGTACTCCAAATCCTTATTAATATTCAAAAATGTCTTCTATATAATTTAATATTCGATGGGAAAGCGGAAAATATTATAAAAAGAAAACTACAAGATCCGCATGATGAGAAACGTTTGTTCAGTGCGTTTGGCCATATTATTATCTCTCCATCTTCTGTTTAATTTCCTTTTTTGTTTTTCAAACTTACTGCGGGGTTCATATGGTGCCAGGCTGGGACGACACCATTTCCAGCTATTAGATTTTACATTAATGGGTTCTAATGACTTCTTTTATTAAGAGCAGGGAAAGGAGGGGGAGAAACTGTGAGAAATTTTAATTTTTTAACGGGCTGTTTGATGGTTGAAACATTCTGAAGGAAAATAAATTTTTCTGAACAGTTTATTATTGTTTAAGAGCGTAAATAAATCCGCTATATACTGTAAATTATGATATAACTAAAACATTAAAAGCAGCATCAAAATCATAATGTCATTAGCCATTTAAAAGTTTTATTTAATTTTAATATTTAAAGAAAAGCATTAAGGTTTTCACCAAAGGCTTATAAAATGAAAATATAAGTCTGATTTAAGAAAAGAAATCTCAATCAAATTCGCCAGAAGCCCAGGGTGTGCGTGACCGAAGTAAAAAAAGACAGAGAAAAGTCAAAAAAAGAAATTATGTGAGCGTTCTGTCAGTGATAAAATGTAAAGATACACCCTTGCACTGAAAGAAAACGAAGTAAAAGTAACAAATAATGTTGTCATGGAAGTGTTTTGCATGTACCTGATACCATAAAAATGGTCGGAGGGATCGATAGCTTGTGTGTTTCCAACGTCGAGGCAGATAAATTTTATATAAAAGGGAGCAGCCATAAAGTGTGATTTTCAAAGTGCACGTACTCTTCCAATAAAAAATGTTTGTCAAACGGGATATTTGACACTGACCAGCAATTCTTCGATCGATCTCAGCCAACCCTCTCCAGTTGGATTGGATTTCTTACAAGAATCGACGGTTTATTTCAATTTCATCTCTCTCTCCCTTTACCGATTGTTTTCTCTTCCTGTCTGTGTTGCGTGCTTCTTGAAGTTTGCTCCGAAATACAAGTAATTTCAGGGAAGCATCTCCTTGTGCGGTTTACCCTCCAGTTCTTCCCCTTTCTAGCCGTGCTTCCCGACTGACACTTATCTACTAAGTGTCATCTACTCATGACAATGACAATGACATCACAAAAGCCTTTCGTTTCATTAGAAATAGTATACGCATATCGCTTTGCTAACGCAAATTAATTAAAAAAAAAAAATACAGTATAATTTACATCCTTTAAATGAACTTTTCTCATAGAAGTTCCATTCGTACTTTGAAAAGTGTAAAATCTGTTTAAATTCTCAAAAACCGAAGTTGAAATAATACGTAAAAAATAAAAGCTGCGAATCCGCATTTTTCCAATTACAGACACCTCGTTTGGAAATAAATAAAGTGGGTAATAACAATAGTAGAAAAGATGAAAAAAGTTGAAAATTTCTTAAAGCGAAATTTTAAAAAGCGAAATGTTCCTTCGAAATGGGACTTTCTCGAACAAAAAAGACAACTAGAAAAATATTTTCATGGCGTTTTCGAGATGGCCCAGGCCAGAGGAGTTTAAATTGCCTTCTTTTCCCATTCCTTTCCTTCAAATCAAATTCCCGTTTCCGTAATTTTCAAATGCGGCCCTTATATGAAGGAAAAACAATCACACGCGCTTTCGAGCATAAAAATCACAAGGCGTTACTCCAAAAAATTGACTCAATTTTTCTCCCTTTCCTCCTTATTTATCATCATTAAAGTGCGTTCACGGAAGCCCCGAACGGATGGGGAGGAGCTGTGATGGCGTTTAATTGAAGCAAAATATAATCATAATATTAAGGTTGCCATTTGAGTTTACATGCAAAATTCGGGGAGAGTTCAATCTCAATACCGTTAGAACCGAAGGAAGGTGAACAACTAATGGGCTTAGGCAAAGTTTCTTCAGAAAAGGTAAAAGTCGGGTCTTAAAGATTAGCTAAAATAGACTCTGTCCTTGGAGACCGAAGTGTTTTCCCCCTTTTCCAGAAGCCGGAATATTTCTTCGTCTTTTAAATCTACCCTTTGGCGCCTTCGTAGGAAGTCAAGTGCTTATTTGCTTTTCAATCATTTCCATTATGGCGACTGGTCCCTCGGCCCTGATTCTAAGAAGCTTTTCAGATGAGGTTCAATCTTTTTACGTTATAGGCGTAAAGCAAATTAATCGGAAAAAGCTTCTTTCCGTAATTTGACATATTCCATGTATTAAACTTAAGTTTATTACTTGCTGACAATTAAAACATGATACGTAATCACTACTTAAAACAGAGGGAAGACAGCTTTGGGTCGTCATTTATTAATTAATACGTCATATTTTTCGTGAATATTGTTTTCTTAACTTTTTTTTTACAAAGAAGAAGTAAACTATTAAAATTTTTTCTGCCAAGCACCTATTTGGTCATTTCCCCTTTTCCCTTGCATTGATAACATAAAGAAAGATTATAATAACAACGGCCTCTTTATCCGAAAGACCATTTTTCATATTTATTTCTTCTAATCATTCTTTCATTTACCCTGATCAGATTTCACAGCATCCTTCATTCATTCCGTTATCAACAATTGTTTTCGTGATGATTAGAGTTTAAATTCTCTTTAGGAAACAGTACTAATCTTTCTCAATAACTTTTCATCTCTAATTATAAGTTTATTCTCTTCTTAGTTCCTCAGTGTAGCATAAAATATGAACACTTTCTTATTTTGTGGGCTTTTTTTTAACGATTGAGAAAAAGTAAAAACCGGAGAAGAAAGCAGAGAACATTTTGCAAGCCTTAAATTAATTTTTTAAAAATCTTAAGAGTTATTTATCTTGAAAGTAGGGAGGCTTTAAAACATTTTACAGGAATAAGTCCGATCAGTAAGACTTATCTACTAATGAAATTCGAGAGAACTGAACATTTAGGAGAAAAAGGCCCTGGGCCTTTTTCTTTGAATGCCAATCTCTTTGAGAAATAATATTTGGTAGTTCCGAAACTTTAAGGAAATGAAGAGGAGAAAGGGGATTAGATTTCCAAAAAGCTCTTCCCTTGTTAGATTGAACTCTGCTTACCTTTATGAATAAATAGTCCTTAAACTTTTGGACTAAGTTAAAGGTGAATCCATCCCGTCTTTCGTAAAGTCTAAAAATTAGGCAAATGTGCTTATTTTTGTTGCAGTAAACTTCCCAAGTATCCCTTTCTTGAGAATACATTAAAAGGTATCTATAGAACGAAACTTTGACCAGGGTGGCAATTTATTACAATTGGAAAAAAATCTTTCTTTGAATTTTTTTATTTATATGCTGCAGGGAATTGTTCTCAAAAAAAAATTAATGGCGATTGCTATTCTGGAAGATATTATCGTAATTGGATGATTTTTTATGTTTAGATATTTTTGTCAATGTTAATACAGCCCTTACACTCTTTATGAGTTTCTTAGAATACTAATCAAGTGGTGTTATTATTTGTAAGTGCACATCTGTGAGATTTATTAAAGTTCATTGGCAAAAATTTAAGGATGATCGAAGATAAAACTGTAAAAAATTTTAAACTATACAATAAGGGAAAGGTTAAACGGGGTCGGGCGATTTATTATACAATACCGGGAAGTGAAACTCTTTTATAAGTTCTGTGAAAACAAAACCTGAGGATTTTCGATCTTCATCAGATCCATTTACGAACTCAAAAAAACAGAGGACCGGTCGTCAGAAGATTGGACGACACTGAGATTGTTGTCTGTTTACTTTAGAAAAGGAGAGAACTTAAAGATGTAGGTAAAGAAAATCTTCAAAGTTTAAAATTAATTTAAGGAAATCTTTAAGACAGTTTCCTTGCCTTAAAAGTGGGAAAGTAATAAAAGAGTTCCAGGAACAAGACCGATCGGTACAATTTACGTGTTAATGAATTCCAGAGAACTGTTTATTTAAGACAAACGGGGACAGATCTTTTTTTATGCAGAATCTCAATCTCCCTAAAAAAGCAAACTCTATGAGAAACTATAGTCAATGTTTATTAAATGAGCCCAACTGTTCATTCTGGTTCAACAATGAAATTGTAAATAATTGCAAAGATATGTGCTTGGACCAAACATTAGCCCGCATCGAAAAACTCACCATAGAGTTTGACTTTTAAAGTCAATAATTCACAGCATATTGAAACAAACACATTTTTATGGGAAATATCACGGGGTTTGCTCTTTAAATAAAACTGCAGGGAAAAACTGAAAAATTACCCTCTGCACAACATTTTTTTCTTGAATGGCTCCAAATTTAAAACTTATATATTTATCAGTTTCCCAAAATCAAAGCTCATTTCCTTATCCCATCAAGATTTTTTAACCTGAACATCCATTTGTTATTTGCTCAGAGCTTGTATATTAGCCAGATACAATCTTCTTGGAGTAATTTTAAAGTAAAATTCCAAAGAACCAGCAGAGTGTGCTTTCCCCACTGCATATCGAATGAAAATTAAACCTCTTATTATCATACAAACTGAGGAAAACATTTCTAAAGCACTTCTGGAAAATTTTCTTTGAGATAAGGCACTCTTAGCAATCGATTATAAACAAAACTCTCGTGAGATTTTGACGCCATTACCATTTCTATGCCTGATTAAGCTAATTCCGGCCCATAAAGACGTTACATTTATTTATTGGGCGCTTGAGCTGGAGAAAAAGACTGGCTTTATTTGAAAATATAGGCATTCATTTTCTTTTTACTACTTCGGGCTACTTAAAAAGATACAAACCTTCATTACTGAGTTTAATGTAGTTGCAAAAAATTCCTAAAACAATATAATTTTCAAAAAAATTTTAACGAATTAATTTAATGGGTGTAGAATATAATGTAAAAGGTACACCGGAATGATATGATCTAAATCCGCTACTGCAATTATATCCCGCTAAGTTTTCCCATAACTTTACCAACAGTTTCGAATTCCAAACACGCACCCACCCCCGGTTGCTTCTTGATAAGATTTTTTTTCTTCGGCGAGTCATAAAAAAAAAAAAAAAAACAAAAACAAACTCGTAAACAAAGGAAGTTTTTATAGTATTGCAAGTGAGAAAGGAGAGACCGGAATGCGAAATTAAATTCGGTGGTGAGAATGTAAAGTATGTTGACAAATTTCTTTACCTAAGACTTTTGAAGTATAAAGCTAACGGATTTTCGATAAAGAAGAGATTCAGCCCACGTTAATAGTTTTAATTCTGAATGTATAAGTTGTAGGAAAAGTATGAAGTCCGGCATTGTATATAATGCCTAGGTGATGTATGAAAATTTTTTACAAGAATTGATATTTCATTCTATTCCTGCAACATATACGAGTATATTTCTTTTAGGATACTTTAAACTTGTGATTTCTTTGTTTTTTTTAAATTGCAAACTGACATTAGAGATTTATATCAGTTATTGGTACCTAAATTTGTACTGCTGATATTTAAAAAATTGCATGTAAACAGAGTTGCAAAAATAATTAATAAAATAATAAAAATTAATTAAAAAAATTATTATTAAATATAACTAATAAATTATTATTTAGATTAATAATAGTAATATATATTATTTTTTATATTAATTGTTATTTATATATAAAATATAAATTATTATTAATTATGTTTCTTGTTATTTATATTAAAATATAAATTATAGAATTAATAAAAAAATTAATAAATAACCCATTTACGCCCAGTGTTCCATTTTTGGAACGGTAGTCAGGTTCCCATTTTTTTCATTCTTACTATCCACTTTTTAACACTTCCGACAAAAGGGGGTCCCTTCTACTATTATGAAATGAATGTACAGTATATGGGGGTTCCTCTGATGCAAAAAGTTAGTCAGTGGGACCGAAGACTTCGGAGGAGAAACCCGTCAAAAATTCCAGGGACATTTTTTTTGGGGTTAATCCGAATTGATTAACTTTAATTTCTTCCTTTAGGGGGAAGATCGGAAAAAATATCGGTTTCGGGATGTGAAAAACTCACAGGGAAAACTTATCATTTAGTAGAAAAGTTACAAAGCAGTGAGTGGTCTAGAGTAGGTCCCTTTTAATTACTAACTGCTTCATTTAAAACTTAGCTCCGGGACAGACCTCAATTACAGAAAAACCGGGTTTCTCGAATTTCCTCTTTCTAAAGGACTCCCTTTGGAGAAACATCGTTAATAGGATTTTAAATAATTCAGTGAGGTTTCCCTAAATTTTGGGCATGAAGAAAGGAACACACGACCAAGGATGTCAAAAGTTCAATCAAATTTTTAGGAATTCTCCAGTGATATGAACACCTGAGAAAAATGTATTTTTATCCAGAAAAATTTCACTTTCAAACTTAATTAATTTCCTGTAGGAATGTATACCTAGCATCTTTTTTAGCCCAAGCTTTTCTAAAAATAAACTTATTTTCGTTAAATGGAAGTACCTTATATGGTATAAATATTAAATAAAATTCGAGATCAGCTGTTGCTTAAATTCAGCGATGTCATTGTCATTCCTATTCGTTCGACAGAAATTGTCACAATGTGTAGAGATCCCAATTTCCTTTCAAATTAATTAGGGTTATCTGAAAGCAATTGTAATTATGCCCAGGCCAAACAGGTTTCCCCAATTGATTCCCTTCGGTCTAAAATCCATACATGTTACAAATGAGTTAGTTCGTTTGTTAAATTATGAAATGAACCGACAAATTCAAAAAAAAAAAAAAAACAGAAAAAATTAAATCATGTCAGAGTTTCTAAATTTCAAAACTTTTACGGCTCTTATAAAAACTCAAGTTTTTAAATTTTCGAAAAGTTTTCGGGGAGTCGGAAATGAAAGTCTTGTAGTCAACAATCTTATTTAATGCTTACATAAATTGGGACTTCGAAGTGTAAGTTTTGATTCTCATTTTGTGTATATTTAAAACTCAGATCGAGAGAAATAAAATGCAGTCGTGCCTTATATGAAAAGTAATCTTTTAAATAATAAGTTCGTTTTTTCTAATAAAAATCTGCAGCGATTGCACTTGAAAAAATATATCAAAACAATCAAAAGCATATATGTTTTACTCCAACGAAAAAAATAACTCCATAATTTTATTATTGCCGTGTTAAAATAAATCACGTCGAAGGAAAGAAAAAATAGAGAAATAAGACCAAGACATGAGCGAGCCCTCAAGAAAAAAGCCAGATTTAAAATTGGAAATAATGGCATAATTTTGTGAATCCGAGTAATGGCGTCGCATGTTTTAAAACAACTGAAAATAAATAAAATAATCACAGCAAACCAGACTCACCCGCAAAAACCTATTTTTAGCGTTCCATTATTTTTTCATCCATATTTTAGTACACTCATTAGCAGATCATAACAGTGGATGCAATTTCACTCAAAATTCATACATTTTATCACACATCCAAAAAAACCGCCACTCAATCTTCCACGAACAACGGCTTCTTGAAAACGGACTCGTTCGAACTCTAAGGTTTTTTCAACGCTCTGTGGCTTAAAAAACGTTCCTTTCTTAAAGAACAGTGCGTCTTATGTTTTATTATCGTATTAAACGGTCATCTTAAAATTCCTTCAGCTTTATCTTTTTGTTTTGTCGTTTGTTTCGTCACTTCCGCTGTCAAATATGAATGCAGAAAAAATTGCTACAGTGTGCAAAATTTATTTACTATAGAATTCGGACAACTGCAATCGATTACGCATTTGTTTAAAGTAAATCTGATGCCTTTAGTTTTGAATTATTAAGAAAGAGGAGGGAGGTGATGCTTAGAGTTATGGAATGGACGTTTTGAACTGAAACCTATTAATCTAGATCAGAGGTTTTTTAACGGTTTTTAATCCGTACACCCGCCATGGTTTCTACGTGTGCCTCAGAAAAATTAAAAAGCTCGCTACGAAGTATTTTTTCATTGTGAGAAGTACGGTAGGAGGCAATTTCAGGTGAAATACAGCGCCGAAAGTTCAATTAATTATAAATGGGTTATCTTTTTGCTCTATGGCACCCGCCATCCGACTGAATGTGCCCGCGGGCGCGAAAAGGGTTGAAACAATATTTAAATAGTTGATTTTAACCAAATAACGGAATTTTTTGCATTTGCATAACTATTTAATTATGTATAAAATTCAACTACGAGTAGTTTTCGTAATAATAAATTATTTTCATAAATATATCTTATCATTAATTAAAAAAACTGATTTAAAAGAAAAATACCAATGATCTAAACGCTCTTTTAATTTTCACATTCAGCATTTTTTGCTAGAAAAGGTTGTCGTCTCCTACTCCAGACGTTTGTTTGCCAAATAATTCACTTCAGAGGCTTATAATAAAATCCCTTATCAAATTAAACGACATTCGGTGCAGGAACCGAGGAAAATGTTTAACTTTAAACAACAGAAGTTTGGGCAAAGTCTGCAAGAAAGTGGTAGAACAAATAGAAGAGGGCGGAATATACAAGCATTTCTCACCATTTTTGTCGTTGAATTATGGCAGTGCGTTTGCTAAAATATTACACAATTTTTTTATGTGATATAAAATCATTTTTCGATTGTCCTCTTCGAGACGGGTAATATCCCTGAATTTTCTTGCGGGATATGCATATTTTCAAAATTAATTTTTTATTTCATTAAACAGTGGTTCAGAATGGAAGGGGAGAGTGCTCCGTTACCCCACACCGAGGGATTCTTAATATCCCAACATAATCTTCCACAAAAAAATTCGCTTCACAAAAGCTTTGTTCACTGCCGAAAAAAAAAAATTCGGGAATTTTCAATTTTCACCACTCGAAAAAAAAACAAAATTGAGAAAGGTGGGAAAATTTTAAATGAGTTTCCAAAGTGATTTTATTCAAAGAAAAAAAAATCTACAATAAAAGATAGAACAAGAAAGGAAAAAATTGCTTTCCGATTCATTCTTTCGAAAGGAAGAAAAAACTGGAATATTTTTGAATTCTGCAATTTAGTTCTCTGCCTACTGAAAAAATCTCGTTTGCCAACTCTAGGAAATGAATAAAATTTTGTTTTTAATATGCATTATTTCAATATTAATACTGAGGATGTGTGCTTTTTAAAAATGTTTATCTTTAGGAAATATACGTAAAGTTCACATGGATTTTCATTCAAAATTTTAATCCTCTTTCGAAATGAAAACATACAAAACAGCTCAAACGGAAATTCTCTGTAGTTTTACCGGTCGAGTAAGACTTACAACATTTTTAACACAACCCATTTAAGGCTTTTTCGGATGTGATTTTTTTCCTTCCAGAGGTCATTCGAAATTAATGGACTAAACCAGTTCTTTTTCAAAATGGCACCCCCATAATACCGGCTATTAATACCCCGAGATGTGGATTTAAAGGGTGGTACTGGAACGCCCAAGATTACTTTTGCAATTTTTCATTTCAAAAGTAAGACTTGCGTGAGAAATAAATTTTACACCTTATTTAACATTCTTCGCTATTGTCCATGTTACCGAGTCCATTTTTTAAATGTCACTGAATTTTATATTTTTGGAGTCCCCGACGCAGCAGCATTTTTTAACCCTTTGCGGTGGTATAAAATTTGTATGGGTATCTATTGGTCGGAATTAATTTCTTTGGAAAGAGCAGGGATACATATACATAATATTCAGTAATATTTAGTCATATTTTAACAAGAGAGAATCTCTAATTACTCCTAAATACAATTTTGTTTAGATTAAATATTGTTATCTCCAATTGTATTAGTTGATGAAAAGGTTTATTAGGCATTAAACTGATATAGGAATGCATACAGTATAAGATTCATATATATTCGTATAGTTCCTTGCTGTGATGGCTGAGAGTAGGCATTTTTTAAATTCTAGTAAGTCGAGAATAATTATTAACAGAGTATTTGCGGGATAAACAGTAAAAATTCAAGTTTGAGGATAAAAATGCATAAATTCATCAAAACTCGTGAACATCCTGCGACGGTCTGTTTGAAAAATAGCTCTCCACAGATAAAAAAAATTTCTTGTCATAGGTTTACGGCACACGTCACACGTTACCAAGGTTACCCTGAATTACCGCATTTTGCACTGCTTTTCATTTCTGACACGATTCAAAATGGAGAATGTCTCTCGGCGTCTCACTGGTTATAATTTCGCGGTGTCAACCAGATATTTTGGCAAACCCCATTTTATTTTTTCATTTTTTTTTGCTTGAGCTTTGGGGTGGGTAACGAAACTTTAATTATGTTTGAGTCGGTCATATTCCAAACGGGAAATATTATTTTTAATAAGCCCACTTTTGCTGATTATCATTTCTGAATCTGTAATGACTCGGCATCAAGATGATAACTTTTTTTTGATGTTTCCTATAAACTCTGAGTCTCTTTATAGATTAATTATTTGTCAAACAAATTTTTTTCAGCTAATGCGAGCATTATTTTTTATTCTACTTTTTTCCAACATAGCATTCGAAATAGACTCCTTGGATTAAAAACAATAATAATATACTTGATATAATTTTTTACAAATTTTATCAAAATTTATACATGTGATATATGTACATAAGAATTCATCTAAGTTGTATCAAGACATTCAATATTTTTTTACAAAAAATTCAATATCATTTCAAATATAAAGATAATTTCAATTTTCAAGTAGTTATACATTCAATAATTTCATATAATTGCAAATTCACTGTATAATTCAACGTATTTACTCCACTATATAAAATAAATTACAACTAAAATAAATAAACAAACACAAGAGACCTGTAAAGGGGCTATAAATTAAAATAATAATTCAAAATAAAAAATAAATTAGTTAATAAAAAAAAAATAAATAAATAAATACAAAAATAAAAATTTCAATTACAAAAATAAAGAAATAAAAAGTAAAACAAATTCAGAAATAAAAAAAGCAAAGAACTATAAAAAAGTATAATTCTAAACAAAATATTAATAAAAAATAAAAATATATATCAGTTTTCTTTTTGCTCCTCCTTCACAGCCTTTCTTTTTTCCCTTCCATCCCACTCAAATCATCATCTTTATATACCTAAAAGTCATTTCCACATTATTTATTAAAAAATATTAAAAAATAAAATCTTTTATTTATAAATCTGATCTGAAACACTCATTAAAATGTTGTTCATTTTTATATCACCAATGAACCTCACATGCTTCAATAATTTTTTTTACGAATACTTTTGTAAGCGTACTTTTTCGAGCAAGGCAGTGTAATTTTAACTGTTTTTTAGGCGTTTCATTTCCTTTAGGAGGCACTCAAGAAAATTCAAATTTTCTCAATTTATTGCTTTTTTCTTTCAGTATATTCAAAGAGAAAAAAACTTTTTTTTTTCGTCACAAAAGCTTTTCCCATTGCCACGCCCTTATAACAGCAATTTGTGTCGAAAGCTTCTTTCCAAAGGGAAAATCAAATTTATTTAACTATTTTACTCATATGACACCCACAAAACAAACTTTTATATTGTTAAAGCGTTTTGCAAATAAAAGTCGAAATTTCCATTTCAGAGACAGACTCTTCCAATATCATTGGTTTAAAACATTCGTGGAGGCCGAGGGAATTTATTTCTTTCAGGTGAATAGGGTCACTGCAGAAATCCGTTGACCCGTTACTTGGGAAAAAGCAAAAAAAGCCATAAATTTAATAAAGCAAAATGATTCCGATTGAGCGGCCGATTTTGTCTGTGAAGATAGGAAAAATACGTTTACATTCTCTTTCCCTCTTTTCGCTCCCCTTAGTTTCAGTGCTTTTTTATGTTTCTGTTGTCAAGAAAGATAAATATTCAATTTTTGGGTTGAAATCGGTTTATTTTTTCCTGCTTTTGCGGTTTCATAGAAGAAAAAACCCTTTCGTTACTTCATAGTCATTCTCGTTAAAGAAAAAAAAACTCCACAAAGTCAAAAAAAGAAAAACCACGAGCTTAAAATTTTGAAACTTATGATTTCCATGTAATAAAATATACTATTTATATTAAAGAAGAGGTGATGATGTAAATTATTTAAAGTATGATTTTTACAATGTTTATTTTTTACACTGCTGTCTTTGCTCCCCTACAAATATATAAAAGTAGATACATTTGTAAAAGGAGGCAAATCGTTTTCTTGTCGAAGGCAGTGAAATGTCTACGGTTAAATCTCAAGAGTTTCTTACATTATTAACCCTTTGCACTCGAGCGGCGCTGCTGGGGAGCCCGAGTGTTTTAAAAATTTAAATCGACTCTGTGGTCTTTTGTAAGTGGATCTTTTTATTTACAATATGCAATAATAATAATAATAATAATATACATATTTGACTTACATACAGATTTATAAAATTACAGAAATCAAAATTTACAATTATCTTTCTTTTCTCTGTTCTTTGTATTTTCGTGTATTCTTCTCCATTTTTGCTTCTTACCATTCTTCTGATTATCTTTTTCTTCTCTTTCCTTTATTTTCTCTTTTATGCTCTTTACATTCACCTCCTTTATATGCAGCTGCTCTTCCTATTACATTATTACTGTCTTTGTTTCTTTGGAGCTCTTCTCTTCTTTTCCTTCTGTTTCCTGTATTTTCATGTAGTATTTCATCTACGTTTCTTTGCTTATAAATGTTTTTCAAGCACTTGTACAGTGTTTGCCGAATTTGGCCGAAATCGTCTCGAGTTGCTTATTTTGCAATCGAAAGAGGCCTCGAGTGTGCAAAGGGTTAAACCATCATTCATCTTCTTGTTTAAATGCGAGCAATAGTATTTTTCAAAACTTTTTCCATGTCGTTATAAATTATTACCACTGGAAACCAACGGTTCAAAATTTTGGATCTGCTTGGAATTTTAATGAAAAACGGCTCTTTCGAAAGCTTTCGATTGACTCCAATTTCAGTTGAAAGTAACCCCGTATTTGAAGGTCCTGTTTTTGAAATTCCAAGTCTTGTCCAACTTCTAAGCTTCCTTAAATTAAATTCATTCCCTTTAACCAGAACTCTATTAAATTTAGTTTAGTTTGGGGAAGGAAAAAAAAACAGGGACTCGTTAAAAATTTTGTGAATTTGAGAAAAAGAAAATTTGAGCTTTTCAGAGAAAACAGAAGATTTAATTATTAATTATTATTGAATGTCTACGTGGTTATTTTACTAATAAAAAATGAGTGCTTATTTTCCAAGAGTCGTCAGCATTCGCTGAAATTCATGAATTTTTCTCGAACGTTTCGAACATCTTAGGTGTTTATAATCAGCATATTTTCAAGAGATTAACTTTTTATGGGTTAACTCTTTATGGGTAGCGATACTAAAACCCTCGGAAGATTAATAACCGTTGTTTATACTAATACAATCGAAAGGGAAAAGTATAAACGAGAAAAAGACAAATTTATTAAATTATTTTTATGAATAATTCCTTCAAATTCATTTCTAAAAAAGAATTTTCCCAAAATGCTATTTTCATAATTGGTTTAAGGTGCCTGAGGACATTTTTAAAAGAAAAGCGTAACACTTTATATATTAGGCCGGTTTAATAGCGTGTGATTAAATTTTAATATTAATTTTAAGTAGAAATTAACCTTAATAAACCGTATTTTTTTAATTTAACTGGGATAAATCGAAGGGCTTCAAATCAATCACAGAGAGATAATTTGATTGGATAAAAATTTATAAGATAAAAGAAAACTCTAACACTTAATTTAATATTTTCGCTGCAAAATCTCTTTTAATTTCTTTTGTTTATTTAAAATAATTAAATTTATATTTTCCTCTTGCTCTCCTCTTTATTTCCATATTAATTGGCTCTTTCTTTGCTTTCCTCTCTGATCTCTGCTAATAAATTAAATTTTTACCTTAATCTTTGATTCACTATTCTCGTTTTAATCTTTCCTTTCTCTTTACTGCACTGTCGTACTTTAAGCGTCAATAAGTTTACTACATAATTTAAAATACAGTTTCGAAATGAAGCCGAGTGAAGAATTCGATCAGAGAAAAAGATATCTTCTTGATTAGTTAAAAAGTTACAAAAATTAATGTTCCTGATCGTGAAACTCATCGACTTCCTTTCCAAATCGAAGGAACATGTTGAAAATAGCAAAGATGGAAGAAATGGTGCCTCAACATCGTTGAATTTTCCAGAGGAAATAAAAGCTAAAAAATCTTGTTAAGGACATTCCGGAAAATATTCTTTTCGAGATTGGCCTTTTCGGGATGAAATTCAACTTTATTTTATACTTAAAAGCTAACTAGAAAGACGTAAAAATGATAAAAATAAATTGAGGAAAGGAAAAATGGCATCCTTTAAAAAAAATTAACCCCGGCTTTTTGGCCCTCTAGATGGCACATTTATCCTTTAACTGGGATCTCTTTTTTATGGAAAGTTATGACGCAATTTTTTGTGCAAGACTAATGAGAATTTCAATATATAATTCATAAACTGCGCTTTCATCTTGGCCGGCCATTTTTTTTTCTAGGCTGGCACTCGAGTTTTTCCCCAATCCGGCACATCGGGTCGCATTCGGCTTTCAAAATGGTTAAAGCAGTAATTAATTTTTTAACAGATTACTTACCGGACGTGAATGGAATAAAATTTAACCGGACTGTTATGAGTATTTTGAGGAGGAGCCCATGATAAATTAGCAGATCTCGATGTAAAGCCCATTATCAGAGGCCTTCCGGGTGGGTCCGGCACATCTGAAAATACAATTTTTTTTTTTAGATAAAACTTATCTTAACGGTAATTATAATTTACGCGAAAGATAACTAATGAATTAGCGGCTTACAAGAGTACGATATTACGCGTATCATTTGGGTGTATATGTATTTTCAAGTTTATTGAATTACTTTTGAGCTGTACAACAAAATTTAGATCAATTAGGAGACTTTTTATAAGTATAAAAGTTTTGATGGAATCGAAATACATAACATTATTTTCTCCGGGGGAAAACTTCTGCAAAGTTCATGATTTTTAAGAAGAAAAAAGCATGAAATCCTGATGACTTTTCTTTTTGTGTTAAAGTTCCCTTATGTTTTGTTTAAATAAATGAGGGGTTTGCATGTCTCTCAAAATATTAATTCATCAATCTGTACAGTACAAATTACTGGAAAATGACTTCTGAAATCTGAGGTGTTTTCCAACTCTTAACTTTCCATTTATCACCCGCACACTTTTAATTTTTAAATATATATGTATGAATATAGTTTGTTTCTCAAAACCACGTTTTATTTTATAGATAGATAGAGAATTATATTTGAGCCACTGTTGAAAAAAAATCATCACAATTATTGGTTGGATGGATTGGAACTTCATTTGAACTTGCAATCCAAGAGCAAATTGATAGAAATAAAATGTAACCCTTTTTCACTTCTACAATCACATCGTATAACTTGCTTTTAGTGTGGGAGAACAAATAAATGTTGAGGATTGTTTTACAAGACCACATTGTCTGGTTTACTTTATTATCAGATGAACCCATTAGGTGAGGCTAAAGTGCACGGGAAACATTTCAGGAGCAATTAAGAAATTTTACCAAAATAACTACTTTTTTTGCCTTTTCCAGGCGTCTATTTTCCCACTTTATTTAAAATTATTTCCTTTCGTCTTTCTTCTCTTTATAAATTGAACAGTATTTTATGTTGTAACTGTATTTTATTTATAATAAAACCGTTTAAAAACTACACTTGCAACGTGTTCGAAAAATCAACAGGCAGAAAAGGAATGCAGGAAGAGCAAAGCATTGTTTTTCAAAACAAAACGAGTCGTGGCAGGAGATGGTCATCCTCCGAATCCTTTCAAAACTTCTGAAAATTTCCTCATATTTAACTTATAGTAAAAGGCCTTTCTCGGATCTTTAGGCGCGAAAAATGTAGCTCATTCTTAACTTATGGGATGGCTGTTGAGTCCTAATGGCGACATTGTTAACTAGTCAGCCTGTTTTAATCTCAAATCAGTTTTATATTAATTCTTTTGTTTTTTTTGCAATATGTGTAAGTGCTGTGTGACACGCTGTCTGCCCGAGTGTGCTGTTGCAATATTGGTAAGTTAAATAAGTTTTTTAATTGTGTAAATCCTTTCCCTTTTATAATTTAATTTCTCTCCACCGGGTATGACCAGTAACTGTCAATTGCTCTGTCGTTAGCGCAACGATTTGTGCAAATATTAAGTGGAGCACTATAATGAAGACCTCGATTGATATTGAAAACCTATTTGCCAAATAACTTCATTCCAATTTTTAAAAATATTACCGTCCATTGTTTTTTTTTCAATCTCTCATGAATTCAAAGTGTAAGCCTTAATATCAATAAATCGCTGCGGCCATATTTTCAGTCATTATGGTTTGTGATATCATTGAGAAACGGTATTAACCATAAAACATTTGTTACATTCCGCATTAATGAAATAATATTGTTCTTCATTGAATTGTTTAATAATAAATATCTAATTAAAATCAACCATATACCAAATTATTGTTAACACATTTAAACGAAATTTATGAGGTGCAAAAACGGAGGAATTATGTTTATGAGCGAAATTATATACAGAATCTTAAATACGGATGGAAAGGGATGAATTTATTTCATTATTTTGATTTTTTTGTGTTTATGGGTGTGCCCCACAATTGGAATTTAATTTTTTTTACTATTTGTTTCACAAAATTTTGATTAAAAAATTATGGAAATCCAATATCTTTAGAATCGTGTATGGAATAATTAGTGCATGAAATTGTCGAAGAAAGACTGTATTTGCAGATTCTCGGAAAAGGGTTAGTGTACTTATTTTACTTTTTATTTTTTGATATTTATTATTGTGCTCAAGATTAGTGAACCTTTGGAGTGAACCCAACAACTGAATTTAATACTTTTCTTACTGAAATTAAATTTTTTGAATTATATATTTTGCATAATACATTAAATTTTGTACTCGAAATTTTCAGGTATACGAGAACGGGCAACTGCTGGTAGTTTGAATCAGCGAACTGGAGCCAACGAGTTGGAATTGTGCAAATCTGGGTGAGTTATTTATTTTTTTTTATATAAAAAAAAAGCGTGTATGTTTTCGTGTGTTCTTGTGTGAGCCCCTCTATAAGAGATCATATTTTATTGTTTAAACTCTTAGGCCGAAGTTCCTCAGTGATATACAAAACTCACTTTAGGGTTGAAAACCTAAAATTTTTTCCGAAACTTTCAGTTTCGCAATTTTTTTAATGGTATGTATTATATGGAATTGGTTGATATGTTCAGCCCGGCCGATTTGTCCCTCCCTCCCCCTGCCCTACTCGAGGGCATCATTTTCAATATTTATTAACTGAAAATAGAGACTTTGTTTGCATTGGGAAAATGAGTTTATTTTCTCGTAAAAATTTAATATTGCGAAAATTAAGCGACTTCTAAAAAAAATATTTCCGCTGAAAAATATTCGGTCTGACTTATCCATTCATATATTTTATAAAGCATTAATGACTTTGTTTATGTCTATTAAAAATATCATTAAATCTTATAGATAAATCAATTGAGACTTCTCCCCAAATTTTGTTTTTCGAATATTTCAAAGTTCAAGTGATATAACTTTAAATCCTGTATTTATAATATACAAAAAATTTTATTTACTATTGTTGCTAAAAGTCTCAGAACTTAGCCATGGTATTTGAATTTTAGTTTTGAGTTAAATTTGGTTTGAGATAAAGATTGACCCAGCACGGAAAAGCTTCGGAAAATCTAATACCTCGAACGACTCAGGCTCTGGGAATATATAAAGGTTTCTAATTTATAAAGAAAAATTCTTTTGAAGAATTTGGTCAAAATAAAATGTTGAAACCAATCTCTTTTTTCCCTTTCTCTCATTCTGAAATTTTTTACCTCAGTCTCGGAAATGAAATTGAGTACTAGATTTTCGTTTTTATGTTTGACATTAATCCCGCTTTTTTAATTAAACAGAAAAGCCGGCGAAGTCGTGGAATTTCATTAAGGGCCCGTAAATAGTCACAGAATCGACCTCTATAACGTCGTGATTAGATCGGTATTTTTTGTCGCTTTTTGCTGCATTAGGGAGGAAATTCACAGGGCGAAAATAAATATTTTATGAGAATTATTTCATATATTTTAAACAAAGTGTTTAACCCGTTTTTGAGCTTTTAAAATTTTGTTTCATTTAACACTGTGAAATTTGGCCCTGGCCTGAGTCATAGAATTTAAAATAAATTTGCCCGTCTTTCAAAAACCAACAAAAGTTTGTGAAGCCGATAAACTTGCTTTTGTCTTTTAATGAGTTTCCCTTACGCCATGTTTAATTATTACAAAAAACTTAACGTCGTTAAACTCAGGAGGACAGTAAACGACATTCTGGGTTAATGAAATTGTTTTGAAATAAAAAATATATGGCCTCTTTTTCACCAATTACGGGCTATTATGAGTACAAGTAATTCATAAACGGAACGAGTAAAAGTGTTAGAAATTTGCATTTTGCACTGGAAAGCTGGAATTCAAAGTGTCTTTTAATCTTATTTCCTAAGCTTTTCGCTCTATTCCTTTCAACACAACTTATAGAACATTGCAAAGTTAAAATTTATAAATATAAAATATTTTCCTTTGCTGTAAATTTGTCTTATTTAGGAAAAAAAAATGTGGGAAGGATTTAGTTTCACAGTTGGTTGTTGGAAAAGTCCATTTTTGCTTTTTCTAAATAAAGTTATGTTTGGTGTGGGCGGTCCGTAAACTTCCTTTGAAGAAATCATTTAAAATATTTTAACTGGAATTAATTTACATTATTAAGAGAGCTTTCTTACGAGTATTACCAGAAGGAAAGAAAGAGATTTATATTACGAGATGTGTACACACTTTTCCTAATCAGAAATTCGTATGATTTGTAAGGGAAATAAATGACCGCCGGGGTTTCCTTTTATAAATAACAAAAGAACTTATACCAATGAATGAAGAAACTTTTCCTGGGTGTAAAAGCCCAGGCTTATTTACAAAAGGAAGTGCGACTCAAGTTTGTAATTAAAATAAAACTTGAGTTGGAGTTTAAAATTAAAGTTGAATTTCAGATTCCCGACTTAAATAATCCCATAACACATAATCCACACCCTTTGTTATGGAAATTCTCGTTTCGATTGCCATTTTTCTGGCCCTTTTCATTTAAATAAAATCTTTTAGTGAAAGTTTCTTTTTGTGCGGGAACTGAACTCCATGTGTTGTTACACAATCTGTTGTTAAAAGGGGATATCACTCAGCAGTTTGCCAAAGAAAAATTGTTTTTCTCTAATGCCCGACGAAATATCCTTTTCTAATGTCGTTATTTTACAAGTATCAGAGGGAACATCTCCGAATTCGGCTTTAAATGGCTTCAGCATAAGTAGAAAACGCGTTTGGCTTTCTCCCAAAAAGTTCCACCGAGTGTAAATGTTCTTATTTTTTTTTTTTGATTTCTGAAGCTAATATTAATATATTACTATTTATTTTCCTTACCGTTTTATATCTTCAACGAATCTGTTTTAAATTTGCCTTATTCTTCCCAATTCAGTATACGGTAGATTTATTTTATTGCTTTTTTTATTTTTACTTAAGGGATAAAAGGTTAAAAAGAATTTAATGGTGTATTTGGACATTTCCATTTACATTTTAGAAAATAGGGTTTCCCGAATATTAATCCTCTAACTTCCTTGCATACCATAGACGGATACAAATTAACATAATTCGTACAGAAACATGAGCTGCTGTGTCTCTGTTCAGTTGATCTTAATGTTTCATTTAAAAAGGAGTTATGGTCGCCTGAGACGCAATATAAACCTGACATTATTTTAAGCAAAGACGAGAAAGTAATTGTTTTCCAACATATTGGCAAAACTCTCAATAAATTTCCTGAGTGCTTTGTCCTTTTTAAAAGTTTCTAAATATTGGGTTTCTAAAAAAAAAAATTTTAATCCGAACTTCGCTCAAAATGGAATGGGAAAAAATGTTTTTAAAATCAACCCTTATAAAATGGGGAACAAAAAAGATTTGAAGGAATGATAAAAAATGAAAATGCTTTTTTTTAAAAAAAAAAAATCATAATAGCAACTTCTTAATTTTTCATAAAAAGCCAGTAAAATTTTTTAATTATTAAAAAAGTCGCAGGGAAACCTCAAACTGAAACTTTTGACAGAACAAATTATCTTCTCAGTCATATTTCACGTTTCTTACATCCTAATTTGAAAACTAAAAACAGAGGTTTTTGGAAAAAGGGGAGGATTACACTCGAAGGTACGATTCAGTGATCCGCAACAAAGGAACGTAAGTGGATGTGTAAATGTAAGTGCAGGTTTTTGTTTTTGCGCGCTCTCTTTTATCTATTTATGCTGGAGTAGCAAACTCAACCACAACACACAATTATTCATTCCACTCGAGAGAAACCCTCAACCTTTCCAAAGGAAACTTTTTGGAAAATATTCACTTAGGAAACCGTAATCGTATGGTAATTTTTGTGAAAGCCAACAAAACCCCCAAAAGTTCTTGCGCTTTTTAAGTCACTTTTAATTTTAAAGAATGCTAAGATATGAGTTTCACGGATTGTTTTTCCAAGAAAATTAAATTGAATTCAGTCATCGTCTATCGGTAATCGTATAAGGTGTTGTAATCCCCTTACATAATTTTCTTTGGAAAGTTAAAAATACACCTTTTTTGTGAAATACGGGAAATGAACGGTTCTGGAAAAAATAATTAAAGTTTAGTAATAAAAGCTTAACAAAAGGGAAACCATAAAACGAAGTCATGGGTTTGTGTAATTTTACAGCTTTTCCTCCATTTTCTGTGATAGGTCACATGTCATTTTAAACTACTCTACCATAAAATTACAACAAAAAAAAATTTAGTATCGAAAAGATGCCTCTAAGGTAAACAAAACGATCGGCAGAACAGTGATTTTTTGTTAATTTTTATAATTAAGCAATGAAAAATATATTTTATATGGTTTTTGCTTTAAAAACTCATAAGGCTTGACAAAAGATGTGAAATTAATTTTTAATAAAAGTGCAAGCTCGATGCGGCATAATAAAGTGCGAAATTACAAGTAAGGCGCCCTCCCATTTTTACAATAAAATGTCATTTCGTCCGAGCTTACTTGCATTTCAGTGTAACGCCCTCGAATTGATCTCGCTGTCACTGTCAATTTCAAAAAAAAAAAAAAAATTATGGGAAATGTAACTAAAAACGTCAAATGCAGATTTACTCCAACCGCGCTTTTATGCAAAAAAATAAAGAACGGATACCCTACGGCGATTGAAATTTTAAAATATAACTTCTGATGATAACTTACCCTGGTGGAATTTTTCATGTAAAAATAAAATTTACTGCACTCGTTTTTGTGTGTCATAATCGGCCATGAGAATTTAATTGATTTCTTAAAAAAAAAAACAATTAATCACGTGATTTTAATTGCATGCAGTTCCGACTGCTTTTGTTTGGGGAAAAATTCCGCCTTCATACTTTTCTCATTCAGTGAAATTAATTTGGAAAATTCCAGTACCCAAATTTGACTTCGTCAGTCAATCGAAAATTTGTCATCCAAAGAAATGTTCATTTATTTAAAGTAAAAAACCTTTTTAAAGAGGATCTGAAATTAAATTAAGGTTTGAATCTTATAATTTTGAAGAAAATTTCTCACTGGTGACACTCGAATAAAAGCGAACGGGTAAGAGTGATGAAGACGGAAGAGGAAATCCTATGAATATAAATTCGTTATCATTGTATCTCGTGGCTCAGGTTTTTTTAGACTTTTTTTTTTTAAAGAAGATTGTATCTCTGCGGTTGACTGAGAGGTGAAGAAGAGCTTTAGAAAGAGTTTGAACTCATTTAGGTTATATAGGGTGAAGTTTTTATCTTCAAATCACTTCACATAAGCAAACCCCAGAATTACCCCCCCAAAAATTATTACATCTGATTGCCTGTTGTGCAAAAAACAAGAGGCTGCCTGAAGTATAAAACCCGGGCATGATAATTTTCATTCGACGTATGTGTTCGTGGAAGAATAAAAATTGACAAAATTCGGTGAAAATCAGTTGATATCGATTATGTGAAAACACAAACGTTTCCTTATTTAATTTTTATTAACTTTCCTTTCCACTCTGGCTGATAGAAAGTCGGGGAAAGCAATTAATAGAAGTTTAAATTCAATTCTGAAGCAATCAAAAATTTTTTTAATTTAATTTGCATGAGACTAAAAGCACTGAATTAATGGTTGACTAAAGAAATCGAATGCGAGAGGGTTTCACGTGGTTTTATCTATAGAATGATACGATATTTTTCGTGATTTATCGCTCGATTTTGATTTTGTCGTAAACCCTTTATTGGGATAGCTTTCAGTGTTTAATGCTAATAAGGCTTTATGATTAAATTTATTTTTAAACTAATGTATTAATAATAATAATATAATAATTTAGCCTTATCTCGCCCGAGGGCATTAAGGGAGTATAAGCAACAATTTTTTACAAATATAGTAATACAACAAATTTTTTTTTTATAAGCATCAATCAAAACAAAGTTGTAAATTAGGTACAGATCCAAAGATAAACAGGCACCAGATCAGCTATAACTTTTAAATTAAATAAAATATTCAGAATTAACAAATTAATTATGAAATTATAAGTCAGATAAACAAAACATTAAGTAACATAGATTAAATAAATATCATAACAAAAAATGAATATAATATGGCCAGTCAATAAATTAGATATAAAATTATAAGTTAAATGAATAAAACTTAAATAACATAGATTAAATAAAATCAATTAAAAAACAAAACTTTGAGCTTTCAAAATACTAAACTATGTTATGTTTTTCACTACTAAAACTGAATTATATTTTAAAGAAACTGAAGTCATAATAAATTTTAAATAAATAAATAAAACACAACAACAATGATAACAAAATACTAGAGGTAAATGAGAGGGAATGAATAGATACACTAGCAACTGAAAGAAAACAAAAAGGACGAAATTCAGTTCAGTCTAACCGTGGTTTGCTTTAAACTAATGTAAATGATTGTAGAAAACTTACTCGAATTTCAATGACCCAAGTAAATAAATAGCGTAGAAAAAAAGTCACAATCCGAAGTTCGTCCGAAGCGTGAAAATGAAATCGAAGACAGAAAAGTCTGATATGGTTTATTAACAGACGTTCAATATACAAAGAAATGATAAACTTCTTAAAACCCTTCTCCTATATGATATATTTCCCTTCAAAGACTACAAATGATTGTTATAATGATAAATTTGCTTCGTTATTGTAATCGTTATTCTGACACGTTTAATAAATCATAGTTTTGCAAACGATCTCATAATTCCCTTCAGAGGTCTCATCTTAAAGATCTCGTAACTTATTACCCAATGATACCATGCAGAAACCTAATTTATTTTTTCCAAAACGTTAAAAAATTACGTGAGCCTTAAATGCAGGGCTATTAATATATGGTAGATTTAGTAAAGGTAAAATAAATGAGGATTCACTTTGGGAGGACACGGAAATGCCTTATCTCCCTTGGTCAACCCCGTTCTCCTCACACCTCACTTCCATTGGATTACTTTCGAATTACAGGATATAATTCTCATGTTAAACCCTCTTTTAAAGAGAGTCGAGTTTCACAGGAGAACGAACGCATTTGCTTTCTGACTAAAAGTCGCGGGAGATAAGATCGGACCTCAGGTGAATTCTTATGAGTGCACGTCCGACTTGTTGGAAAATTCAAAAGAACTGCGGTTGTGATTTGCACACATTTATCACCGAATTCAACCCTGAGGTTTTAATTGATGGGACAGAAATAAGTTCCGGGGATACCTTTGCCAAATGTTTCTGAGGCTATAGAATCATAAAATACACCTGCGTTGTTACAATGGCACATTCGTATCACTTAAAATCAATAAGCCTGATATATGTGAATAGGTAACTGCCCCTATCTGCATACAAAAACCCAATAAAAAGCTTTTTTTATCCGAATTCTTCTCTTTATTCTCCGCGAGGGGAAATTTTGAGGAGAAAACGATTCCGCATAATTGAAAATTTCCAATGTAGAACTTATTTCGTCTTCACACTTTTTTTCTGTGTCTAATCGTTTTTAAGTTTTTCGGATCATTGGAAATTTTACAATTTTTATTGCTCAGGCGATCTAAACACTTTATCAAGTTTCCGTGCCAGTAACTCCTCTCCGATGATAAGTTTGAGTCGAAGGCGCTGAATCTTTAATCTTATACGTCAATCTCTTATACTTGAGTGAGCGTATGCCTTTCCCCGAGAACGTTTCCAGTCTTTCACGTTCTTCGTGAGGTCGCGGATCTTATTTAGTTACTGACTCTTGACCCGTAAGTTCAAGATGCCGTCGAGGTGCGAAACGTCTTCAAGGCTAGAGAATTATCTGGAAAAATTTATGAGCTGCGTAATTTCGTCTCTTTTAGGGGAAGCGAGCGTGACTTTAACGTTAAAGCTTATGTTTTGGGAGGGGAAAAGTTCGAACAAAAAGCTCCGCTATTTGGAGAACATATTTTCTCCGTGCTCTTGCACATATGTTCAGCTTCCCAAAGCAAACATTAGACGCAGATTAAGTGCAGAGGCAATATACCATCCGGAACATGGCCGGGATTTTATGATTACTTGGCAAAAATAGTTTTATAATTCATATTTTAAACGGTGGCTTATATTCTTTACAATGTCACATAATTAATTTTATAAGTGAAGTAGAATTAGGAGGTTTTGAGTGATGCAGAACCGCGTAAAGGTGGAAGGCAGACCGTGAAATACGCCACAGCTTGCAGGATTTCATTATTTTGCTGCCATATGGCAAAAATCTTGAAGAAATAATTGTATTTTGGAAAAGCAGCGGGGAACTGAGTCGTCAAGACTTGGCTTCGTGACAACTCCCTCAATGGAAACAACATGGGACATTATTTGTACTCCCTGCAGTTTTCCATTTTCCAAAGTTTGTCTGACATTTCGTGATTCTCGTGACGCTTTAAATGCGTTCATTCTGAAAGAGGTTATGATACTTTCACTCACCTTGAACTACTAATTTAACAATGGCCTCCGGTTTGGGGCGATTGTTCACTAAGCAGCTGTATTCTCCGCTGTCTTCCGCAATGACCGGATGAAAATGAAGAGCGAAATTATCGGAGAGGAGGTTAATTCGATGGCGATGTTCCCAAACGGTGGTCGTTTCACTCATGTATTCAACTAATTTTGTGTGCGACGCCCACTGGAGGGTTGTGATAAGAGATCTCTCGGTGACTCCAGGGCATGGGAGTGTCACATTGCTGTGGGCTTCGGAAGTGATCATGAGAACTGGAATTCCTGTTGCATCTGCAAGGGAAGAAAATGAGACACATTTCATTGTGTTGTTCGAAACCGAAGGCGATCCTTATTCCTCCCCCACCCGAAAAATATACATTCAGAAGATTCTTAAAAATAGGAGTCAAAAAGAGAGGTAAAAGTTTGAAGATTTCCTTTCTCTTGAGGACAAAAATTTTTCTTTCCCAAGTGCCTTAATTCTTTTTAAAAAAAAAGTTTAGGAACTTCATAAAGCCACATTTTCAAAAAAAAAAAAATTTAAAAATGGGCTGAAGAATATTAATGCCGTATTAAAAAAATAATATAGTAAGGTGCGATGGAGGGATTTAGTACTTTTTAAATAAAAGTGGTTTTTTAAATTTAAAGAAAAAGTGAATAATCTAAAATATGATAATTACACTTAAAGAGAAATTTTATAGGAAGCAGAAGAATGAGAGTTAATATAATAAAACTTTGAAAACCGAATCCTGAAAGTTTTGTCACAGAAAATACCTAAATGGTAAAAATTATACTGTATGGCCTTGTGAAGAGCTCAAAGTATAAACTAACTGCTATCGACCACGAGAAAGCATCGAACCATACATACAAACTCCTGCAATTAACTATTATTAAACATACTGGAGAAGTCAGAACGGAAATTGATTAAAACCCAAATATTTGATTTCGACTATTTGACTATGAATATTTGATTTCGGCGAAATCAATTCAGGGTGGACGAGCTGACTTTTAAATGAGTACGTTGACTGTTTTCCTGACTGCGGAGAGCTGGCTTTATATTTTCTCAAGAATTTTCTTACTTTTCTTTCATCTTTTCCGACTCTTTTTTTCAATCCAAGATAATATTTAAGCGGAAAAAGCTCAAACCGGTCGCTTTTCCAAAAGCGCTTTTGGGATATAGCCCAGCTGCCTGTCTTCCTCTTTGGTCAAAGTGATTATATATAATTGCTACTCAAATCCGTATGAGTAATTCCTAAAGAAATATCTTTCTTTAATTAGGGTCAAATTGGATATCCGATTATTCAAAGAAAATCACCCATTATATTCCACAAAGCGACATTCACCCTTTTCGACCCTTTTTGTTGTTGGCTTTCCCTTTTTTGCCTTCGTACCCATATTTTTTTTTACGATGTGCTCTTAATCACTTTCGTCGGTCTTGGACTTATTCCATCACAGACAGACTGCAAATATTTTCGGCACATTTAAATTGGGTACAAAGGTACAGAAGGAAGACGGATGGCGAAATCTTTAAAAAATTAAACGAAATGCAAAAAAAGTTGCCGGGAGTTCTCATTTGTTTTAGGGAGAAAGTCGATGAGGAAATTCTTTTCCTGGAATAATTAATGCCGAAATTGACGGCTGAAAATTTTTTTTACAGTTAAGACATAACAAATAATAAATTGCGAAAACCTGATCGATTCACTTTTAAATAGTTTTTACAAAAGTTTTCATTTTTTTTTAAACTCTAAACTTGGAAAAGTTCATTAGTTTAAAAGGAAAAGTTGAAAAGAAGTTAAAACACGAGGGAGCAGAAAGAATGAGACGGAAAACATAGACAAGCGCGGTTTTCTACTCAACAAACCTTCCCAATCCTCCGTTGGCTTTT
Source organism: Brueelia nebulosa (assembly GCA_028293925.1). Taxonomy (NCBI): domain Eukaryota; kingdom Metazoa; phylum Arthropoda; class Insecta; order Psocodea; family Philopteridae; genus Brueelia; species Brueelia nebulosa. Next base: position 272,753 of record JAQIBA010000054.1, on the reverse strand, counting down.
GATCCATTATTTCATGTGTGTGTGTGTGTGTGTTGCCACAGGATGGCCGAAGAAATTATTGTAAAAACCTTCTTTCGTTAATCAAATATCCCTTACACGCCGTGATTAGAATTTTAATTAAAAAGTTTGATTAAAAACCTAAAATTTTTTTTGCTTCATTTAGGGTTTCTTTTTTTTATTGGAACAGATCTCTCAGGGCCTTTATTTAAAATATAATTTGATAAAATAACGGTTAATTTTACGCTGCTTTTGATGAGTTCTTTCGTCGGATGAATTTTAATTTAACTTAGTTTCGCATCGGAACAGAAAAACGGCGATGGAATGTCGGGGTCGGGAGGAAAAAAAAAGTCAGAATAAAACCTGGGAGGGAGAGAGGGAGAGAAAGATAAAAGCAAATTGTATAAGGGAGGTATTTTTATGAACGTGCAATTGATTCTTGGATTAATGCGGGAACCGGTAACATATTCAGGGATTTCGATGAGGGAGTTAACCTTATATAATATTTTATATCCAAGTCAGGGGTTTCACATTAAGTTCCTCATGGTTTGTATAATCAAACCATTTTCCATAATTTTCAGATATGACCCTTAAAAACAAACCGAATGTAGGGTTTATCTGTCTATTTTGTAAAAAAACCCCGGTTATGGGAAGGATCAAAGAAAATGCTAGTGTGTGTAGAAGGATATTTTTAAATTTAAAATGGGGAAATAAAAGAGTGGAATTGTCTTAAAGCTGAATGTAAGTTATTATAAAACTGACCAATCTGTTAAAAATGAATCATATTTAAATGAATTTTTAGATTAAGTATGAAATCAATAATTACTCTGACTCAAAAATTAGGGAAGTCAACACAACAGTGGGAATTTGTTTATTAGGTAAATGCACTCTGCTTTTTAGGACCCTATAATATGCACTTCCACGAAATATTATGAGAAAAATTATTAAATACTTCCTTAAATTTTACTGTAAAAGCCTCTCCAACTGTGTCAATTTTCAGTAGTTTTTCATCGACGCAGGAGGTCGAAAAGGTTGTCGAAAGCTCTCTAATTTACTTCATTTTTATCTCGAATTTTCTTTTAATTTGAGAAAAAATTAAATTCTCCGGTCATTCCGGGTATTTTTTTTTCTATTCTTATTTGATTGAATTAAATGTACATTTAGACACTGTTGATGATTAGTTTAATGATAAAATAGCCCAAAAGAAAAATGAATTTGATTAGTTCGCAAAAAGCTTTTTCTCTAATGAAGAGTTAGGCCTAACATTCGTGGCAATATTGTAATTCAAAAAATCATCGATCCTAAATCAAAATTATTTCGGATAAAGAAAAAATCCCGGTAATGTTTGAATTTTTTCTGGTTTTTAGTGAAGAAATAAGAAAAGAGACGCGAATTCGCTCCTTTTGAAAGGAAGACGTGAGTCTTTTCCTCATTTCCCTTCGGGCGACCAGTTTTGATTGTTCAGTATAATTTCTCGACGGAAAGCAATTCGAGACCTAAAGAAAGGAAGTAGATTTCCCAATGGATGTTTTTTCCTTTTGCCCCGAAACACTGATTTTATTCTATTTAAATTCTTTTTTAAGTGGGTAAAGGAATTTCTTTGTCATTCATTCCGGTGAAAATTTCGGTTTAAATTTACGGGATTATAATACAGGGGATTTCGAAATGTTTAAATGTAAAATATAAATCTGACACAATAACCTCTTCGTTCTAATTCGACTTTCCATTTGGCTTTTTTAAAATTATCTTTCATGCGACGCTTTTCCAGCAACACATGTGCAGTGTTATATGACAACCCCTGGGCTACAACAAAATTCGAATTTTAACTTAAGTCTCAGGCGTGCACCATGCGAAAGAGCGTAAATTCGGAAACAAATAGCCGGATTGTGGAGGCAGAAGTACGGAATATTACGTGGAGGGGTTATTACGTGACGTAGAAACCGAGGGTTCACGCACACTGGATAAACATTTCTAAAACTCACTTAGGTTCTCTAGATAATGGAGTTTCGGTGCATAAAATGACTTACTTAAATTCGAAATAAAGTGAGTAAGAAAGTGTGTAATTTAAAAATACTTATAGAAAGTATGTAAATTTTGATTGAGCCTTAAGTATGTGTATTTGCTAATAAATTTTTCTCTTAAAATTTTTCCTTATTTATTTAATAAATTTTTTATTGAACTATTTTTCTTTTATTTTATTTTGGAGGAGGCACGCGAGGATGCAATATGTTGAGTAAACTTGTTATAATCTTATATAAGTTTCATATTTTAAAGGAAAAAAGAAAGTTGATTTTTAAAAAAAAGTTTTCCATTTATCTGAAATTAAATACAGGGATATATTCTATAACAGTGATGGCCAACCTTTCATAATGTGAGGGCCAAAGTTGAGTTTGGTGTAATTTCGCGGGCCACAATGTATGCCGAAATTAAATATGGATTTTTAAAATTGGTTTTTACTCTCTTCTCATTTTCCCTTTTTCTCTTTTTCTCCTCTTTTATTTTTCTTCTCTTTTTCTCCTTTTGTCCTTTTCTCTTTTTCTCATTGTCTTCTTTTCTCTAAGTTCCTGCTCTCACGGCTATTGCCTTTCCTTCTTTTTTCTGACTTTACCCTTTTTACATTTTTATGCAAGCAGTCCTTTTGACATATATATCACCGAATGGATTCGAAAGCGTTGGCGTAAATTTAAAATTTTGCCGAAAGGTAATAAAAAATTTCAAACTGAAGTTATTCTAATATTAATATTCTAATATAATAAATATCTAACCCTTTATTTAAAAATTAAAATGGACTAAAATCACCAAATACGTATGTGAATATAGGAATAAAAGACCGGGCCACATGCAACACCTTCACGGGCCGTAGTTTGGGCATCGCTGATCTATACATTAAACATGTAGAAACCTTTATTATTTTTTTGCTATAAGCTAACATGCAGATTTGGTGAAAATAAAAATCGAATTTATAGAGTAATCATTCTAAGACTACTGAAGCTTCAGTGTCGAAGAGGAACGGATAGTAGAATTTTGTAAAACAGTTCAAAAGAAAGTCATCTCAGTCGTGTCATCATTCCCCCACTAAAAACGTCTCAGGTCTTTCTCTAAATCACAGCAAGAAATCACGATAAAAAATTAAAATTTAAGGAGGCAAAAATTTAAAAAAGGAAACATTTTTAATCTTTTTAACTCAGTTTTATGCTAAGCTTCACCTTTTTTCACCCCAAGAAACAAACTATAAATTAAGTGAGAGAAAAGGCTTTTAACCTTTTGTAAAAGTTTTTTTGGAGCTTTTCCCTTCGGAAGTAAAGATCCCTAGGAGAAAATTAAGTTTTACAGCTGGCGTTGTATCTTTTTAGACTCACCTCCCGCACTTCTTGCCAAATTATTAGATTTTTCTTTGTGTCTCTCGCATTTGCTGCCCACTTCCATATTTTTTTGCCTTTTTTTCCGCTTCCCTTTTTTTTTGCTTTGGCGGTTTCAGTTAAATATATTTTAATGCTTAAGTCGTTTACATTACACCGGGAGTTTTTTCTAAGCGTTTTGATTATTGGCTAAATTTAGAGAAACGAGCAAAAGATTTCGAATCTCTAAAAGTTACTAACAGCGTGCTCAAAAAAAAATGGGGCTTTTAGGGCGGCAGATCTCAAAGGGATAACTCCCCTATTGCTGTGAAAATAAATTCAAGATTTAAATTTCTAACGAGGATGTACCAGGACAGGGCAGCTAGCCAAATTAGAGGAATCAAATTCCAAATTGCAGAAGAAGGTAAAGCGTTTGCGGAAGGCGGAGAAATTAGAGAAGGACTAAGAGGTAGTTAATGGGAAACCGCGGTCCAAACAAAAGAAAGGAAAAGTGACAGTTTAGTTCACAAAAGGATTCAATTGTTGAAAGCGGAGTGCTTTTCTAAAAATTGTAAAACGAAGATGGGAGAAGTGAAACATAAAGGAAGTAATTATATTTTCCGCTCTAACTGAATCGGCTCACGTCCTGCTGTCCCGTGGAGCGGAAACGGAAACGGAAACTTGGAAGTTTCTTCCTCGTCTTAAGCAGAGTGAATGATTTTGCAGAAAACTTTCAGGTTTTTAAATTTTCCACGAGGCGTTATATCTTAAGGTAATTAAAGCTCTTTGACGGAGAATATTAATTTCACGCGATCGCTATGGAAAATTATAATCTGAGAGCAGAGAAAGTAAATTAATCTTTTTAAATTTATTTATAATAAAAATTAAATAAAAATTTGTGGACGCGTTAAATTTAAAAGTTTCCTCGTAAACTTATGCATTTAGTATCAGGATAGTTGCACCGATGGAATTATTATTTTTAAAAATATTAAAATTGAATTAGATACGTTTATACTAAACTATAATATCGCTGCACAAGGCCATTTGAAATGAGTCTCGGTAAATAACTTGATTTTAAATTATGATTAATTGACTTAAGGTTACGCCTAATGCCCAATAATTATGCAGTTTGAAAATCACTTAATTAAGAATTTATTTTACTTTTTTGAATTGGAATGGAGAAAACTCCAAAGAACAATTATTTAAAAAGAAGAATCTGAAAATTCGACGACAAAAAGCGACTGACTTTTAATTACTTTTATTACAAATAATTGGTTCTTATTAATTTATTGGAAAAATGAGTGATCACAGGATCATAAATAATGCAATTAAATTTAGTGTATATTTAAAAACATTTATTTTCAACGATTTCTTTGTTTTCTCCCAATTCGAAATTTCTGAATAGTCATAAGTCTGTTTTAAGAAATAGTATGAAAATTTTAATTCGGATTTTAAATTATTTTTTTAATCATAATTAAAATATGTGTTTGGTATTAAATTAGTGATCAAAATAAGCTTCAGCTTGATTTTATAGAAATATGGTGCTTCGAATTTCGAAATTTATGACATAAACTTTCCCCTTTTCCAAAGGCATAAACGACAATCTATCTCTAAGCTTCTAATTCTAAAAAGGGGAGAATCATACGGCTATAAAAGAGCAATTTCACACTTCAAAAAATAAAAAAAAAAATTGAAACTTTTATCATGAAAACCGGTGGGACATGAGAATGTGTCAGATGTAGCGACGGGAATTTCGAAAAAAAAAAATAATAATTTCGTGTAAAACTCCGTCAATTATAATTTTAAAAATCACGGGCAAAGTTTTCCGGAAAACCCCAATGCTCACACCGGAACCGATAATTTGATGAGGGTTTTGTTTAACCACCGATGGAATCGGACTCGCGTCACATCCATGCCAGCTTTCCTTTAAAAACTTTGCCTTCACGTAGCGGAAAAAGAGCAGATAAAAGAAAATGACACAAAGGAAGAGTTGCCCTGGTTTTATGTTACCGCCACATGTAAAAAAGAAAAGCGGAAATACGTTTTTAGTAGTCGGTTGACTCACATATACCCAACGTGTGACTTTCATTCGTTTCGATATTTATCATTCAAAAAATGAAAAAACTACGTGATTCACAAACAGATTGTGGGTTTCAGCACTAAAATTCCCTTTTTTTTTCTCTCTCCCCTCTTGTCTGTTTCAAGCTTATCTTTTCAGTTCTTCCCTACGAAGCCTTCGCATGAGGGGTAAAAATCGCTTGCCAAAGCATCCTCATAAAGGATTAATATTGTTATGAATCGATAGCTTGAGGGACTTCTATCAGAGTGATTTATTACTTCCAAACTTTTATTAGTGACGTATCTACTAATGGACTTTGTTTTCGGCTAGTGATTAATGAAATTAAAGGCTATCGAACCAAATAATTTTCGAGAGCGGATTCTCCTGCGAGTAGTTTCGAGCAGACGAAACCTGGTAAATCGAGAATTAAATCAAGGGATACTTAAATCGATTTAAAAAAGCATATGCTGCGTTAAAAGTTTAATGGAAAATAAACAACGGATTGAAGGGTGGAAAAGAATGGAGACAAATGTCCAAACAACAGTTTGAAGTAACGCCAGAAAAAGTTTTTAATGAAATAGAAAGAAAAAAATTTAGGGGCCAAGGCTAACTATTTCACTAGGAAGCCTCTTGCTCATTGTAGCGTCTTTCAACTCATTTCTAAAAAATCTGCCGAAGAATATTAGTGTTAACTTTTTTCTCTCCGAATTAACCATTGAATTATTTAGCTTGGTACGAAAGTTCCTCGAAGTGACAGTTTAAAAAATATAGATAAGGAAACCTTTTTTTTTAGGGATAATGCCCGCATCGTTGAGAAAGAAGATGACCCTGCCATTCAGGAAGGGATAGAAATAAAAAAAGGCACTCAGCCAATTTGAACTTTGATCAAACTGTGTTTGACATTTGGAATATATGTTGGGGAAGTCTCACTTGCGCTCTTTTCTCCGTTCGGATAATTTCATAAATGGATCATTAACGGATACCGGTGGAATGATTACTTGTAGAAAAAGTGCATTCGACACCCACCCACTCACTCCCACATATTTCCCCTACAGCAGTACCACTTTGCTTTCCACACGAGCATCCTCGGAAAAATCATAATTGAGCTTTATTCTCACTCTCTTCTCACGGGCTCTGGTTTCTGATGGTTGCTCGCAAAGCTTTTACAGTAATTTGTGATCGTCGGGATTGTGTTAGGCACGTTAAACTTTAAACTTTTAAGCTTTAAACTTTCACCAGAGCTCAAAGAAAAGTGTCCTTATGAATGCGAAAATTTCCTCTTTAGTTCATTCCACTCTTTCTTAGCCTGCAAATGCTCAGAGAAGCGAACCATTTTGGGAATTGCACTCGTTATTATTGATTCCTTAAAGTCGCTTTGTTCAATCTTTAATAAGCGAGGGGAAAAGTCAGTTCTGATCTTAGGGAGGGTAAAAAGCTTTGATCCAGCTCTTTGACTGGTAAAATGAACTATTTTTTTTTATTCCGCTCTTTTCATCATTGAAAAGCAACGTGACACAATCTAAATTATCTATTTCACATCCGAAACTTCTCTTTATTAATTCTCCAACGTGGCAGTTTCCAAAAAGATTTTCTCTATATGGCTTCCCCTTTTTTTAAGGGGAGTATAAAATTGGCGAACATCAGAATCACCGCAAAAACGCTTTTAAAGGCCTCCTTTAATTTAAAATTAAAAGTGCAGGCAGAAAGCAAAAAAGGACCTGGATGTTTGTTTTCATTTAACCCTCGCCATGCGACTCGAAAATCCCCTTTTGACCCTTGTCATTTGCTACTTTAAAAGAATAAGTTCTCCATTACCGGGCATGAAATAAATGGTCGAGTACTTTTCTGAAATTGACAGTTTTAATTCAAATTATCCGGCTGACCTTTGAAAAAAGAGGAAGAAAAAGGCGTCGGAAAATGTTGGGAAATTATTTTTTTTTATCTTCGCCATTCAGAAGCTCATGAAGGGATTCTTCATCATTCGTTTCTGTCGTCGATTCTCGAATAATAGGGGCTGCAGAAGCATCGATGAAAGAGGGGTGAGCGTTAATAGTCAATAGGCAGAGCTCACCAGCAGTTTTTTAATGAGTTTAATGCTGCAGACTAAGTGATCATAATGAATACGGGGTTTTTTATCGTACTGCATTTATTGCCGATGTAATAAACAGTCAGTGACCAACATTGCACCCCCACGTACTATAAAATTTTCACAGTCGAATGTGACGAGCCGCTTTAACTATTGTTATTGTAAAAATTATTACATTTTAATTTTATTTAAAAGATAATTTACTTTATGAATATGAACCGTCTTGCATTTGTAATATAAAACACAAAAGCAACGTTTTTGCATAGATAAACTTCAATGAAGAACCCTAAAAAGCTGTTATTGTTTAGTTTTTATGAAATCACCTTGATTAACCTGCCAATCTCGAGGAGGGGCTGATAGGGTTATCTGAAATTCGATCTAATTGCTTTATTTTCACTTTTTTTTTATTTTTGCCGCCGGAAATTTTAAAAAAAGATGAATCTTTTAGAACAATGGATCTTTAAATTTAGAGACTTTAAATTACAAAGTGGTAAAATTTCAAGTCAAAGCTAACATTTGATTAGTTTTTATTATTGACTCACTGAAGTTTTCAAAGTGATCCTCAAAGCGAAAATCCGGATAACCCCATATTGAACGAAACCATAATTTTTTATGTGAAAAGTTTGAAAGAAATTAAGTGAATATTCGCATCAGTTTTCTTGTTAATTTTTTATTTAATCAGAAAATTTTAAAAGATGTTTTTTTTTGTCTGCTGATGACCCCATTCTGTTATCTTCATTTCTTCTCGAGTAAACTGGAGTTTGGAGTGGTTTTATCGAAAGCTTCAGAACGCGAATAGTTTGAGCGTGAAGGCCAACTTTGATTGCTTTTAAGTGGAGGATGTCATTTTGCAGAAGACATTTTTCCGGTTTCGCAGTAGTGAAAGTTGCTTCTTCAACTTTAATTAGAAATGGTAATCAACAGAATGAAGCTCAGAAGTAGATGACTCATTTCGTCTTCGTGATTTCTTTCCTCTTTCAAATTTTTGCCTTCAAGCGAATGAAACCTCGGCGAGTTCAACTGCAGCACTTTTTTAAATTAATTATCCCAAACATTTTGCTTAAAATGTAAAAAGAGCCAGATTGAAAAAGAAAATCACGGAGCAGAAAAACCTTTCGGGAATGGTAGGTGCCTTCAAAGAGATTTTTTTGTTTCAGTATTCCGAGTTCTTTGCGCGTCAGCTCAAAAAAATCATAATCTTTAAATCATGTTAATGTAAACAGACAGCCCTTTTTTAAGTCCCACCTTCGAAAGAATATTAAACTCATAAATTAAATCCTTTTGAGGGGATTCAGACTCCAAATTTTAATTTTCTGTCCTTTTTGAATTCATTCATATGCAGTAAACATCCGAATCGAATCTTTTCTTTTATCGATTTTAATCCTTTTTTATTCCCGTAACCGTCTTTAACCAAAAGGGGAACAATCAGGGCAGCCATTGTATCAAAACCGTCTGCTCTCTCCATTCGTTTTCATTATCGAAAACTTACCCCAAACATATCCATTTAAATTTAATGCTTTTTAAAACTCATCGGAAAATAAAATTACATCTCTTTCCGGCAGCAGTAGGCATAGGTGGAAATATGATTTTCCCTGGAAAATTAATTTTAAAACCATTTAAGTCGGCCTTTTGAAATTTGTCTCCAAACTCCCATGTTAATCATTTTGTCTATTTGTACCTTTTGAGTTTCCGCTGCCTAACTTAAAATGGCTGTGAAATCTCATTTTAAGGGTTGTGTAAATATATCGCGCCACCAACTTTCATAAAATTTCCAAAACTTCTCTTCCTATTAAATAGTCACACTTCGCGAGTTGAAACTTACGATCTGAAATTTCAGTAATGATTTATGTTTTGATACTGTTGATGGCCGTTTCGTCACGAATTTGGCTCATATCGGAATTAAGAAAACCTGAATTGTCTTCATTGTTAAGGATTTTAAAAAATGGTAAGTCACGTCAAAAGTCGGAAAATTAACGTTATTCTGTCTTTCTCTCTCTGTTGTGTCTTTCCTAAAATTAAGATCCGTATGTGAGAGCGATCGCCGATTGAAACTCTAATGGGAAATCGTTGAAAAAGTTTCTTCCCTTAGATGAGAAATTCAGTAAAAACGTCCCTTCATTCAAGGCGAGGTCAAATCACCCCTGGGTTTTTCCTGCTAGGGGAAGCGATCGTGGGGTCGCTTCGTAATGACGGCTCTTTCAAGATAGTTGCGATTGCATTAAAAAAAAGATTTCTGATTTTATGGCGGATAGGGATGCGCTATCTTCAAGCTTTCACAAAGGGATAATTAGGAGTGATAAAAATGGGTGGCGGATTACTGTGAATTCGTTGCAGTAAATGTTTTCTATCAGATGACGCCTAGAAAAAACGTTAAGGGATGGGAACTTCGGAAATAATATTGTGCGTTATTTTACGATGAGAGCTTAATGAGCACCTATTTTGTCACGGAAGTTGTGAATTTATAAGTTACAGAATATTATAATGATACAATAATTTATAGTTAGTTCTTCTATTTGTTTAAGAATAATATTCTATATCAAAGGAAAAAACGTTCACTTTTTAAGAAGATGAGAAGCAGTATAATGTTATGAATATAACGGTAACCCAACCCCTATTAATTCACCGGCTTCATTACACTGAAAAAGAAAAGTTGATGTAACGCATGAAAGAACTGAATAGAAAATATTAAGCGGGAGGAAAAAGAGGGCGGAGAGAGAGAGAGAGAGAGAGAATGAAGAGAGGGAGGAAATGAAAACCAAATCGCTTCCTTTTTGTAGTTCGAAATCTAAGAAATTTTCGAATTGTCTCACTGCAGACTATCTGCAGTTAAATAGAATGGCTGTGTTTGCTCCATTCAAGGCAATTCATTCCCTCCCATCCCTACCACGTCGGACTATTACTCCTTCCGTAAAATAACTTGGGTCTGAATTTTTTATTTTAATAATTTACTCAAAGGTCAGAGTTCAATGTTTCTTCGTTGCATAAATTTCACTCCAATAGCAGCTAAAGTTAATTATAAAATACATACCCGACAGTCTGCCGGCGATGAAGTGATTGGTCCATTCCAAAAAGCAAATTAACGCCAAAAAAATGAACTCCACTCCGAAAGGTTTCATCTCGCCGTAAAAGATTGCACAACCTTTGCCTTTTTCGGCAGAAAATTTTCACTTTTACAATAATTTACACTTTCATGCATTTTTCACTGATTCCTTCACATTTTCCCCGCACAATGTTAATTTTTGTGTTTCCTCACCAACATAGTTTCACCAACACACACGCAACGGTTGAATTTTTCTTCGTATTTTCATCCTTAAAAGAAAAAACAATTATAAGCATTGTGGATTATATTCGAGTGGTAGTTTTTAGACCTAAGAAGGGAAATTTTGCATAAATTCTCGATTTTGTTTCGGAACGAAAATGGACCGAAAGGGAATGTTTAGAAAAACTAGTGACTTGAATCCATCTTTTATTATAAGGAAGAGTTTTTTATATAAAAAGCTCAAGAAATGTTCTCTTAATATATATGTTAATCTGGACGTTTAATGCATTATTCTGCATTATTGCATTTATTTTAACCGGGAAAGTGGGAGGTAAAATAATTCCTCCGGGTGAAAGACCATAACGAATGGGCCCATAAATAAATTAAACGGGAGGTTCCGCCAACAACATTTCAGCAAATTCCGCAAATTCAGACGAGGAAGACCAACTTTTGCCCTGAAAGAATTTTAATTTGTTTCTACGTCTGTTAAATTATTGTGTTTAAAATTAAAAAAAGGAAAACTCGGTCCTGAAAGAGGCCGAATATGGAAATTAAAACCGTGAAAAGGTCTGCTTCAATTGTCTTTCTACCCCCCTTAACTCCTCCGCCCCCTCGGGACCAATTCTCTCCTTAATTTAAGGTAACCATTACACTGAGAATTCTTCTAATTGCCAACCTTTGCCGGGAAATCAACAGCAATGCAAGTTATTCTATTCTGTTTCGATGTTTCCCAGGCTGGAAAATATTTCGCATTCTATGTGGAAGCGTAAAAACTTTCAGAAGGAGAATCCGAAAATCCTGTCTAATTTTTTAAAATTTAACCGAAAGGAATAAAAAACATGTAAACCAATTACAACATGAGTGAATGTAAATTAAACCCGAGAGTGCAATGTGCACATACGCGAAAAAAAAATTGTGACCCCAGAAAGTGTGAAATTTAAAATTTTCCCAGCCGCGTTTACTCCATACTTTTTCTTAATATATGGTATATCACACGGCTGCTTTTTGAGGTGATTCATTGTCAAAATTTACGTTTTGTACTCGAAAGAGAAGTATATATTTGGACAGTTTAAATTCCCAAAGCCTTTTCGTGCTTATTTTCAAAAATAAATATTTTTTATTCTTATCATTCTTTTAAGCAGATCTCAGCTTTTTTGAAATTATTTATTTTTAATAATAATACAAAAATGAAATGAATGATTTTAGAATCCGCTTTGAGTCGCTCAAAACAAAATAATAAAAACCTAAAGTCAAAGAGAATCACCTATTTGTCTCAGACTAAATGTTAATCAGAAAAAATATTTTTGCTTACTTTTCTTTTACCTCATTCAAACATCTGTTTCTTTGTTGCTAAAATTTACGATATTATTTGATGAAAGAAATTGCAGGAATGCGAAAAGCAGGAGTTCTGGCGGGCTTACTTTTTTTTTTTTTTTTTTTTTTTTTAATAAAATGAAATTCCATCACATTAAGCCGATGCACTTTTAAAATGTGTTACTATCTGCTCGACTCAGTTCGGATAAAATTCCATTTCGGTGTTATGCAATTTCGAAAAAGGGGCTGAAAAATAAACGGGGAAAAAGGGGAGGCCTTGAATAAGGAATCAACATTTCGACATTCAGAGACTGCTGACATTTTTCGCTAGCTCACGTGAATTTTTTTTTATTCAATTTTCTTTTTTTTTTTCCTTTTCCCCGAGCCTAAGAAAGTCTGCTTCGTATTTACGTATATTAAAATCCCTCTCAATTTTGATATTAAAATATTTTCATTATATTATGATTTTTACCTTTTGCCCGTTTCTCGCAAATCTTATCTTTTATTAATAGTTACGATATTGATTGATAACATGGGGGAGAACGAAACGAAAGGGGGAAAACGGTGAGTTCAAACCTTCGTGAAAGGAATTATTTATGAAAAAAAAATCCCGGTTTTGGATTAAGAGAAGAATTCATTGAAGAGTTGCAAAAATGTTACAAGATCCGGTATTGGTCTTTTGGATAAGTCTTTTTTTCATATAATTATAAAATAAATGAAATGGCTTTTTTGACTGACTGTACGAAAGTAAATTAATAAAGTTAAAAAAAGAAACAAATATTTAACACCACCGGTGTAAGGCTCTAGAGAGGTTCCCCACTCAAAACCTTCCATCGGTGTAATATCATCTACTTATCTTTGCGAGATACATTACAGAAAGGAAAAGCTATCAATCATTACCTCTTCCTTCTCTTGTAGTTTTACCCCGTAGAGGGTTTCGCCTAATCTCTTTTTCCCTCCCCTAACATTGTGCACTCCATCTCGTCTTTCCCTTTTCTTTTGGGGCTTTTTCGTTGGGTGTAAATATTAGCTTCTGCACAAAACAAATTATATTTTCTTCAAAAATTTCCGGTGTTTAAATCTTTCTACAAAATTTTTGAAAACTCAGTCTGCACTTGCATTTGCCACAAGTGAAATAGAACAAATTCTTATGCACTGATCGCTTTCTCCCCTCAGTGAAAGGAAAAGAACTCCGGAAAAAAGATGTTAAAAGAATCGCCATCTGAAAAAAATCGGCGAACACATTCGAGTTTGCGTGCGCCCTGATATTTCTTCCAGATAAATAGCGTATTGCCGAGCTTTTTTCACGAGTCGCATTTCGAAAAAAAAAAAAATGTAAAAATATAAAGAAAAAACAAGACGGGGGCGTGAGCGGAAAAACTAACGAAGGCAATTCACAGTGCGGAAAACGGAGGAAGAGTTCGGAAAAGACAAAAGCTTTTTCTTATTGAGCTTCTTTATGTGTGAACGCGTTTATTAAATTAAGCCTTATTTTTACACTTTCACTTACGACTCCGAATTCAGTTTTAAATTCCGCGTTTTGCACTATTTCTCAAAAATACGCATTTTATATTAGGCAGAAGGGAGGATCAGATTCCCTCTGGAAGACACTCATTTTCATTTCGCTATCAGAAATATTCCCGAAACGGAAAAACGTTTTTTACTACAGGAAAAAAATCTATTTTGAATATGGGCTTAAGTTAAGCGCAAAGAAAAAATTTTGTCAGCGACAACTCCGGCAGCAAAATTTATGGTTATCCGCATGGACCGACTGAAAGTGTATTTGATAATGAGATGGGTTGGGTACGTAAAGAACGATTTCCCTTTTAATAGTAATAATAAAAATTTCTTAAGAGGGAGGGTGGAACGAACAAGCGAATTGAAATTGTTTAATTGATTTTACAATCTGCAAGGTTTTCATAACATGAACTACAAGATTACAAATTAATCAAGTGATTAAAATTTATGACCGACCCAGGACTAATTAAAAGGAGGGATTTTCGGGCAAACCAAAGAGATTTCCAAGTGGTACAAACTCGGTGAATTATTAAAGATTTGGGAATTCGGTTTTGAGTCTGCTATTGAAAATCAGCAAAATTTTTACGAATGGGTCCACCGATCCTTCCCCCGATTTCTCCGATCCGTACCCCTTTTTGAAAATTCCTAGAAGTTTTCCTTCCTGGAAATGCCAAACCGTAATTATAGATGCTTTCAAACCTCTTGACTAAAACCATTTTCAGTTCTTCTGTTTCTGTTGGGCCAAACATAATGGCATAAAATTAATGGAAAATACAACTGAAGGGAAACTTACAAAAAATACTTTTTCACGGCCAGAACAGATGTAAAATGTCGAAACCAACAGTCAGCAAACGGCAGTGAGATCAATGCTGAAATAATCTTTTTTTACAAATAAAAACTTAATTGTTCTTAGAGTACATAACATCATACATCTTTCATTAAACCTTCCCGGCAGAAATATTTAAAAATTATATTGTGACCAATTAAAGTTTGATTATTATTATTCAGGAAAATAATTAAAACTTTTCATTATTCGATTTCACATCTGAAAGAAAAAATTCAGTCTAAAGAAGTAATTGAATCTTTTAGAAACGGCTCAAATTAAAGTAAATTTATATTTAAAACGAAAAAAAAGGGGTAATAATAAAACTTATTCTCAACTTTCAATTTTTTAATTTATTAAAAAGATTTGCGCCGGAGTAGTTAAGCCTTTGAATTGTAATGGCAACGGAAGGAAACGGTAGCGGAGTAAGAACTAATCAACAGTTTTTAATCCTTTGTGAGATTTTTTTCTGGAAAAATAATTAGCCCCCAAGTTTTCTTCTCGCGTTGAAAGCCGAAAGAACGGAGTGATGCGGAAAGGAGGGCTATTAAAAAGTTTTTTTATTTGAAATCCATTTTATTTTATCTTCTTTACAATTTTCACAAAAAGCAAGAAAGATGGCGAGGAAATTAATGGAAAACTCAGTTAGTCATTTTCGCTTTTTTTTTGCCAGACGAAGGACAGCCATTTGCCAGGAGACTAAGTTTGATAAATAAGCCGGCAACGGTCGGTCCTTAATGAAATTAATCTGCTTCGACCTGGACGGATCTTGACCTAATTCCAGGTCTTTGAATCGGGAAAGAAGATTATCGAAATATTTTTATTGTAATTTTCTATAAAACACCGACACAATCCCCGAAGAAATTTTTAAAACTCATGCGCAATTTATTTTGCAAAAGGGTTTTTTCCGGATTTTAGTCGGAATCTCTGGCAGAAATGAGGTCAGAAGCTTTTTTATGTCTGAAAAATCAAAAAAAAAAAAACTCAAGATTGGAAATTTTAAGATTTGAATTTTGCAGCAACATTCCCGGGGAAATTTCAAAAGAAAATCCAATAGAGATTCTTTAAATCTTTCTTCTTTAGCGAAGAGCATGTATAGATTTGTTCTTGATGTATTAGAATGTTATTATGATGTTATTCTTTGTCTTAGATGCATTATGGGAAAGCACTGAATGGGAGATCCGTGCTCTGCAGTAAGGTTAAAAAATCGGATTTGTTGTGTGAACCAGGCTTGGGTATAAAATTAACCCTCTGCGGTCGTACTAAATTTGGGGATGGGTATCTATTGGTCGGAATTAATTTCCGTCTAGATAAGAGCTGAAGGATACGATGGATAAACAACATTTAGTAATTCTTTTGAGAATTTTTAGATATATCTTAGATGTCATTTAGATATCTAGGTATATCTTTAATCAATACAGGCATCTAATGACATGTTTTTGTATAAAAATTATGTTTTATAACTCTCCATGATGCGGTATTTTCAAAGCACTCCATAACATGTAGGCGTGGTGACAACTTTTGTTTAGTTATATCCAGTATTTCGTTATCTCCAATCGATGGAGCAACGTATTAGTTGGTGAACAAGTTCTTGAGGCATTGAGGTTCCCTCGGGAAAAAGTATAAACTGATATAGGAGTGCATACAGTATGAGATTCGTATAGTTCCTTGCTGTGGTGGCTGAGAGCAGACATACGACCGCTAAGGGTTAATAAAACTAAATATGTCTATTTTCCATAAATGTTGAATGGAGAGCCCATGTTTGTGAACCCCAAGTCGTATAAAAGCGGAAAAGAGTGCGCCTACTGCGTTATTGATCGTCGAGGAAATGTTACATCCAAAACAACATTTTCTTCGACATCTGCAAAAGATAGAAATTTATCACGACTTGACCATTTGGCATATCCAGGAGAGAAGAGTCTATAACAGAGTTTGAAAAGTTCGGTTTGATGTACCCGATGACGCCATCTGGTTGTTCTGTAAACTGTTGCAATAGTCGTTAGTTTCAGAAATTACTTCATCAGATTAGGGAAAATCTGATGATTTCGGTTTCCATTGAAATATTTTGAAAACTACATCTGTTACGGAAAGATTTTCGTCGCGCCATTGTCCCGCATTCAAGTGGTGGTCACACTATAGCAGTTTCATTAATTACATTAAGTTTTGTTGTAACCCTCCTGGATGTGATGAGTGCTTTTAAAGCATTGGGCTGTTAGTAACATTCTCAGTTAATATATCGGTATTATTCAGCATTAGCGCCGATTAAATCAATCCAATTCTATAAATGCAAACGCGGCATTGGTTCAAATTTCTATCGTTCAATTTAAAAGAAAATTAATAAATTTGAAAAGGCTCTAAATTCTTTCCTTCAATAACACAAAATAGAAACAACTAATGAAATGAAAAACTCCAGTAGAAAGACATTTTCAATGCCGAGTATTATAAAACCTAAAAAGAAGCAAAAAATTTGGAATAATTTAATTCCCAACGAAAAAAGGATAGACTCCTCATTTTGGGTGAGAGAGAGAGAAAGGAAGGCGAGAAGGAAATTTTATTTAATTTTTGCAGTTTTTATTGAAAGTCGTCACGCCAAACCTAATCTGAAAATTGTAGGAATAATTTATTCGCGTGCTAAAAAAACCATTAATAACTCAGCTGGGATTTCCCTGTATTCTACCATTTCTGGTACTTTCGCCGAAACTATGTTAAATCAAATTTTTTATTTCGGTTTTTCATCGGTTTTTGGACAGACTTAGAAAATGCTTTCTAAATGTCGCCTCAATGATAAATTCTATTATAAAAAAGGAAAACTTCCTGAGTACATCGGAAAAATTGATCTTTTTTCGATGCATTAGAGTAGAGCCTGATTAATTCTGTATTTGAGTACAATGAAAACCATGAATGGGGAAATTGTTCAAATTATTTATCCAATTAAATATTATAATGTTCATTAATAAAAATAATGAGCGAATATAAAAGGAGCAAGATTTGGTTTTTAAACGGTTTTATTCAACTTGGTTTTCGTGTCTGTCTGTCTGTCTATATGTTTGTCTGTCTGCCTATCTATCTGTCTGTTTATCTATCTGTCAGTCTCTCTCTGTTTGTCTGTCTGTCTGCCTATCTCTCTCTTTGTTTGTCTCTCTGTCTGTCTGTCTGCCGAGACCGATAATCAAAATTTTGAAGCGAAATTTCACCCGTTTCCCTCGGACCGATTTCTTTCAAATTTTTCAAAGTATAAATTGTTATACAGTATAAAAATTGTACAAGTTGCAGAATATATTTTGTTTATAAACAGAAAAATTGATCACAAATTATTTTTTAACTTTTTAGTGCACTTGAAATAAAACCGTTTAACTTTAAAAATATTTTTAAAATTTTTAAATATTTTTTAATGAAAACAAAGAACCACACCTCATTTATTTCAGTTCAACTTTCAATGGCGAAAGTATGAAACTCTAATTTTATATAAATGCTTAACATGCTTAAACATGTCCTTTGGGGCAAATTCTTTCCTTGCACCTTCTATGCGTAAATGATTGCCGCAACTCATTAGGCAATGATTATAATCTAATTTATTGTAAACAAACTGCTCTTCGACGCTGTTGGAAAATTCAATGGGAAGTCTTAAATGGAAAATTGCTGTTGAATTTGCAGAGAAAGGCCCTATCTTAAAGAAAATCAAGAGAATGCACGTTTTATGGGTTGCTTTTCGGTTACTTGTAATGGATTTTTTTAAATACAAGCCCAATCTCTATGAAATTAATCATTTCTTGAAATTAAATTAATGGGAAATCTGTAGAGGCAAACTGAAATTTTCCTAAATCTGACTTTTCTCGCATTTATGAATGAAACGGTGACGATGAAAAATGATGAGACATTAAATTCGTTTATTTTTAATGTTTTGTTTTGAATTTTATGTTATTATTTAAATTTCCCTCGTTCTGACAAAATTATCGAAATTACAGAGGACTAATTGATTTTATCCTGGAAAATTCGGCACTCCTGAAAATTTTCCTTCATTTTCCACGTCCTCAACACTCGTCACGTTCATATCAATTTGATAATTGAATGTTGGTGGCGAAAATTTATCGCGATTCGCGACACTGAATTTTATTTTGGAGCACGTTTTCCACCATTCATATTTATCGCTATTCACATATATGTAAACAGGGACATGCGAGAAAGAAATGGGACTGGAGGCAAAATGCGAGCGCGGAAAGGATTTATTTAAGCTTAAGTTATTGTCAGGAGGCAGCAGAGTTTTAAAATAACCTTGAGCCGCTCTCAAGGCTATGAAACAGCGGAAATTTATTGAATTTCTTGCTGAGACCCCGACTTTAATGCGATTAGCTGATAGTTGATGCTTAACAACATTTCCTTTTCGACCTCTGCTCCAGGTTTTGTTCACAGGTCGAAAGTTTTCAGATAAGAAAACTGCAGAAAGTTTGCCGAGTCATAATTAATTGCGTTACCATTCAGACCGAAACGCGTTTCCGTATGAATAATTCAGAAAGCTTTTTATATATAAAAATATACATATAAAAATAATTGGAACAAATCACGGTGGATTCACTTCATTTTATGTTCAGCCCTTATCATTTAAGCTTTTCAGTATTTCGTTTCGTATACTTTCCCTGACAAATCTATTTTTCTATAAACAGAAAATAGAAAACGGGAGTCTTTTTTATTCTCTAAGCAAAATAAATGAGTCGAACTGGGAATAGGAGAACTTAGGAAAAGTAGATGCCATTCGGTAACTCCCAAATATTTATCTCCTTTCCAAAAGAGCCGGGAAAAAGTAGAGAACAATTTTAGAAGAAAAAGTGAAGTGTTGAGAAATTTGGTAGAACATAAAAATTTACTTCTGATTCTTTGAAATAGGGTTTTTGAACTAAAGGTGAAATTGAAGAAGAACAGTATTCTTATTAAGATGGTGAGAATTTAATCATTCGGAAACAATTTTTTAATTTGGAATATAAATAAGACAAGAAGATAAAGCAACTGAAATTGGAAAATAGAATATAAAAAATAATTTGAGGGGAGATAAGATGACCATAAGTCATTCGGGTTGAAAAACCAAAAAGAGTACTTCGGGCTGCCCCAGTGTGGTTTCTTTGTTCAGGTTCCGACTGAAGAAAAGCAAAATAGCAGCCAATGCCCGTTTATGAATAACTGAGATCTGACCTTTCTCCATTTCATCCAGTTTAGCCAATTAGGCCCGTTGGACTGTCTTTCAAATGTGACAAAATTAGTTTACGGTTGTCTCCTCTGATAACAGTTACGGTCAGTTTAATTCTGGGTTTTAACAAATTATATAGAAAATTTGAAAATCGGAGGTTGATTGAAAATGAAAGTAGTGTTTTATCCTGGATAAGTAATGTAAACATAAATTATTTTCTAAGTAAATATGACTAGGAGGCTTTGGAAATAGTTCATAAGCAAAAGTGTCACGCGGTGTGACGTGAAATCAAGTAGACGTTAGGAGGGAAGAGCTACCGGAAAGACAAAGAGATTAACGGCGAAGTGAAGCGAAAGCAATGAGAAGAGATGGCAGGAGAAAAACAGAGAATTTTATGAGTTTAATATCGCACGAGAAGTTGTCACACCGAACCCCGGGCTGTGAGCGACGGATAAATCGTCCAAGTCGTATCACAAATAACGGTTCCCACCCTCGTTTCTTTTTCCTTTGACGCCATTTATTCAATACCTTCAAGCACAAACTCCGAATTCACA
Organism: Brueelia nebulosa; assembly: GCA_028293925.1. NCBI lineage: Eukaryota > Metazoa > Arthropoda > Insecta > Psocodea > Philopteridae > Brueelia > Brueelia nebulosa. Next base: position 252,626 of record JAQIBA010000054.1, on the reverse strand, counting down.
AAGGAACGAATGTCAGCCAGTGCCGATGCGGTGAAATCCTCGCATAACACGTATCCTTCAGTTCCCGTTGGAGTTGGCTTTCGTTTCGGTTTTCCCTTCCGCATTCCTCTCCGTGAGCGCATCCGGGGGGTGCGTAAAAGTGAGCGAAGAAATCATAATAAAGAGTGATGAGTGAGACGAAAACAAAGGAAACTCGGTGGTCGTTTAAAAGTCACGGCCGAACGGAAACTGATTGAACGCCGACGACGCTTACGCGGCGCCGACTCACACGGGAGCAAAAAAGGGATTTTATTTACAAGGGTAGAAGGGAGTGGAAAATGTGTGGAGTCGAGACGACCAACGCACGCGCATTGGTTTCTCTCGCAAGAAAAATATCACTAATCTCCCACATCACAGAAGTCTAACTGTTTATCACAACCGTAATTTTGCGTTTGGTTTTTTCTTGTTTTGAGGAAAAAGGTCCGCTCCCGTTAGTTTTTTCTTCTATTGTGTCTTCGAAGGTTTCCTTTAAATAATAACATTCTTCACCTGATTTCCTCGGATTCCCGCCGAATGAAATAATAACACACATTTTGTCGCCACAAATTTGTTTGACCTTCACTCCCCCCCTTTCGGCCGACATTAAAATTTACCAGCTTTTAGTCTTAAACACTTTATTCATCCCTCAATTAAATGCCAAAACACTTAATCAAACAATAAAAATTAGGGGTGGGCATGATTTTGTATTTGATTTAAGGGTGGAAAAAAAACCGAGATCATCTGCCTGATTCTTCCGCCCATGATTAGCTTTCGAAGAACGATTGATATTGGAATTGACCCTTTTGTTTACCCTTAATTTTAAGTTTTGAATGGCACCGGTGAGGAAAGGGGGTAAGTTACGGGACCCGCATGAGACCTCGATGCGAAGGTTTTAGAAAATAACAGAATTTGTTATAAATAATTTAAAATTTTCTTAGTATTGTACATTTGATAGACTCAAAAGGTGGGATTTGAAGTTACTGAAGTCAATTTTTCGTCAAATTTTGTTTTAATTTCATATTTACAAATACATTTTTTTTGTGAAACGAAGAATTGTTACAGTAACATATCAAATCTACGGTTAATACTAAAGTGGACTGGTCATTGTTACTGCAGGATTGTTGAAGTATTTTAAAATTTATTTATTTTGTGCTCGAAATTCTTATTTAATGGTTTTAATTTTAAAATTCATTGAAGTTTTTTAGTATAAAAAAATATTTCGCGAACTCAGTGTTTAATAATGTTAAGAGTATAGAAGGGTGGGGAGGGCAAACTCGGGCTTAAAATTCTTGTTTAATATTATTTCAGGGATAATAAAAGTGAAAAAGTGTGAAAAAAATTCAAATTCATTTCATTTTTTGAGGTGGAGGGAAAAGAATAAAAAAATTTGCAAGATAATTCCTTCGTACCTTTGAAAATTTTATTTTCTTTCTCGCTTTTTTCTCATCCTTCTCCCCCCCTCTCTTCTGAAATGATAAATCATCTCTCATTTATTTTTTTCTGCTGAGTCCACTCCAGGGTGAGAAAAATTGCCTAGCTTATTTCCCTCAAAACAAAATAACACCGGTCTTTTTAAAGCTGAAAAAGTCAAAATGAAGACTCGTTTTTTTTCTTCGCTCCCTACCAAATCCCTAGAGGCTCAATGAATCTAAAATTTCACACCGAAGTATTAACGGAGGGCCCTGAAAAGCTTTTTCGGGCTTTCAGGCAAACTTGTAAAAATCATAATTTGTCGACGGTTCGATTCATTCTGTAAGATCAGGAAATGTTGTAAATCCCACAAAAGGAAAAGCCAATAAAGATTTGTATGCAGAAGCGACGTCCAATAAAACCCTCTCTGGGTGAAAAGAGAATGGAGGCGACTCGAGTTTTCCACTGTTTTCCGATAGATGTCAAAGAAGTACAGTCTTCCGCTTTCTTCTTTTCCTGCAGAGGGCATTCTTTTGCCAGTCATGGCTGCACATCGAGTGGAAACTCGCTTGTTCCCCGAATAAAAGAGCTGTTGCCTTTTTAGAGTATGGTAAAAAGTTTTCTGAAGGATGTTTGGGGGGGGGGGAGGGGGGAGGCAAGAGTTCCTCTAACTACAGGTTGGCGAAGTGCCCAAGGAAGTTTTCTTCAGCTGACTAACTCAGAACCATTTTGGAATTAATTATTCTGTGCCCTCGGGCCAGTTAATGCCGTTTGGATGGAAACTTTTTAGTCGTCATCGGTTTTTCATTTCCTATCGAATAGAATTTCCAATCTGCTTTTCCTTTCATTGTTTTCCAGTTGGATTTACAGCTTTAAATCTGACATTTTCTTATATTTGATTTGGGGAGATTTTTGAAAAATTCTGTAAAATGTGGATTTTATTTATAAAATGAAATCGAAATGTTTTTTCCCCCAACAATTTTTGTTTTCGTAATTATAAATTTAGGCAAATTTACATTTTGTTGGTATCGTATTAACGGATTCAAACCTTTAAATATTGAATATCATTTTCATTGAATTTTGCGGGTTTATGTCAAAGCGTCGAATATCACTTTGATGTTTACGAAATTAATGAAAACAAAATATAACCTCAGCAAAGGTTATGATTAAAATTCTTTATAAACAAAAGGAGGAAAATAAGAGTATTACCGAAACAAAAAAGTTGTAAATAAGTCTTAAAAAACTCTCGTCACCTTTTTTTATGGTGGCAATAAAAATAATTAGGTCACAATCTAACCCATTAATTCCCGAGGATAAAAACTATTATCTAAAAATGATCCTTTCGCTTTTGAGGTTCCAAAATGAGGACTTTGTCTATAGGGCGGCTTTGATATCATTTTTTGAAGTTTATACAGTTTTTTATAATTTTAAAAATATTGTAATAATGAATAATGCAAACAGTAATAAATGTCAGATAAAATTTTGTCATCAAGAAATTGTGACTGAGCTATTTCCGGTATTACTATAAAAATCTAAAAGGTTTGCCGACAAAAGAACGATCTATTTCAGGTATTGAAATTGAGTTGCTGCCAAAAGTTTTAAACCTTTTACTGCTGAATAAAGATCCATTAACTGTGTTTGACCTTCTGCCAAAAAAATTTTAAGAAGTTTCCCGACAAAAAGATTTTTCCGGACAGTCTAAAAGTGTGTTCAGTATAGAAGATCTAAAAGTCTTGCATGTGAATTCTAGGAATGCAATAAATTGCAAAAAGTAAAAAGCAACATTTCAACAATTCATTAAAAATTTTAAAGAAAATAATTTAAAAGTTACTGTCCTTTCAAAAAGGATGTCAGGCGCTAAAGGTTTCTGTTTAAATCAAAGGGTTGTGTTGGCTTATGATCCTACAGGAGCCCATAACTCCAAATATTCGCGACGATTAAAACAACGCATGACCTTCAAATAATTAAAAAAACAGGCCGCGGTTAAAAAAAAACAGTAACAAATTACAAAACAATAAAATTTTAATTTATAAAATAATCACTTGCCAGAATTTTATTTTTCTAAATAACAATTTGTAACATTAACAAACGCCAACCTAATCACCTCCGAACAATCAGAATTAATTAGCTTATTAATGTATTAACCCATTCTTATGACCGCACGAAAACAGGTAAATGTCATTATGAAGTTTGAAAGGAAAAAAAAAAGTTTCTTCGTGCGACAAACTACACGTACATTTTTATTTCCTTTCCTCCTCGTTTTTTTCTTTCCCTCGTAAGCCTCCTTTTTTTCAACCCCTCAACAATTTCCGCCTCTTCCATCCTCCCCTTTTGTTTTTTATATAAAGTTTCACATGCATTAAAAATAAGGTTTAAACGAATCCATGCTCGGATTAAGTACAGACGTTTCGAAGTTAATTTTTGATATTCACAAAACCTTTCTTTTGTTAACCCCTCAATTCCAGAACGAACAGTGTCCTTTGCTAATGAAATTAAAATAAACGCGATTAAACTTAACTACGTAAGGAGATAATTTTAATAAATTTTTGGCTTTTTCTCCAAGATCGTTTTCGGTGCAATAAATAATTTGTACAATATAATTACAAAATATTTACAATTATAAAAAATTTCACATTCATACCTTAAATGTAAAATTTAAAAAATTTTTCCAGGATTTTTTTGGCGCGCGCAAAATATTCAATAATAGTTTGACAGAGCTATGCTCAATCAAAATTAAATTACAACAGCAATGATAAATATTGTTAAACCGCAATTTTCTTTATGTAGAAAAAAATTTAGTGGAAAAAATCGATAATTGCTTCGGAGACAATAATGAGAGAAAATAAAATTTAACAGTTTCGTTCGGAGTAAATTATTTGAGAGGATGCTAAAGTCATTTATCTTAATAAGCGACAAAGGGAAATTAAATGACTAAAAATTAATGGAAGGAAAAGATAAGAATTTCATCACTAAGAAGTTTATTAATGTTTGGAATCGTCCGTAAAACTGATTAATAAATTATAGAAATTTTGTATGAATGAGGGTTAGGGTGTGACCTTTAATTCTTTCTGACTGTGACAGAAAATTTGTCTTTTCCGAAAATGAATTAATGAAATAAGACTGAGACTGACCATTGAAAAACATTTTATGAGTGCGATATGCATTCTGCTCTCAGTTTTGACGTTATTATAGTTTAGTAAAGCAGATTGTAGTAAAATCTCTCCAAAACGTTTAAAAAGCTGCCGAAATGTCCGGTAATTGATTCCAATTTAAAATCAGTAACATTCATTCTCGGATGTTGTGGTGCAAATTTAATTCATGACTATCTTACAATTAGGCCTTATTCAGAAATAAATAACAAAACGTTAAATCTGAATGTAATATATGAAACGATATGAACCTCATTTTTTTATATATATAAAACTCAGGTAGTTCTATATGATACGAAAATACATGGTGTTCTTCATTAACTATGATAAGCAATTATAAACTATTCAGTTCTGAGTATTATTATAATTATTAAAATTCAATCAGTGCGACAAAGCTCATACGGGTGCATTGAACTGTGATCAAGCCTTTAACTATATTATTTCAAGCCGTATTGACACTTTTTCAATTAAATTTCTTTACATTTTTATTTAAAAAATAAAAAAAAAACAATTTTAAAGCCTTATCGAAGGAAAAGATATAAAAATACTGGAAGCATAGGAATGAAAAAAGTTTTTTTCTTAACGTTTTTTCTTCAGGAAACTGAGAATCCCTTTTTTCTTCTCCGGTGGCGGAGCCATCAGCATCGGAACTTGATTTTTATGCGTGATTCGAATCTGAAAAAAATCCCCGGGAAGTTAGTGCCTTAAAATCTCCATTTAAATCGCTGGAGTTTGAGTTTTTTAAGGAAGCTCTGCCAGGAGTTTCAAAATGGTAGAATTTTGAGGCTTTAACACTGAGAACCAATTTTACACTTTTAATGTGAGTTCATTTAGGACAATGAAAGCCCAAAATTAAGCACAGTTGAAAATTTTCACGGTGCAAGAGGAGAGTATTCTTTAGGGTACTCACCGTGCTTGGGTTTTGCATCCATGGTTCCCCGTCTATCTGCATCGGAAACCTCTTCTTCGTCTTAATAACAACCGTGGAGCACTGAGCCAATCTTCTGCCCGATGCCCGAAGCCCCGTTCTTACTTGGCCCATGTGCAAACAGCTTTCCAGTCCTATGACTTCTATTAGGCCGTCTCCGATGTCTGGAAAAGAATATTCAGTAAAGGTTTTCTGCTCACGGAGGAAGAGAGAGGTGTACAGAGAGTGCATACCTTGCAAAGCCAAGCTGAGATCCACCGAAGAGAAACTGTTCGTGGAGAGTTCTTTTTCTTTCTTCCTCTTTTTGCTTTTATTAAAGCTTCGCCTCTTGGAATGGTTGTCACCCCAGAGATTGGAGCCGCCATGCGTGTAGGGAATATTTAGGAGGGCGATTCCTTGCAGGGATTGGCCCTTTGCTAAATCTAAGGAAACTCCATCGCACTGGAAAAGGTTTCAGCTTCTTATCTGGCGAAGATTCGCTTGTTCAATCATTCATCATTCAATACTCACGACTACTTCTAAATCCTCGTGCAGGTTCTTACAACTGGCAGCGAAGGTTTCCGATGTAGCGAATTCGAAATACCATAATTTGTTTTTCATTCTGCTGTTAAATTTTTCCGGACACTTTTCCCTCTCCAGGTGAAATTTAACGCAGATTGCCGCGTCCTGTAAGCAAAATAATCAAACATTTTTACAGTGGGTAGCAGCAAAAGGTAAAGGATCCTTAAAGCTCCTAATGTATTGGAAAGTATTTCAGACATTGACCCCATCTATACTTTATAAAACTAACTTACAACTCCAACAGAGAAATAATTATTTATAATATTATATGGAATGAGATCTCCGATTTCCGAAAGCTCAGCCGATTTGTCCTCGATTATGTCTATGTGCCATCTGTCCAGCATCACTATTGAAGCTTTTTCTATTTTCTGAAAAACAATAAGATCTCTTCAAACAATCCCGTTCTTAAAAGAGACCACAACGTTACGTTTCACTTTACCTTTAGGAGCTTGGAAATAGCTTCCCCTTCATATCCCCCTCCCCACCTCAGACATCGAGCTAAATCATTTCCCGTCCCTAAAGGAATGACTCCCACGGCGGGTTGGGTCTCAAACTGCACTTTATCTGCAAACAAACCAGAAATGAGCAGTCGAACGACCAGCCGAATTGCGAATGCTTTCAATACTCACCCATTGTTTCGAGAACCCAACCCACTGTGCCGTCTCCCCCGCAGCAAAGAACTCGAAAATCCTTCACGTCTTTGAACATTTGAAGGCCCTGCAAAGGTCCACCCTTGGCGAGGTTGTACACTTGCCGCGGATTGAGTATGTACTGGAATTTTCTCAAAATACGGGCACCCTGTCTTCCACCTGATTTGGGGTTGATGAATACGACCAGTGGATTTGTACCCTCCGTAGGGTTTATTTGGAAGGACATGGGTTGTCCAAGGTTCTGAAAGACAACAAAATTAGCGATTGCGATAGCGAAAGAATTATGAAAGTGATTTTAGTTACGGTATTGTTGGAAGAAGAGTCAGACACGGGGGTTTGACTTTCGGAGCGTTGAATAGACTTTTTCTGTTGATCTTTTGATATGGATCTCTGCCTGTCAAGCACGACAGGACAAATGGCAGTTGGAGGTACTATATGTGGACGGTTTTCTCCTAACGTGCATCCGGGCGGGACTTGACTCGCACAGCGGTTGTGGAGCTGAAGAAAAGCGAAAAGAGATAATTAATCTCGGGTCGGTGGCGTTAAATGTAATCTCTCTTCCTTACCGTCAACTGACACCACCTGCAGTGCAACCCGGTTATCCCGTTGTAACTTTTTATGGTTTTTCTGCACCTGGAACATTTGCCGTGGCAGTTGCCTTCTACCCAGTGATGAGCCATGAGATGAGGAGTTTTTTTTGATTTAGAATAAGTCGCTATGCAGTTTGCCGGAGCTCTTTGGACGCATCTTTCGTGAACTGTGTATTTACAGACTGGAGGACATAATCAGGCTAATTTCAGTATGGAGTTCTTTTTCAGAATAAACACAGACGAACCAATAATGCTACTCACACACGCAGCATAAGCCCTTTTTCCCCAAGCCCACTAACATATTTAGACATAAGTTGCAATAGGCCGGCTTACTGAAGTGCTTTAGTCGCCATAAATGGTTCCCATCCTCTTTAACATTCTGCGACAGAAATATTTATTTAAATTTAAGGTTTCGTTTCTATAGAGAACCTTTTATAACCTCTTACCGAATCCAGGCCCAGTAGCACTAGAAGAGGAATCGTTGTCATGCCACCCCTGGTCCATTCTTCCAATGAAACAGTCCCATCGGCATCATAGTCTATCTCTATCATCATATCCTGAAGAATCTGAAAAGCAAATTTATTATAAAAATACAATATTTCATGACAGTAAAAAATTTATTCTCTGAAGTATGGGCAGTGTTAGCAGGATTTCAATGAAAACTGTAAAATCCATCACTATAAAAAACGAGAGGGAACGGAAAAAGGAAATTAAGGTCAATTTCTTACACCAATAATACCCACTCGTGCTCATTTATAAAATAATAAAATGCAATCTGGTTTTGCACCCACACGAGGCCTCAATGTGTTAAAGGTAAAATATCAATTAACCTCCGTTGAGGCAATTCAAATTAAACTGCCATATTGAATTTCCCGCACGAAACCGCAGCAAAAAAAAAAAGAGAAAAAGCGAATTGCTCCCTCCCTAACAGCGTTATGCGAAAACGTAAAAATATACGATCACTCAGCTCCAGCTGTTGCCGATGAGAAAAAATTCTTGGGCTTACAGCTGCCGATAAGCAATTCGGTCTCCCCGGTACAGTGAATTAAAATTGGCAAGATCTCCGTCAATACTTACCGGTTTTAGCTCGCTCACGTCCCAGCCAAGATATTCGGCCACGTTCATCATTTGGTTCACTATGCAGTCCATTTCCTGCCGGAAATTCAAAAAGTCACAAAGAGCTGACTCAAACATTCTGAGGTGAAAAACTTACATTTGTGTCTAAAACTCCGTTCCCATCGGTATCGTACAGACGAAACATAACTGAAAATCAAGTGAAATTAAAGACAAGAATACAGGACCAATGCGTAGCGTTAAATATTGAAACTCACATTCTAATTTGTCTTCCGGACGGCCTCCCTCCAGCAGAGAAAGGTAGCAGGCTATGTCTTTTAGGGACACCATCAGGGTGTTTATGTCCACCGCCAAATGGTCGCGTGTGAATTTCAGATCTGTTGAGCACACAAATTAACAGTTACTTCTGCGGTTATAGTACAACTAGAGCATTGGTGGTATAATAATTTCTTAATGTGGGGGAAAAACTGTTGCTGAAGGAAAAAGAAAATGTGAGTTGGTCACAGTGTTTCCGGTTTTTTATAAAATTTTTATCGTTCGTCTTACCGTCTTTCTTGTCATTGCCGATGACCAGAGCTGAGGTGCTGGATTTTTTGGACGAATTTCTCGACACTTGACTGTGACTGGGACTGGAATCTGCGGATTTTTTTTCGAGGACTTCGTGACAGGAATACGAGTTGTGAGTGACCGTCAGCATTGGATGAACCGCTGCTCCCATACTTCCTAAACACATTTAGAATTTTCTTTAAACTTACAAGGTCACCGCTGGAAAAAGTTTACAAAATAAACAGAAATTTAATAAAAAAGACCCTTTCAACATGTTTTTTGTGGTTTGGCGTTTCCAGTCATTCTGGAATCTCGCTAATCGCAAGAATTTATCATTGAAGCAGTTCAATAAAAATTTTCAAAAATAAATTCTGGGTTTGGTTTTTATTTTTTCGAAAATATTGCTTTTTTCATTGTAATTATTTTTATTAAATTCTCACTCAGCTATTGGAAATTAGTGACGTAAACAATGCATTAACCCTTTGCGGTCGTATAAAATTGGGGGATGGGTATCTATTGGTCGAAATTAACCCTTTTCGGTTGTATAAAATTTGGGGATGGGTATCTATTGGTCGGAATTAATTTCTTTGGAAAGAGCAGGGATACATATACGTAATATTTAGTAATATTTAGTAATATTTTAAAAAGAGAGAATGTCTATTTACTGATAAATACAATTTAAAAAATATTCTTTGTATCTGCGAACGTTTTTGTTTAGATTAAATTTTGTTATCTCCAATTGTATTAGTTGATGAAAAGGTTTAATAGAAATTGAGGAAAAGTTTAAACTGATATAGGAATACATACAGTATAAGATTCATACAGTTCCTTGCTGTGATGACTGAGAGTAGACATACGACCGCTAAGGGTTAAATAGACTTTAATAATTAAAACATTTGTTTTAATAACATTTAAATTACGCAGGTTTGCATAAGATTATTTATATTAGTAAAGTACTATAAAAACTATCCTAAATTTTAAGGGTGTCTAGAGTTTTCTTCTAAAAAATTGTGACATTTCTTTCCGTGCGGGGTTTTAGATCAAAAGTTATAATAAAGGTATTGAGAACTTCTGTATCTTAAATCGGAAAGCTGAACCTGATCGAAGGAGTGTAGGTTTTTTGAAGAAATGAAAATGCCATAGACATAAGAGTCTGTTGTTGACCGAGAGGATTAAATCCAGGAATTAATGTGAGTTCTTTACCAGTTCTGGCTCTCCCTTCAATCTCGTTTTTGTGATGTCCCAGTGACTGAAGTTTCTCCGTGAAACCACTGAACAAACTTCCCAGAGGCTTAGGAAAGTCCAAATCCCGACCGAGATCGACCGCGCAAGTGGCCACATTGGGAACAGAACCCGGTGTCGAATACGGCGTTATGGCGGCACAGGCCGTCGTCGAGCTGAGAACCGCCATTTCCTGCGACAAAATCAAACGGATTTTCCTTTTTCCCATCACAAGGCAATAAATTTAAAAATCAAATTGGACAACGGTCATCTGAAAATCATTTGGGGAATCTCGAATGAAGGTTTCCTTATTTTTAGGGATTTGAGCAGCGAATGCGGAGGTTTAGGAACTCAAATTTGCTGAAACAGTGGGGAAAATCTTCTTCCCGGAAGCTGATTATGAATAAGAGGCAATTAAAATTAAATTATTTTCAAAAACAAAACCGATTGGAAAGATAAAGGGCTTAGGCTCTCTTAAATTAGTGCTTATATTATGCCTTTCATCCCCTCATTTTCAATTTTTAGAAACAAATTCTTATAAAATAAATAAAGCCGACAGACTATTAATCGGATCAATTAAAATAATAAGCCGGAATATCTGAACAAAGTCAGAACTGATTTTGTATTTTACCCAGTTTCATCCCTTAATTTATGAATTTTAATACATGCTTATCGAATTCATTTCAATTATAAAAAAGCTCAATCGAATTTAATCCTTCTTTTTTTTTTGTTGAATCTGATATTATTGTCATGGGAAATTAAAAAAAAAAGTTTCTTGAATGCCCGAGTTAAAGAAAAAATATAAAAAGTTTTATAATTTTCACTTTATAATTGATTCTTTGAGCGGGAAATTGAATCTTGTTCTGTTCCCGACCAGAGCAAAGGTCACCTTCCTCATAAATAAGGTTTTTCCAAAAGCGTGCCAATTAAGCTTGCTGCGAACCCCCTCGGATTAAAAGAAAGTTCCTTGTTTTAATTAAAAGAAACGGAGAAGTTTTTCCTTCGTTCGGGGAAATAAGTGAACTGTCACCGAGTCGACATGTACGGAATTAAAAATGCTTACCTTCAAATAAACACTCTTCGCTTCAGAAAAAAAAAAATACGATCCTCAATAGTCTCCCTCAAATGAGGCTTTATTCAGAGGTGGAGGGGATTTACGCGGGGATGTTTTCCTGATTGCGACCCTCCCATTTCTTAAATTTCCCGGATTTCACAATATTTGTTTCCCCGCCCTTGGAAAATGGAGCTGAACATCCTTGAATTCAAAAAAATATTTTGCTACCATTTTTTTTTTGAGTTTTCATCTCCTGTACCGTCGGAAAAATATCTTCGCCCTTCTTTTGCATGCAGGATTTTTTTGCTCGGATTCAGGGAATTAAATAAAATCTTACTTCCAACAGGCGTAACTACAAAAAATGCTTTAATTTTTTATGTTGAAGCACATACGCATTGTTCGCAGTTTTCCGCGAAAGGGTGAGGAAAGTTTTAGGAGTTTTGTTTCAGTAAATTCTCTCTCTATTTTTTAAATTGATTTATCAACTGCTATTCTTTCCGAGACTTTTGCTCTTTTTCTTCGCCGTCACAGCGAAGTTTCAGCAAAAAGTTTTCACCTGCTTTCATTCGATTTCTCATCTTGATTCAATTTTTTTGCCATGTTTGCCAACAAAACGCATTCCCTCAGTAAACTTCTTTTCTTTTGGCCGAAAATAGTGGCCCACCTTCACTGTAATGGATTTTTACCTTCATTGCTTTGGAATCGTAGCCGGGTTTCCTTCTCACGAAGGATATGAAGAGATGTCTGATGAGGTCTTCGGGTGTTTCCACATCGAGGTACGTATTCATGAACACTCGAAAGCCTTCCAGATCGATCTCCTGCAAAAGTGAATCAAAATTAATCCGATAATGACTCGGAGAAAAGGTTCTCCACAAATGAAATGCTTTTAAATTAATTTCTGTTAATAAAACGATCTAAAATTTTTAACGGGAATTAAAGTTTTTTCGGGAAAATTCTAAAGCCCTAAATTTTTATCCCTTTTTTTTAAGAGTGCTGTTCCCTTCGTATCGCAGTAAAATTTATATTCGATTATCGCAGCAAAGCCTCATATTAAACTTTCGAAATGTTTTTTTAATTATTAATAATAAATAATATAATATATTGAACCTCCATTGCGCCCGCAGGCATTGCAGGTGTTCTCTTACCAATACAAATAAGCATTAATTACAATATGTTTTTAATAAAGTATGATTGGGGAGGAGTATAAATACCAAAATAATTAACAATAATAATATGCAACGAATAAAACTTACTATACAAAACAAAACAATATAAAATAAAATTAGACATTATACAAAAATAAAATCATGTAAAAATAAAGAAAAATACTATATAAAAAATAAAGAAATAAAATAAAATTGGATGTTAGGCAGGGATAAAAACGTATAAAAATAACATTTAAAAAAGTAAATAAATTATTTGATATTTAACATTGAGAAATAAATTAACAGAGTAACATTTAATGGGGATTTGTTTATATTATATAAGTACGCATAATAATAAAACAAACCTGTTCATAGTAATATAACAAACTGTGTAAGTAATGGACACTAAATTAATAAATAATAAATAAAGCATAGTCATATGTAAAACAATGAATAATTTATAATAAATAAAATATAGTCGTATGTAAAATAATAAATAAAACATAGTCATATATAAAACAAAAAACAATAAATAATAAATAAAACATAGTCACAAGTAAAACATAAAACAAGAAATAATAAAATTAAAGAGTAAGCAGTCCTTGTTTTTCTTTACTCGAGAATATATTTTTTAAGAATTTAAGAAGTTATAATCCAACGGTATCAACTTCGCCAGATTCATCAGCCACCTCCCATCGAATGCGAAAATCACGGCTGAAAACTTCCAATAATCATTTATAAACTCCGGATAATTTTGAAAAATTCTCGCTCAACTGTATCCACTGAATATTCATAAGTTATTTTGTTGTTTGGCAGGTCACGTTTTAATAATTTAAATGGGGAATTGCAAGGGCACATTTCAAGCGAAATAAGTGCCGGGGCTTAATAAACGTTCCTCGCCTGAAGGCAGTCAGGGGAGGAGAACACGGCATATTTGCATTTTTGGGGACCTTTTGCTTCCCGAAGTGATTTGACAATAACAAATTCAAATGTGCCCGCGTTCATTTGCAGTTCTCCAAATTTTTGTGTTTGCACCAAACGAATCAGAAAAAAATTCCCTTTCGCTTGAGTTAATTTTGAATTTGATTTTCGATTTTTCCGAATTTCTTTCTTCCTAAATTTTATTCAGTGCCAATGATATAGTATAGCGTGTAAAAGAAAAACATTGGTCCCCGTTTCATCCGCATAATATTTCATTTTGAATTGGGAATTATTTTATATGTTAATATAAAGGCCCATCTCTTCGCCTCTTTTTTGGTGATTTATGTTTTTCATGTTGTCGGGTTTCAAAACCCAAAAATCAATGTTCATACGCAAAAGTCCGGCGGCTTTTTCTGGAAGTGACGGATCTCTCATCTTTTAGTTGTTAAGGCTTTTGTTTCTCTATTGTTTGTTTTAATGAAACAAACAATTTCTGCTTTTTTTCTGCAAAAGGACGAAGAAACTTTTTAGCGCTCTTCTGTAGTTATTCCACTCCCCTTTGTCATTTCTTTTGCGAATTGCTGACAACTCATAAGTTAAATTAATATATTATTCCTCCCCGTTAAATTTTCAACTTCTCGGATGCACTGGTCAAAGAGAGTAGTATAAATTATAGTAGTATTATATACAGTAGCACTCAAAAGTATTTTGACAATTCAAAATTTAATTGTTTAATAAATTAATAATGTATTATTTAGTTATCAGTACTACTAATAATATATTTGTCGCATTAAAATAACAAAATATACAAAACATAACATTCTTCTTTGTCTTCTGCTTTTTCTTTAATACTTTTACTCAGTTCTATTTTTAGTAACTCTTTGTTTCTTCTGTTATTAAATAATATTATATTTACAAATGTGAAGACTGTTGTACTGAAATAATACTCTTAATTTTATTAGGATTTTTTGTATTTCACATTGCATTTTTTTATATTTTTTGCATTTACAGTATTATTTAATATTATATTCACTGTATTAATAATTTATTTAATTTGTATTATTTTTATTTATACATCTCTTGTATTTGTATATTATGTACATTTAATTATTTTTTGCAATTAAATGATTTCATTGTTTAATTTATAATGGGGGTATGCTATTCTATAATTCTCTTTGTTTCTTGTGTTATTTAATAATATTAAAAAAATATAAATGTGAGGACGAATTTGCAACTTGAAAACGTAATAAAATCAAGAACCTAAAAATTTAATAAACTCAAGTCGTTTCAAACTTCTTAAAGCGAAAGTTTTGAAGAAGTAAATAAACAAAAAGATTATTGTGTAAATAGTAATAATCGTGCTCAAACATTAAAGGCGTTAGATTATTTGTTTTTTTTTTATTTTAATATTTTGTATATATCTTCTAATGAAACACTGTGAAGTTTAAAGTGTAAACTTTTTTTTTTTGAAAGTACTTTGGATGACTGATAAACTTTTATTAACTGATTTTATTATTGCCCAGATTGGTTATAAAATCTTTCATACGGTATTTGATGTGTGAATCTCTTCTTTTGCATTTGGTTTTTCTTAATACTCCCAATCTATAGATGCAGTATTTATTATTCTGTAAATGGTTACAGTTGGGACAGTATTGTCATTATGCATTTCCTATGTAATAAGTATAATTTAATCGTTGTGTTTTCCTCATTACAAAAAAGTTCAACTTTTTACAGTTTACTTTCGTAAAATTCTTAATGACCCAAACAGCAATTTTCCGAAAGTGTCAAAACTATTTTTGTCAAAGTGCATTAAATCAGTCGATTTGGCACTACTAATTCACCGGCACTCAAAAAAGTAGTTAAAATTTGCACGTTGCCAAAATCTTTACCATAAAAAGTTAATTTTGCGACTAAAAACAGCAAACATTCGGTGGTAATCCTTTCAAAATTTTGCAATTTATTTTTTTGAGTGATGTTTTCGTCAACGACATTGCTTGAAAGCAAATTTCACGGCTGAGTTAAAGTTTGAAATGATAGTTGTAATTAGTCCGATGGCGTTCGCAGTTGTTTTACTCCGCATGCGTAATGGACTTTATTAAATACCCCCAAAAAAGAATTAATTTTGTTCTTTCGGACGCCAGAAGTGAAGTTCTTCTGATAACATATCGGTAATAAAGCCAAAGTTTTAAATTTTAAGACCTGATCCTAATTCCTCTGGATAAAATATTCGAATTGTGTTTATGGGCACTGTTAGTATCAATATTACAGAATCCTATTACCTAAAGATATTAATTAGCAAAGAAAAAAAGCGAGAAAGCCTTCACTAAAAAAGCATTATTTTAATTAATGCTGCTTTAGTGGAAATTAACGATCGTTAAAAATTTTTCATTTCCGGAACGGATAAATTAGCTCTTACTAACGCAAAATAAATAAAAAAAAATTTCCATATTTACATAAGTTAATTAACTACTCATTTTCGCTGCGAAATGAGACCATTTTCAACTGCCCTGAAAGCCAAGCATTGTAATTCACTAATAATACCTTTTACTTTGGTACACTAAAGAATTATTCTGGTGTAACTCTCCCAGAAATATACGGCAGCTTTGACTTCTGCTTGAGATTTAATATCCAGGGAAAGAGGAGGAGTACTACACCAATAAAAAAACTGGGTTTTTTCGGAATGAGTTCGGTCTTCGGAGAGAAGTCTATAAAATGAAGAACTGTCTAAAGGATTAAGGATGATAAAACCGTTGGAGTAAGGACTGTAAAATGCCACTCGCAGAACAGCCGCCCCTTTCGCGTCAGTGACGAAATCAGGGCTTTTCGGGTGTGAGAGCTTAGCATTACTTCATTCCCAGAATCCGCTTTATGGAGCTTTCCCCCAATAATTTCCCTCCCTCGGCGAAACGTTAAAATTCAGACTGGGAGGGAGCAATCGATCGTCGGGACAGACGGACAGAAGGCCACTTTTCTGGGCCGGCTTTTATCCTTCAGGATGAACCACCCCGGAATTTCTCATTAATTAATGATAATGACTGTCGCTGAATAATTCTATTTCGCCCTTTTCACTTCTCTTCCTCGCAAAAAGAATTAATGAGTGTAAAAATAATTTTCATTTTTCACAGGAATTATCTTTCCCGAGTATGCGCCGGAAGGAGTGAGCGAAATGCCTGATTTTTTTTAGAAATGATTTTAACAAGTCCTCTCTCTCCCCCTCCCCCCCTCCTCCACCTTTCATTTCGTAGTACTTTGAAATTAATTTTTTTTTCTCCTTTCATCTTTTTTTTATTTAGCTGTGCAACATCACTCTAACCCCTTCCGCCCCTCTGCATGCGCACTTTTCCTTTCGCCGCAATTAACCTTGCTATTTATATCCCATTCCGTCCACTAGTTTTTTACGCTTTTATGCTAAAAATACCTCCCCTTTGTTTTAGTCGAAATAATAATAATAATAAAAAAACGAGGGCGGGGGGAATTATTTAATGATGACGCCTCTTAATGGAAATATTCCCTACTGATCTTCATGGGGGATTTGAAAAATAAAAATTTCCAAAACAAATGCTTTTGTTCTCTAATTAATCTATCTGAGTTCCGTTTTTTTTTTTTTTATTCTTTGGTTCATTTGTTCTGTCGCCCGGGCCGGAATTTTACTACATTTGCCCCGAATGGGCTCATTGGAAATCAATACGGCACTCACTAATTAAAACGCACAGAGCAATCGACCTTTTGGCAAACAAATTTCGTTTCGGCCATTTTGAAAATAATTAGAAATGCGGCAATTCGCAAAATGCCACTCACTTCCCTCTAGTCGGGCTCTTTTTTCACTCGAAGCCACCTCCAATCCATTTTAATGGATGTATTATATAACGCGATGCGAGCCCTTAATTTAAAATTAATTAATTACTTAATGTAATTATCAAAAGCAATAACTCATTTTGGCTCGATGCCAGCAGCACAACAATTATTATCTGCAACTGGATTCCGTTTTAATTATTGGATCTCGTAAACTCAGATGTTGGGTTTGATTTAGATCAGATGTTTAATTTGACGGGACCTTAAATGTTTTGGCCGACTTTTCGGCTAAAGCTTGTAAACAGCTTTCTAGACTTTTCTATTTGGCAATTTTTCGTTTATTCAAGATTCAGTTAACAAACAGGAAAAGGGAGATGTACAAATAAAACCACCGGGTGCGAGGTAGCCCTGTGTTGTCCACATTCGCCTTGAGGAAGGTGAAAAAGGCTCAGATATTTTTTAAGGCTGGTTTTTGTTTGCGAGGAAAGGGCACGAGCTAAAATCAGTTTAGATTTCGTTTGAAAGAGTTCCTAATATTAGTAGAAAAAATCTGCTTAGTCATTTGCGTTTCCTAAAGGGCAAAATTCACTTCTTTAAGTTCAAAAAAGCTTCTTTAACCCTTTGCGGTCGTATGTCTACTCTCAGCCATCACAGCAAGGAACTATACGAATATATACGAATCTTATACTGTATGCCTACCTTATTCCTATTCCTATAATCTTATTCCTATATCAGTTTTAACTTTAGCTCAATTTCAATTAAACCTTTTCATCAACTAATACAATTGGAGATAACAAAATTTAATCTAAACAAAAGTTGTGTACATTGTAGAATTCCAAAGAATATTTTCTAAATTGTATTTAGGAGTAATTAGAGATTCTCTCTTGTTAAAATATGACTAAATATTTCTGAATATTATGTATATGTATCCCTGCTCTTTCCAAAGAAATTAATTCCGACCAATAGATACCCATACACAAATTTTATACGACCGCAAAGGGTTAGTGATAAAATTTTTATAAACTAAACAAATTCATTCGAAATGGAACTCGAAAACTGTAATTGTAGCCTGAAATAATAACCAAATAAGTCGGGAGAATTATTTGAATGAAATCAGCAGTGAAAGTAATGATTGAACTGCGATAACATAAGAATTATTTCTCTGTTTCACTCGAAAGGGAGTGATTTTATGAGTCGAATTTAGATACGTTTCTCATTAAAAGAAGTGCTAAAGGAAATATTCGCTGGCAATAATGGAAGCAAAGGAACGAAGTTAATGTGAAGTTAATGTTAAGAACGAAGTTAATACGGAGTTGAATTTGTAAAAAGAGAAGAAATGAAAGAGTGGATGGGAGGTATAAAGTTAATGAATAAACTTTTTGAATAAAACAAAACTTTTTTTTAAGTATGTGAAAGCAGACAAATTCGAGACAGCTGTGCGAGAGAAAACATTCACCCCCCCTCCCCCTCCCCCTCGAAAAGTCCGTCAACAAAAGCTGAGGAGGGAAAAAGGAAAACAAAAAGAATGGACCGGGGAAATAAAGCTCAAAAATTATTGAGGTCGCTCGTCCATTAATTACAATAAGTCCAAACGGTTTTAGGAAGCTCTACGACTTTATTAAGTTTTTCTATCTTTTTTTATGGTTAATGTTTATTACACGTTGGAAAAGTCGTGACTTATTTCGACAGAGGTTTTTCAATTTCTCAGTGGAAACGTTTTCCTCACTTTGAAAGTATCAAAAAATTTCACATTTCTGTTATTCGAATAAATTCAAAATGTCCGATTTAGTTTATCTTCTGACTTAACTTTAGTTAGTGTATTTTATTCCACTCGTAAAAACTAAACTTATTCTCAACTTATTATGGCCACAAAAACTTGTTAAAAAATTAAATTCCTAAAGAAAAGAAGAAGCTACCGAAGAACTTGATGAAAATCGCTTAATTGATTCAGAAATTGGATCGCTTATGTTAATTCCGGGGGGGAAAAAAAGCAATACGAAGAAGCACCACCGTTGTTCCAACGGAGAAACAGTCTTACTCGTCCTCCGCCCAAATCTGTATCGCTCCCGCTCATGACGTCACACCTTTTCAATGACGTCAATGTGACGTCATTATTATCAAGTGTTTCTCTTTCGGGGGATTCACAAAGACCGCTCGCCCGGAGTTCTTCGCAAGTTTTTCGGAAATGGTTTTTGATTCGTTTGAATTCCCTTTTTTTTTACAATATGATGAGGTTGCTTTGTGACTTTCAACTTTAATTTTTTATTACTCACTTGTTTACATCGCCATGTTTGAAGAGAATCGTATGAGCTATTAATTTTTTGATCGTTTATACCAAAAAATGAGTTGAAATGTTCTTTTCTTTGTGTTCAAACCCCGAAAAGAGGCATTACATAAGAAAGATTGCAAGATACTTGAAATTTGCGTCATCCAAATTGATACAAATATTTATTTGAAAGGTTAAACTGAAACTGTATTTATCAGTAAAATTAGATCGCATTGCAATTCTCAGAATTTTACTAATTGCAGTGAAGGTGTTCTTATTTGATTTTCACATAAGTTTGCGTTGTAAGGGCTGAACACATTAGGGGTGCAAAAAGGGCATTAAAAAGCGTCATCAAAATTAGGCGGTCGTAAATTAAGAATCGAGTTTAAAAGGTCACCCCTGAGAAAAATTCGCCACACCAAGAAAGGAAAAATAAAATTAAAAAAATAGAAAAGAATCTGTAGAAATGTCAGCAATTTATCAAAATGACGCTTTTCACTCCTTCTACTTAAGTCGGGGAAACGTTCAAGGCTCATGAATATAAGACAAATAAAAAGGGAAGAAGAAAAAGGTTAAGAAATAAAGCCGATATAAAAAGGGAAAAGCTTTGAATCCAAGACAAAATGATTTGAAATGAATGTTGGGCTCTCTCACCGCCATTCCCCACCGTTTTGTTTTTCCCCTCAACTCCCCTCCCCCCCCCGCTTTCCCCGCGCCATTTTTCATTCTCTGTATTTCACCGAATCTCAGATATTTAGGTCGCGCCGCCATTCACCTCCGCACAAGAAAAAAAGAAATCAAATTACCAGTTTCTCACATTTTTAATTTTCATTCACCTTGCGCTTCATTATTTTTATTTTTGCGTTTGATTGGACTTCGGCTTTAATATTCAATAAAAGGAAAAAAAAAAATCATTTAAATTTGAAAAACGTCCATTTTCTTCGCCGGAGAAAATTGATGATGTTTTCTGGATTTATTCCGTCACTGAGAGAATCGCATTAGCGGGAAAGAAGAGGTGAGCACCGTTTTTTATTTTGCGGAAAGTTCTGCCGAATTTTGTTGAATTCTGTCAGGGTGATGTAACGAAAATCAAAAATGAAAGGAAAAGACTCGGCGTCAGTCAAATTGGAATAAAAGTTTAGTAAGAATTCTAATTAGGTTTTCAATTCTCCCGGGGGAGGAACAGAAGTATTCCTGTTGGAGAATTGGCGAAATAAAATCCGGTGACGGGAACGCGTGGGCTGCGAAAATATTGACAGCTTAAAGGAGAAAATACACGGAAGCATAGCATTTGGGTGAAGGTTAATGCTGAATTTGCCCTCCTCGTTAAGAAAAACCGCATTAAGCTGGAATTTTACAGTGAAATGGGTACGCAATGGCGTAAGAAAAATAGAGCTACGTGGCAGGAGAATGGGGAATTGAGCTTTTCCCGGGACGCGTTGTTAGGTTTTCATATCCGTTTCTCCGTTAACGCATGGATAGAATTTCGGCCCAAAGTACCGCTTACGGCTAAAGCGTCGGTTCAGCATCTTTGATAACAACTCGTCTTTTATTTTGGCATTCGAGAGCAGTTATTGTCACAGGAGATAAGCGAACTCACCCCGTCTTTATTGTGGTGAGCAAATGGACCGTTCCCGCTGAAGTCGGCCAAAACATCTTTGAGCTTTATGTTTGAATCTGGAAAAGAAAAAAAGTTTCAAATAGCGGGAAAATCACAGGTTATTGATTTCTCAAAATGGTATTTTCAAAATCGTATTAATTCTTTCGGGGAAATCTGCGAATGAAAGTCAAAAAAACTTAAAATTATCATAAAACGAAATCTTGAAATTGATGGGCGAATGGGTTTGAATTTGTCGGATAATTTTTTATTTCGAATGGGAAAACTCGAAGTTAGTGAGCGAATTCATTTTCGAAATAGCCAAATTTCAAACTTTTTTCTTCTCGAGTTTTCATTGCGACTATCATTTTCTCTTGTAATTGTTCTCGGCAATTTCAAAATTTAAAATAAAAGCTTGAGATTTCATTTATCTTGCAAATGCTTATCTTCCTGCAATTGTTGAAGATATAATAATGAATAAATGAAATAAAATATTAATTATCGTCAAAATTAAAATACTTTTCAACCAAAAATTAATTAAAAAAAATTTAAAGCGAATTTTTGTCCTCTGCCGAATGCAGTGTAAGTTTTATCATATGAATCGTACGTTAATTTCATACCGAAATATGGGAGACATTGAAGATTAAAAAAAAAGTCATTTTGACTTTGATTCATAGTTTAGAGATAAAAAGAAATGAGCAATTAATTTTTATGGCGGACAGAATATGGATAAAATAAATCCTAATCATGTAAAAGAAATTAATTTTTGTGTAATTTCCCTGCGGTTTAATTTAGATGTGGTTCCACTGATTAATCCGGAATTTTCTGTATTTCCTACTTTCTAAAAAAAAGTTAAAATGTATCAGGTTTTCAGGCTCATGTCTTAACTACAAGGCATTTCTCACATTTATACTTTTCCTCAAAATTTTGCACATTTTCTATGAAACTGTTCGCCCAGAAGTCCTGTGTGTTCACCTGTTCTGAGTTTTCCAGTTTTACTTTTAAGCGATTCTTTCTCCAAAGCCCTGCATTCGGCACTGACATTTTGATTAATTACAGTTTGAAAACAGTTTCAAATCAAAATGAGATTATACGCTTCTACGGAAACAAATAATGACATGTTTCCATTCGTTCTCCCGGAAAGGCTCTGATAAAAAAGTTTAAAGATTTCTTTACTAAAATCCGAATGTGGTTCATTCGTTTAAATTTATATTTGAATTTTTAAAATTAAGAATCAGTCCAAAATTTTGAAAAAAACTCTGTGCTTATTAACCCTTTGCGGTGGTATAAAATTTGGGGATGGATATCTATTGGCCGGAATTAATTTCTTTGGAAAGAGCAGGGATACATATACATAATATTCACTAATATTTAGTAATATTTTAACAAGAGAGAATCTCTATTACTCCTAAATACAATTTGTAAAGTATTCTTTAGAACTCTACAATACAACGGTCACAACTTCTGTTTATATTAAATTTTGTTATCTCCAATTATATTAGTTGATGAAAAGGTTTAATAGAAATTGAGGAAAAGTTTAAACTGATATAGGAATGCATACAGTATAAGAGTATAAGATTTGTATAGTTCCATATATTATATGTGGTGGCTGAGAGTAGACATACGATCGCAAAGGGTTAATTCACTTCATTTTGTACTTAATTTATTATTGTATTAAGTACATACATTGTATTTAATAATTAACTAACTTTGTACTTAATATTAATTACATTAACTGTTCAGTTAATAGATATTAGAATAGCCTCACTTAGTGAAATGCTGATTGGGTATATCCTATTATCAGTATTATATGTTATTGAGTGTTAGTAAGCAGTAACATGTACGACTTTCACACTTGTACATAATGAACACCTTTGAGAAGTTATGCCCATTCGTAAAACAGGTAGCTGAATTTGTGTTAGTGTTTCATTTTCCCTTTTCTGTGGAAATCATCCAGAGTGGAAGAAATTCTCTGAAACGGGAAAATCGCCTCTTGATGCAATTTCAGGGAATTCACCGTAAGCCATCGGTTCATTCAAACCCTTCTGACCTACAGGAATTAAACAAAATCTCTCTCTCGTCTTGTAGAAAAATCAAGAATGCCAACATTATGGCAGTTCAATATCTTCCCTTCTCGCTTCTTATATAGCGAGAGGCGGAAGTGATATTTATTACAAAAGGTCAAAAAGGGATAAACCGAGAAGCCCGGATCGCCAATATCTAAGGAAACTATTCCAAGAATGCTCCTCTTCTCCAAAGGAAAGCGCCTTTGTCACGACAGCTATTTACAGAGAAGATTAAGAGGATTTGGAAAAGGCCCTCTTAAAGGAGATCCTCTGTGTAGTTCATTAGGTTTTTCCTGATTAGCGTACTTTATGAAATAAATCGAAAAAGGAATTATCCTTTTCAGAATGAGTATGCGCTCGAAACTCCGTCACCTTTGTAATTGTAAAAGACGAATCTTTTTCGTGGATGTCGCGGGAAATTTATTACTGGAGAAATTTATGTCTGTCCGCAAATCGCGTCTGTTTTTCCGAACAAAGATTTCGGATCATTGGCCAGTTTTCACAGTCTGTTCGGTGACGGGAAAAGAGTTTGGATGGAGTTTATCGCGAAAAAGACTGACAATTAAAGAAACTATAAAATTATAAAGCACTTTAAGAAGCCATTGAAAAAAGTTCACAAACTTAGACCTGAATAAAATTAAAAGATAAAAAATAGAATGAAAAAAGAATATTGAAGAAAAAGATGAAGGGACAAAAGGACTAAAGCAATTAAAAGACAACACAAAGAGGATGAGTTTATGGAAGTAAATGATTGATTGAATCGGGAACATTACTAAGGCAAAAACAATGACATGGTAAGCTAACTTTTTAAATACATCGTTGGGCGATAAAAAGCTGAAAGTTTAGAAAGTTCTTGTAAACAGAGATGCTTTCCATTGTTTTCTTTACATCATTTTCAGGTTTACGAATTGATCGCACGGCTAACATTTTTGCTTAAATCAATTTCGATGTAATATTTTTATAAACCAATTTTGGGACCGTATATCTAAATCTATACTTTAATATCGGATAAAGTAATACATTTCCTGAAAAACTGAATGCATATCGATTATCCCGTTGCACTTAACTATAAAAATTATGTATAATTTTTGAACAGACGGTGAATTTATTTATGAAAAATAATAACTATATAATTATGTGTCAGTAGAATATAATAAGTTTGAACAAAAGTAAATGACAGTGGAAGAAAGTAGTCATTTTTTTACTGTCCAAATCGTACTGAATCCAAAAAATTAAGATATTAAGACTGAAAAAAACTACTGAAGCTAAACCCACTCTAACTATCAATTTCTATCAATTCCACAACAAATTCTGTGAAAATCTAAAAAACACACACACACATTCCTTTAACAGATTTATATATTAGTATATATGATATGACTGTCCAAGAAACAATGGAAATGACTTACATGCAGCGAAATCCTGCAATTGCTGGAATTCAGCAGGAGAGAGTTTGTCCCACTGAACCGTCATCCCTTCAGGTGCTTATGGAATTTATATGAGTGATTGAAAGCATATTCCTGTGAAGGAAACCATTGTCGAACAATTCCTGGAAGGGGAGAAAGATGTCGGGACAAAGCAGAACGCAGTCGTTTGATTCAGATGAAGATGAAATTCTCCGCGTTGGCCATTTCACTGATGGGAACCTTTCACTCTGGAATAGAAAAAAAAAAAAAGATAAATTGTTTTTTATTTCTTCCTAACGACGGCAAATTATTTATCTTCCTCTTCTGTTTCGAATGACTTTTATCAAAGAGCAAATGAAATATAGTTTACCGGAGCGATTGGATCCGTTTCAGTTCGAAAGAAAATGTCGGGATTTTAATTAAGGTGAATTCGATCTGCGAGTCACGACTTTTTTTTATGCTCCCCCAAAAACCCCCGTCTTCCTCGGAGAAGACTTTTTATTAGGCTAATGCGTTTGTTAGTCTTTTTCCTTCATGCAATCCGAAAACCGTCATCTTGCATGGGTTTCCCCGAACCTTTTCCAAAACAGTTACCGTCGCCTTTGAGGTTTTATCGGGAGGTCAGGTGTTGGTAGAGCCGCAAAAATGTTACAAAATCCGGACAAAATATAAAACGCCTTAGAGGAGATAAGGGAGGAAAGGATTTCTAAGTGAGGGGTAAAGAGAAAACTCGACAGAATTTTGAAAAGATGATTTGTAGATGTGGGATAAATCTTCAGGAGTTTTTTTAGTTGTTTCTTTAGACCAGTGATGGCCAACCCACGGCCCGTGAAGGTGTTTCATGTGGCCCGTTCTTTTATTCCTATATTCACATTTGGTGATTTTATTCCATTTAAATTTTTAAATAAAGGGTTGTTCTAAAATTAGAATAATTTCAATTTGAAATTCTTTCTTACTTTTCAGCAAAATTTTAAATTTACGCGAACGCTTTCGAATCCATTCGGTCATATAAGTCAAAAGGTCTGCTTGCATAAAATGAAAAGGAGGAAAAGAGAAAAGGA
This sequence comes from Brueelia nebulosa, assembly GCA_028293925.1. NCBI lineage: Eukaryota > Metazoa > Arthropoda > Insecta > Psocodea > Philopteridae > Brueelia > Brueelia nebulosa. The sequence continues at coordinate 227,171 of JAQIBA010000054.1, read as the reverse complement.
GAAAAGGAGAAAAGGAGAAAATGAGAAAATGGGAAAAGGGGAAAATGGAAAAAGAAAAGAGGAGAAAATGAGAGGAAAGAGAAAAGGAGGAAAGGAGGAAATGACAAAATGAGAAAATGGTAAAATGAGAAGAAAGTGAAAACTAATTTAAAAATCATATGTAATTTTCGTATACGTTGTGGCCCACTAAATTACGCCAAACTCAACTTTGGCCCGCACATTATCAAAGGTTGGCCATCACTGCTTTAGACCTATTCTTGTGAAAATAAATTTCGGACTCAAAACACAATTTTTTTTCTTTCAATATAAGAATTCCGGGATTTGGAATTTTGCGACTGCAATTTCCGTAGCATCGAAGGAAAACAAATTAAAAGAGCACATAAAGCTTTTCGAGTGTGCACTTTTTCCAGCAAAATCTCAAAGAAAGTCATCAAAAGAGCATGATTCATTTTATTCTGACTGAGAACAAAGCTTAAAAAAATAAATTCAATAAAAAAATACCGAGAAATTCAGCGGATTAATAAAACGAATGAAATGAATAAATGAATAAAAAAAAAACTAAAATGAGCCCTTCGACGAAAAGAGTAGCTTTTATGGAATTATATTACGATGCTTCGATCTTTACACTTAAGAGAAAGAGTTTCCACATTTTACTTTTCACTTTCGAATCAAATAACCCTTAACTCTTATCTCAGCTGAGTTTCTCACGGAAACCGTACTGAAACTGATTAATTCTGCACTTTTCCAACCTTTTTCCACACTCGGAAATAACACACAAACGACCGAAAGAGAAATTATTTTCCCGACGAGAGTTTGAGAAATTTCCCAAATGTTCAAAAGTAAAATTTGGTAGTTTGATAAGTCAAACCGTCGCTGATTTTTCCCCTTCTCGAAAGCCTCCGGTTAAAGAAACTCATTCCCAAATATTGATATTGGAGGGTTGACGGCTTATGTTTCTGTCATGAAAAGGGAACGGCCATGTTTTTTTTTCTCGACAGTGAAATTTCATTTTATTTTGTTTCGCGATTATCGAAAGTTTGGATTTTGATTTTGTGCAATTTTAGTCGGAATCCAATCTACGGCAAATATTTTCACGCGCACAGAAATTAACTCTCGAATTTGCTGCCTTTCCTTTCCTTTTATTACCCTCACGAGCGTAACCCGTTTTCGACGAAACTCTTTTTGAATTTTTTCCCCCGCCCAGAAATATTGTTCCCAAAAGGATAGGAGCGGCAAAATGACGCTTCCTCCCTCCAAACGTCTATCGGAAAACTTTTACTTCCGATTTTCTTTCTCAAAGGTCACCTTCCCAGAAATTATAAATCTCTCTCGGGGTGACTGAGCCCAACGGAAATTGCCATTTTTGACAATATTAGAGCCAATACCGATCTTATCTGAATTTCCACCCTCTCGAGAAGGGGGAGAACTGTCAAGAGCGGAAGAATTTCCTCGGTTTCGAGCCAGGTTGGTGGCAATTTGTTTGCGTTGTCAGAGCCAAACCAAATTTGAATTTCAAGAAGGTTTTTAACTTCGCTGGTGGAAAATGTGAAAGGAATGAAAACGAAAAATATACCAAGAATTTTCTCTTGTAAATTTCCCATGCCTCGTATTTGTTGGGCGTTTGGATTATCGGATTTATAATAATATTGTAAATTCGTTCGACGAATTTCAGCGATAACAATTTATTCTGTCTTTTAAACATCGCCGCAGTCGCTTAATCTAAAACAGTGATGGTCAATCTTTGATAATATGAGGGTCAAACTTGAGTTTGGGGTAATTTCGGGGGCCACAACATAAAATTTAGTCTATTTCCCGAAAGGTAAGAAAGAATTTAATAATAATATATTTTCCCTACTTCGCACAAAAGCATTAGAGGGTTAATTATACAATTACATTGAGACACTGTTACAAAATACAACCCAAAATACATAATTTACAAATTTCTGAGGGAATCATACACGTTTTTTATCGGTTAAAAATATTGTTGTAATTTTTACACAATTTTAATACTAAAATGTTTTAATGTTTTTTAATGTTAAAACATATAAAATGGAAATTATTATTATTTTTTATATATTTTATATTTGATTTAATTTTTACAAATTTTATCAAAATGTATACATTTCCTATATGCAGATAATAATTAATTTAAGTTACATCAAGACTTTGTACATACAATTCACTGTATAATTCCACTTATTTAATCCACTATATAAATTAAATTACAGCTCTGCAACTAAATAAGTAATTTAAAAACAGAGAGGCCCGTAAAGGGGCTAAATAAATAACACAAACTAAAGTACTAACACTGAAGTTATTATAGATAAAGTTATAATAGATAAAACTAAATTAAAATTGAAATTAATTACTTGAAAGTAAAAAAAAATAAATGATATCGAATTGGATTGGAAAATAAATGAGTAGAAATTAAATAATGCACGGGCCACATGCAACACATTCACGGGCCGTAGGTTGGGCATCACTGATCTAAAAGAAAGCGGCTTTAAAACCCTAAAAATTCAATTATTCTAAAATAACCGAAAAGTTCAAGCCCTCATTGCACTTGAACTTGTCAAAATCATATGCGATTTCAAAGGCACAGCTAAAAATATCCAAAAAAGCTCTGTAAAAATACAGTATTACACTTTCTTCTATTTTTCTCTCTCGTTTTTTCCTTTTTTCGAAGATGGGAGCCAAATGTTTGGCTCTATGGATATTCAAGCGGAAATTTCCTGAACGAAGGTCGGTGGAGGTGAAATCAAAGCATGAAAGGATTTGGATGAAGAAGCGAACGTAGCTTCGATAGCTTATAACAGTGGTGCCCAGCCTTTCATCATATACAAACTTCCGTTGATGACATTGCGGCTGGGCCATGCAAACAAATAAAAAAGGTTCTTCCAATTTATATCGCTCGGTGAGCCAAATTTGGCTCGCGGGCCGTAGGTTGAGCACCACTGGCTTATACAGATATTTGGTACCATTTTCAGAAATGAACTTTAATATTTGATTTAGTGAATGATGAATATACGCGAGTGTTTGTCTGTACAAGGGAAATTAAACGGTACACAGTCATTATTTCCTTCTTCCTTTTTCAATGGGATCTTAAAATTTGCATTTCACATCGCTTCACATTTTCCTTTAAGAGCATCACATTCAAATTCCAACTGAAGCTGTAATAAATTGGAGAAATAAAAACTTTTATATCCCGCGCCTCCCTTTACATTGCATCACATACATATTCCGAGAGGAAAATTCATCGGAGGAATTTTCTTTTTGTTCACACAATCCTTACTCTACGCCCGGGAAAGGCGGCTCACAACCCCACCTGTGCTTTGAAAGTGACACCCACAACGACCGACACCAGCAAAAAGTTGAGTCCAGAATTCAGCCGTATTTGACTTCCTTCTTTGATAATCTAAATTCTTTGTATTGACTACCACCGCCCAGGGAGCGAGATTTGATCTTCCCTTCTCCTCGTTATTCGGCTAATTTTCTAATAAGATTCAATTTCACGTCATAACAGAGAGGCAAACAACTGGCCATAAATTTCTCGGGACCACCCTTTATTTATAGCACATAATGCGGCAATATTTTCCAGCTTTGCGGGGGAATTAGGTGAAGCTGTTTTCTTGAGAAAAGGCACGATAACGTCATTGCATCTGCAACAGACACGATCTTGTGCATTAGGTTCAATTACGCTTTCTTCTGCCACGACCGATTTGTAATATTTAAATTTTTTTTAAAAATGGCAAAAAATAACAGTTAACGGTTTTCAAATTTAACCCTTTTCGGTCGTATAAAATTTGTGATGGGTATCTATTGGTCGGAACTAATTTTTGTCGCAAGAGTGGGGATACATATACATAATATTCAGTAGTATTTAGTCATATTTTAACAAGAGAGAATCTCTAATTACTCATAAATACAATTTAGAAAATATTATTTGTATCTTTGCACAACTTTTGTTTAGATTAAATTTTGTTATCTTCAATCGATAAACTCATGAAAAGTTTATACTGATATAGGAATGCATACAGTATAAGATTCATACAGTTCCTTGCTGTGGTGGCTGAGAGACATACGACCGCTAAGGGTTAATTCGTTTCTACTGTGAAACAAATTAAGTTAACATTCATAGAAAATTAATTTTCTCGTGCATTGGGAGATTCAAATGCTTTCACACATTTGTTGAAAATGAAGCTTTTCAGAGGGGAGCTTTACGATTTTTAAATCCCTGTGTTGTTTTCACGAACAACTTATATCACAAATAAGAGCATTTTTCAGAACTTTGAGACATTTTTTCCTCCTAATTACAAAACAAAGTTAAAAAAAATTGGAAGACTTACGACCGCAAAAAAATGTTTTCATCGTTGAACATTTTAAATATTTATCACAAAAGAAAAGGCAAAGATGAAAAAGTGGTCTTTTACCCCGAAGGCAAAAGCCCTCGCCCTTTTTATACTTTCGCAACGAGCTTTTCAAAAACTCTTTAATGACGGTTTTTAGATCGCAAAAAAAAAGAAAACAGGGGCGACAATGAAGGCAATAAAACAAAGAAATGGGGAAATTGAAATAGCGAAAGCTAATTAAATCATCTGCTTTCGTTTTAAATAAATAATACATTAAGTGCCGAAAATGGCGGTTGTTTCGACGATGATGTTCAGCGTTTTTGGATGTATTTAAAGTAACTGATTTTAAGGTCTGAAATTATTAACCCTTTTCGGTCGTATGTCTGCTCTCAGCCATCACAACAAGGAACTATACGAATATATACGAATCTTACACTGTATGCATTCCTATATCAGTTTAAACTTTTCCTTTACGTTCGCAGATACAAAGAATATTTTCTAAATTGTATTTAGGAGTAATTAGAGATTCTCTGTTGTTAAAATATGACTAAATATTAGTGAATATTATGTATATGTATCTCTGCTCTTTCCAAAGAAATTAATTCCGACCAATAGATACCCATACACAAATTTTATACCACCGCAAAGGGTTAAACAGGAGGTCAATGCAAATCGCGCCCGAACTTTTTTTTTCAATTTTTCCCTGGACATAATCAAAAATTAGCGAAAAATCAGATCAATCAAAAATGTCAAAATGAATGGGAGTTTTTTTTTCTTTTCAGGTTTATCAGGAAAGTTAACGTTCGGAGGTATTATCTTACCCGATGAAGGAAGTACTTGAAAAGAAGGGATTTCGGGAATCGTTTCCATGAAATCGAAAGCAGAGGAAGATAACAATCTGAAGAGGAATCTTCTGCTGGACTCTGCTGTTTTCTCGGAGTCTGACGATAACCTGAGGAGGATTTAATACGGACATTTCGATCGAAAATGCCGAGAAAAAATTGTCGCTTCGGATTCATTACGTTAAGGAGTTCTTTCTTTGCAATGCAGATAAGCAACTGAAGACATAAAGCTACAATTAATTGCTGGAAAAGCTTCGGAGGTCTTTAAGCTTTTCATCAAATATATTTAACGCAATTCCGAATTAATTGTTTCTTTTTTATGTACTGTTTTATTGCGCTATAAAGGAACGCCCTTGGATCTATCATTCAATTTCTTCTGCTCAGTGACTGATTTTCACTATTGAACTTCACGCGGTCGATTACAGTCGAACAGAAGCGGCTTTTTAATAATCACTAAATCAAATAATGGAAAAGCCGTTTTTTCAAACTTTATAACAGTAATATGAGATTTTTGAAACTGCTTTTCACTTAGAATCTTTACATTTTTTAAACTCGGAAAAAATTGATTTGCCTTTGATTACTTAAAGTCGAGGTGAAAAATGGAATTATCTCAAAGGAATCGCTTATCAATGAACAGATCCAAAATCCCAACAGATGAAAACCATCGCAATTACTTATTTATAATGGAGATTTACAAATAAAAGGAAAAGGTTCGAGGAAAGGTTTCCCTCTCTAAGGCCTTGAAACACCAGTCAGACGTCAAACTTGTCAAAGTGGAAAGCTGCTTCAAATCAATTAATCAATTTTAACTCTTCGCATTGCAACAACTCCAGCAAAGTGGCTAGTTTCGTTGATTGGGAGGAAAAGCCCCGTGGAAAAAAGAAAAGGGGAGAATTCCCCGAAGGTCCGGACTCTTAAAAGTCCTTCAGGCAGCTGCAATAGGTCGGTTTAAGTCTTTATGGTTGAGGAAAATAAATAAGAAAAGGGAAATCCAAGGGGAAATTATTTAATCTGAAAGCCTTTTGTGGGCGTTAAACTGAAAGGACCACTGTGGGGGAAAACCAAATAAAAGACTAAATTTAAAATTCCAAAATCATTTGCTCTTTATATATTTTCTATTTTCAATTCCCCCAAGAGTGGAAAGTTTTAAAAATGTCGATAGAAGAGCGAATGCTGGTTTCAGTTGTGGAAATTGAAAGTTTTACCTAACTGACAAGTCGGGAAATGCTGATTGGATACGCGAAAAATCGCATAATCTCAATAGGAAAAATAAATATTTTTATGGAAAGAAAAAATTTTCATTATCCATTAGGGCGCGGAAAGAAATTTTTCATTTAATATTGAAGTGGAAAGAAGAAGCTTTGATTTGACAGTTATTGCATTTTATCAATAGCACTCCCCCTAACATACATAGAATTTGAAAACTTTCCACCGCTTCTCAAAAATTTTCCAATATTTCCTCTGAAAATATTTGTTCAGTCAAGAAATTCGGAATGGAAACGGATTTCCCTAAAACGTTTTCCGGCAGCTTTAAAAGATGGCAAATCCCAAATCTGTGGAGTTCCTCTCGGGACAAATTTTGGCAACCACTGCAAAAAGGCCCTAATTAAAATTGTAAGGGTATTTTTGTTGGATATTCTGCTGTTGGATGTTGCTGATATCAGACAGACTGGGGAACAAAGCTCAGATTCTCTTTTCTTTTGTTGATAGTCTTTATGATTGATTCTTTTCTGATTGTATATTTAGTCCAGTCAAATATTTTTTAGACATTAGACATTAAAGCCTTGATACTCAGCCTGTGGCCCCGGAGCCAAATTTGGCCTACCGAGCCCTCCCGAGTGACTCCGTGGCCCAGCTGAGATCAACAATGATTCATAATTTATATAATTTGTAATGAATATAAATTGGAAGTGCCTTTTTTTTTGGTCCAATCGCGATGTTATCAACTTAAGTTTGGTCCCAGTAAGAAAAAGGTTGAGTGCCAAGGCATTAAAGGTTACATAAATTCTTAAGAAGCTGAAACTTTGTGCAATTGTTCAGACTATAATTACACATAATATGTCTAAAGTCCTGAATAATTCAAAAAAATTAGTTTTTCGTCATTTACAGAAAAACGGTGAGCTATATCGTAAAAATAGCTCAGATAAGAATTGTAGAGGATAAAATTTTCTACAAAAAATATATTAATACTTTTCTTCATAAGAACCACCGTTTCTGAGATATAACGATACAAAAAGTCACATCTTTCTGAAGATGTGGAAAAACGGATTTTTTTGACCTATGACCCATCACCATTTTTTCCCAGATTTTTGAGTACTTTTGACACTTTATTTATAATTATACCCTGAACAATTTGACCAAGTTTCAGCTTCTCAGGGATTTATGTATCATTTCACCCCTCATTTTTGATATAATTTGACTGGACTAATATTCCGTGACGGACATCAGAGATTCTTTTTTCTTTTGGTGACAGCGAAGATTGGCAATTTTCGATTATGTGGGAGCAGCTGAGTCTGTAAAACGAGGAGAAGACAAAATCTATAAATGGATAATGAAAATAAAGAAAAGAATGAATTCAATTGGAAACTTGCGATATTGTATAATGCGATTTTATTCGAATCGTTCGTTTAGCGAAGCATTGCGCTGATTTGATTTTGGGGAAGGGGATTTGTTAAGAGGAAGTAAAATTCCTCCCTCTTTACCTTTTTTATTCGGGGGATGAATAAATTTCTTGTTTGGGCTTCACCGCGGGGGTTGTTTCGGAAAGGCTTCTCCCTCAGAAACAGCCGTTGTTGTTTATGCGTAGGTAGTCTCTCTCGCCGGGGGTAAATTACTTAAACGCGATCCTCCAAACAAAAGGGCGTTCAATTAAGAAATTTGTATAATAAAACGAAAAAAGAATCGTTTGTGACCGGGAAAGAAAAAAATGAGACTCGAAGAAACAAAATGTGACATTGTCGAGAAAACATCGACAAGGAATTGCTTTCCGTTAATACACTTCTGCCCGCTAAATGTCACGTCTTCCGTCATCCCAAGGACGGATCCCGTTAATTATTTTTATTCCCTTTTACTCTCCAGCTTTCCTTCAGGAATCGGCCCTGCACCCGAATGCACGAGATGGACGAATCAAATTTCAAGGTCTGACTCCCCTGATCGATCTTTGATACCCCCCTTGGGGGCGAACTCGCCCCCATCTTAAGTCGAGCACCCTTTGCCATTAGAGTGAGGCCAGCCCGGGGGAAATTCACTCTCTCTCGTAAAAGCACATCCCTCAGATAAGAATTTGCCATGAGATGGTGACGTCACGACTTGGGAGGGTGCGGGATTTTTTTTTTTTGATTTTACGGGGGCCTTTTGCTTCTTTGTGGAGAGATTCACTTTCAAGGGGAGTTAATTAATATGCATGCGTTTGCGCCGCCACTCAACCGTTCCAGGAATTCGTTCTGAAAGAATTTTCCGGGAGGATGCTCCAAAATGTCTGAATATTTTTCCCCGAGGGAATAATGTTTACTCCGGGTGGAGGGACCGAGCAATGGTGGCTCATGAAAATTTTCTTTCACTCGTCCATTACGGAGATAAAACAAACTCGGGAGAATCGTTAACAATAACAGGTGAGACCGTAGTAACGGTCTTTTCGTTCAAATGCAACACTCGCAAATGAGGATTTTTATTTTCGGTCGAATAAAAGGAAATTTCTGACATATTATAATTTTAACGGTGATTTATTCAGCTCAGAGAGAGTATAAATCAAAATTTATATGTTTTAGAAATTTTGTTTTTATGAATATGAAAATGCACCGAATTTACAAATAACGAAGAGCCGAAATTCATAGGATTTTGGAAAATTACCAAATCCGTTCATTTTCAATCACCAACCCTTTCATCGTTTATCACGAATAAGATTAGGCTGTTTCCAATTATTGATGCTTCTTAATGTTTTTTAGAGCGAATAAAAAAATTCAATTTTTATATTCGCAACCCTCCCCGAAATGAATTTCGTAACAAATTCAAATAATTGAGATTTTAATGAAGGAAAGGTGAAAAAAATGTGAGTTTTTCGGAAAAGATGAAAGGGATTCCTGAAATGTCTCCCATTGAGGCAGAAAAATTTTGCGAAAATTTTAAGAGAAAAGGGAGGCAAAAGAATTTCTGCGGATTCTTTCACGTTCGGTATTTCTTTTTACGTCACCGCCTATGTTTTCACTGAATTTCTCTTTCTCTTCCCCTTTCCCTGTTGGAGGTCAAAGCAGACGATGTCCCAGTGGCATTATTCCTTCTTCTCACCCTCGCCGAATCAGTTTTTAGCCAAAGGAGGCTGTGCACCACTCCCGTTATGTTTCTAACAGTTTTGCGAATTTCTGCAATCAGCAGAGCACTACGGCTATTTTAGTAGATATTTCTAAAAAGTATTAACCCTTTGCGGTCGTATAAAATTTGGGGATGGGTATCTATTGGTCGGAATTAATTTACGTCGAAAGAGGAAGGATACATAAAACCTAAGTTTACGATGGATAAACAACATTTAGTAATTCTTTTCAGAATTTTTACATACAGGAGTGCTCAAAAGTATTTTGACAATACAAAATTTTTCAATTTCTACCCGTAAGAGTTACATACAAAGTGATATTTCATTGAAATGCTTCACAAAAGTCCTCACATTTACAAATATAATAATTATGAAATAACAGAGGGCACAAAGAGTTTATCTATAAAATTATCTATTAATAATAGAACTAAGTAAGAGTATTGAAGAAAAGAAGAATGTTATGTTCTTTACATTTTGTTATTTTAATGCGACAAATATATTATTAATAGTATTGACAATTAAATAATACATAATAAAATGTTATATTTATTATGTTTGTTATTTATATGTTTATTTTGCTTTTTTTATTTATGTTTATTTATATTATTGTATTTATATTTTATTGTTTTGTTATTTAGATGTTGTATTTATAATAATATTATATTAAATAAGTAAAATAATTCACTAAGAAACTATTAAATTTTGTATTGTCAAAATACTTTTGAGTTCTACTGTATATCTTGGATACCTTTCAGATATCTAGGTATACATTTATTCAACACAGGCATCTAATGATATGATTTTGTATAAAAATTATGTTTTATAACTCTCCATAACATGTAGGCCTGGTGACAACTGTTGTTTAGTTAGTATTTCGTTATCTCCAATCGATGGAGCACCTTATTAGACATTGAGGTTCCCTCAGGAAAAGGATAAACTAATATAGGAATGCATACAGTATAAGATTCGTATATATTTGTATAGTTCCTTGCTGTGTTGACTGAGAGCAGACATACGACCACTAAGGGTTAATGCATTTTGCGAATAAGAAATGGAACGTTTTACGTGAAATCGTTAATCAGGGTGGGTAGACTCTTGAAAATGCTTTTGAAAGTGCTCTTAAAATTAGTGAAAGGCTTGATAAGGCAAACACTAGCGGAAGTCGTAGCAAAGGATGAGAAAATGTAAGGCAGCGTTTAACTCTTCACAATGGCCGACTCTTTTAACAAAAAGTCAAACAATGGAAGAAATGCAAATAAGAAAAGCGGAAGGGATTCGTTATTAGGTTCGGAAAGGGGAAAAAAGGAGAGACTATTCTCAGTTGCAGAAAGGTCTTTTACATTCGCTATCTCTTTACATTTATCAGAACATTCTCTACTTCAATTCTTAAAAGCTCCTCCACCCCAAAGCCACGTTCAATATTACATTCTGTCTTTTAGCTTTCCAACAGTTTGACTGAATCGCATGTAAATTAGAAAAAATTAACTCCCTTCTATTGTGTGTGTCTGCTTTGTCTTTCTCTTTAGTGCCCTCAAACATAGTGACTGTTTCTTCAGCTGGAAAGATAAGAAATGGATGTCAGTAAGCACAGTGCTTGCAAGATTCCTATTCAAGACAAATCGGAAATAATATCCGATCTTTTGCGGTTACTTTTCAAACTGTTTTCGAGTTTTTAAATATTTGGGTATTACTGAGTCGAATAAGAAGTGTTAAGACATCATTTGTATTATTCCTTCTGACTTAAGAGGCTGCACATATCGATTGGTATTTATTTCTTGAATAACGGTCATGAAAAGAGGAGAAGAACGTCAATATGGCTGATCTAAGCAAAGCTCAATGTGGGATTGAGTTTTATTTTAAGTTTGTATTCGAAAAGGATTTTCGAGGAAAAAAAAAAGAGCACGCACTAAAATTTTCTCAATGCTTTTACCAATTTCACGCTCTTATAATTCTTTTTTATGCTTAAAAAGCCCAATTGTTTTCCAACGTTCTCACTTCATTTCGTGAAATGTGGGAACTCACACTGCGGTTAAATTGCTCTTCGTCCCGTACCAAAAACCATAACACTCCAGAGAAATGTGGCGCTCTCTCTTTTGGGTCCAGATAAAAGGAACCACTAATTATATATTCCGGAAGATAAATTATCCAAATTATGTGGAACCCAATAGTTTTCCTCTACAATCTCCGAATATAAATGCTCAATAAAAAAGGTTTTCTGCCTCCACGAGAAAAACATTCACGACACGTTTTGTTCCCAACAATTTTCGAATTATAGACAGTCGATTATGAGGCTCGAATTTAATCGTTGCACTTTTTTTTTAGATAATTTACATTTTGGAAAAGTGTTTCCTTAATATCCTCTTTTAGTGTTTATGCGTGGGTAGATATAATCAACATATAATCAGATAAGTCGCTTTACATTAAAAAATATTTCCTTTCATTGAAATATTTTATCCCTTTGCTTCCCTTTTGGAAGTGTCACTCTTTAAAAAATTTTTGGCGGTTTCTCACTTTCCAGTGGAGTCTTCTTTAGCTTCGTTTTAACCCTTAGCGGTCGTAAGTATGCTCTCAGCCACCACAGCAAGGAACTATACGAATATATACGAATCTTATACTGTATGCATTCCTATATCAGTTTAAACTTTTCCTGACAGAACCTCAATGTCTAATAAAGTGCTCCATCGATTGGAGATAACGAAATAATGGAGATAACTAAACAAAAGTTGTCACCAGGCCGACATTTTATGGAGTGCTTTGAAAATACCACATGATGGAGAGTTATAAAACATAATTTTTATACAAAAACATATCATTAGATGTCTGTTATTGAATAAAGATATACCTAGACATCTAAAAGATATCTGAGATATATCTAAAAATTCTCAAAAGAATTATTAAATATCCTACATAAATAAATATATTATATATACTGTAATATAATAATAATACTAAATATACTGAATAAATAAATCACCTAGATATCTATGATAAATCTAAAAATTTTCAAAAGAATTACTAAATGTTGTTTATCCATCGTAAACTTGTATCTTTGTATATTGTATACTGTATCCTTGTATTTATAAATATATAATATAACATATTATCCTATACTGTATCCTTGCTCTTTCGACGGAAATTAAATCCTACCAATAGATATCCATCCCCAAATTTAATACGACCGCATAGGGTTAATTTTTTTGTCTTAAGCACTGCCTGAATAAGAAAATAAATTTAAAAATTTTCTCTTAGAAAATCCACGACATTCTTTTCTATCCCCAGGAGTGTTTTTCATGCATGAAACCAAAGAAATTTTTCCCAAAGTCTTTTCCATAGTCTTCTTCCACTTTTTCTGCACCACTGGGGTATGATAAAGGAGTCGATTTTCTTTTAGTGCTACTAAAAATTAATTTTATGATGTTCACAAGTCAGAGGAATAATAAAAGCAATAAATAAAACCGCATAAAACAAACAATTCACATATGCGAGATGTTTATCTGCTGCATTTGAAATTCGACTTGAGAGTGGGCAAAACGAAATCAAAAATTATTACTCTCATCTCTCCACCCCTTTCAGATTACCCAGGAAAACCCAAATCAGATGAAAATCGCTGAAAATTTTCTTGATGAAAATACCAATTGGATTATGCTACGATTCGTGATAATTAATTTTCAAAATTATAATTAGTTTCTCTTTCTTTTACTGTGTTTTTATAAATACATATACTCTTTTTCAGGGATTTACTCAAGTGTCACAACTGTTAATGTCAAAATGAAGAAAATATAAACGTTTTAGTTTTAATAGAATATACGAGTATACAGTTTTCCAGGTTATACTAATTAAATATGATATGATTTTGATTTACTCAATATTTTTGCAAAAGTAAAGCACGAAAGAAAAGTTGTGCTCATGTGTAAAATTGGATTTACAGATTGTAATCGTCAGCAGAGCTTTTGTGTCTGTTAATTCCGTTTCTGAGACACTGTTGATATTCCTTCATTTCTGCCGGCTCATCTTTGATTTCAGATTTGAAATCGTGCAGTGATTAAGTTAAGGCGAACGTTATTATTGTACTTTTTACAGTATCGTTAGTTTTAATATTTCATTTCGGTTTTTTCGTTAAAAATTTGTTATTTTTGCATTTGATTTCTATGAATTTTAATGCAAACGTAATCTCACCAGAGAAGGCTCTTGTCCTCGAAGAATATCAACTGGTGCGCCATCATGTGCTCATTTCAAGTGAAATATTATTTATTTAGATGAAATATTTGAAAAATGTAATCTCAGGGATAATTGTTTAATTTCCGAAGGGCGACATCGCCTTTGAGAATTAATTCCCACCTTACACCTTCCCCTAATCGTTTCACACCGACTCCACCCCACGGGCCAAACACCCACAACACATGCCTGCTGCCCGTTAACACTCTCTGCCAAAAGATACGTCAAACACCAGCCACAACTTACATTTTACGTGAATACTATTATAAAATCCCGGTCTCGATCTCGGCGTCATTTATAAAGATGAGAAACGCGGATTGAGCGCGTGCAATTTAAGCGCTGAGAGATCGCCGCTCCGGAATCTGCAATAACGAAATGCTGTAGCGCACAGCTCAGAATCTCCGTCAGCTTTCACTGATTTCCAACACGGAAAGCTCTCTCACGCGTCCTGTGGCGCGCCGGCCCGTTCTGAAAAGCTTAGCTCTTCCCAAACTCTTTTATTCCGCATGCAATGGCGTTCCATCTCTGCCGGCACCCCTGCAGCCCTTCCGGTTCCTGTTGCTCTGCTCCAGAGCGCCCGATAACTGCAGCTTACAATGATAAAAGGAAGACTCGAGTGATAATAACAAATTTCATGTACTGTATAAATTATATTTGCATATTGGTTTTTTTTTCTCTTGTAAGAAAACAATCACAGACAGGGTTGACTCAGTTAGCGACGCATTTGGTGGGATACTGGAATTGGATATCTACACTGTTTCCCTTGTTCCTGAAGTCGGGGTTGGCTCCGCGAGCAACCATTTGCTGCCAGTGGGCAGAAGTGGTGGATTTCTCCACGCAGTAGAACTCTCCACCGGTCATTTGGGTGGTTTCAGACCGGCATTGAGTGGTGCAGGTCGGTTGGGGGTAGAGAGAGAAGCAGTGCTTTCCGTCTTTCTCGATGACCTTGATGCGACGGGTGGCGCATCCTGGCGAGCTGTTCCTCTTCAGCTCGGACCAAATGGAGGAACCGTCTTCGACAACGTCATGGACGCCGAAGGTGGAGTCGTCGGTCACACCCCCGAGAGTGGTGGCTCTGACCACGTCCTGCTCGCTCACCACGGGGGTGAGGTTCACGGATTTCTTATACATGGAATGCTGCTGGGCGCGGTTTTTCATTTCGCCGGTGTGTCCTTCGCTGGAAAGAGCCCAAGTGGCGGCGAATTCCTCGGGGTTTTGGAGAACGTAATCTTGAGGGGTGATGAAGTCGAAGTTGTCTCCATTGTTGGTTCCGCAGATGCCTCTCACGTTATTCATGTAGTCCTGGTTGACGGTGATGCGAACGCTCTCTCCATAATACAGGATTCTGAATTTATACAAAGGCGAGACGATCTTAACCTCTCCTGTGGGCATTCCATAAATCTGGAATACGGTTGTGCGGTCACCGGTTTGATACTGGTACAGATGTTGAGTGGAAACGGGGATCTCTTGACCGTTGAGGGTGACGCCTCCTTTGAGTTGTTCTCCTTCCGGTTTGGGGGTGATGTCGAGGACGCTGTATTCCAAGCCTTTCACCACAACCTTAACGACCTTCTGCTTGGTTTCGGTGTTTTTCACGAGCGCAACGATGTAATCGGTGGTTTCGGTTTCACCGGTGGTTATCGGAGTCTCGTAAGTGCCTTTCAGATCGGAGAACAGCATCACGTGCCAGACTTTGCCCAGATTGGCGGTGTAGGAGTTGTTATCGAAGGTTCTCACATTGGTCTGGTCGACGGTGCATCCGGCTGCAGAAAGAATTAACATTAATAAAAGCCTGAAATATTGGGAAAATCAAATCGAAATTTTGCTTACCTCCGTATTTTTCATTGAAGGCAACAGAAGCGATCCTGTCGATTGAGGAGTACATTGGGTGAACGGTCAGACCCTTAGTCAAGTAATGGTTGAGGCGGATGTTGCTGAATTGGGAGTCGCCCAAGGGGGAGTAGATGTACACATTGGCTGCCTTCAAGTCGGGGGTGAAGTTGACACCCAGCTCGATCTGACCTTCGTGCAGGTTGAACTGTCCCATGGGGTTTTCGCTCATGTAGGGGTAGCCGAAGAATCTCATGGCGCTGTAGGCCTGGTAAGTCAGGTTCTTCACCGTTTCCGGTACGTTTTCGTACTTGATGGTGAAGACGTAATCGTCGAGGATACCGGCTTCCTTGGCAACGTGCAGCTGAGACGGCTGGAGTTTGAATCCCTCTTTGGTCTCTTTCTTGGCCTGTTCGACGACATGCTGCCTCTCCAAGAATTCCTTCCTTTCCTGGCTGCGCTTGAAGTCACCCAGAACCGTCACCTTGGATCCGGTCTGGCATTCCTCACCGAAACTGAGCTTTCCGTGGAGGTCACCTTTGAGTTCGCTTTCGAGGATCCTGACGAAGTTCACGACGGAGATCTTGGGAATGCGGCTGACGGCATCCAAGCACACTTCGAATGGCTTATTGTTGATGTTCTTGCGGGCATAGCTGAGGATTCTGGTCTGTCCGTCCACGGGGCTGGTCGCAAACGCAATGGTGGTGAGGCATTCGGTGTTGGTCGTTCCCTTGATTTGAACTCCCATGTCGACGACCACGGATGAGCTGCTCTGGATGCCCTTCTTCACCTTCTGAAGGAATTCTTGCTTCCTGGTAGTACTATCGACGGTCTTGTCGGTAGTGGTGGCGCCGTTTTCGGTTTCCGGTGTTTCGTGTGTCTCTCCGGATTTTGGCTCCACTGGGGAGTAATCATAGGATGCGGTGAGGACGATTGATTTGGCAGTGGATTGTTGGCCATCGTAGTAGATGTCAAGAACCGTGTGTTCGATATTCTCGGAAATGGTGGAAGTCAAAAGGGTGGACATGAGTCCGTGTTTCTGGAACCTCTGGTAGAACTTCCTGAAGTCGATGTAGTCCTTATCAGACTCTCCTTCGACGCGGAACACGACTCCAATTTCTTTATCTCCCAATTGGTGCTTGTATTTCAGGGGCTGACGGGTGTGCACCCTGTAAATTCCAGAGCTTTCGGAAACGGGTTTGAATTCAATGATGTTATCAATAGCAACGTAAGGCCATGTGCTGTAGTGGAACAATTTGGTATCCTGTTGCGATTTCAGGGGCATCATTTCCATCTTGAGGTGGCGGTGTTTTATGTCGACGTTGACGGTTGTCTTGATGGGGATCTCGAACTGGGTGTTCTTGTCATAACCGGCGATGTAACGGGTGTGGTCGAAGGGAGTGAGGAAGCTGATCTTGCTCTGAGTGCGGGTGGAGTATTGGTAGTACATCTCGGTGGAGACGTCCACGGCGTCGGGGATGACGAACACATCAGTGGATTTCTGTTCCTTAGGGGTCAACTGAACCTGTACTCTGCCCTTTGCGGACAAAAGGGTGGGAGTTTTCAGGGTGAAAATCAAAGGCAGACCGGTGGCGGTCGGCAATCCGATGGTGATGGCGTATTCGTTGTACATTTTCTGATAGTTGATGGTTTTTCCATTCTGGAGTTTCTCAGTCATTTCTCTGATCATTCTCGGCAAGGTTTCGATAGTGGTGTTGTCAAAAGTGATGAATCTTTTGAATCCGGTGAGTCCTATCAGGATATTTCCTTCCAGTTTTTTCGTGGAACCGCTTTCGAGGTTAAGAATATTGCTGATGGTTTCAATGGTGAAGCCTTTTTCCGTTTCACTCTGCACTGGTTTATTTCCGGTTAAGTAAGAGGCATACTTGAATTTTTCATCAATGAGGTCTTCCAAATCCTTAAAACTGGACACCATTCCTCCAGCCTGAAATTATTACATTTTTATAAAACCATGATTGCACAGAGTACCAAAGTTGGCAGTGATGACTTACAGTGACGGCCTGTTGTCTCAGCCCGTTAAGGTTGCGGCTCAGGTGGTAGAAAACGGTTTGCGGGACCAAACTGTCCTCGCTGCCGATGTTGGTAAGGGACAGCATGTAACCGATATTCAAACCTCTAACGATATAATCGGTGAGGTTTTGCTGGGAGTAATGAACTCCAAAGGTCTGAGGAGTCAAAAGGTGTACAGCGGCTTCGGCATTCTTACGGCTGGAAATAAGTTCAGCATTAAGACTACGGTTCTCCCAATCCTCGTTCTATCGTGTGTACTCACAGCTCAAATTCATGCTCATCAGTGGAAACGGCAGCAGCAGCAATAGCTGATTTAACAGCAGAGCGTACTTGGTTGCTCGGGTCCTCATGAGTGAATTCAGCCATGCGTTGAAGCATGCTCGCGGGCGGGGTAGTCTTCATCAGGTTGTACACGGCAGCAACTCGAACTTGGTATACCTCTCCGGTGTTAGCATAGGTTTTGTACAGGACGGACCTGGTCAGTTTAGGATGAACGATGGCCAATTTGTTCAACGACATTACGATCAATGTGCGCTGAAAATCGGTGACCGGTTCTTTTCCATTCAGGTACGGCTCGAAGACCTGAATGATCTTCGGGTGGGCGAAGTTTCCGAGAGCCCTGATGTAAGTCTGGGTTTTCAGACTGTTGCCCTCTTTAACGGCTTCCTCCAGTTTCTGTGCGAAGTATGGGATGTACACATCAGAAACGGTCGTTTCGTGTTTCGGGACCAAATAACCGAAAGCGTGGACAGGATAGCGGTTGTGAGCGGTTCTTTTATTCACTTGAGCCATCCTGACAAGGTTGGAAAAAGCGTAAATAGCAGATGTATTAAGTCCGGGTTGAGACACCACCTCGGGTTTCTTGATCATTTCCTGTTAATACAAATAAAAGTTTAATGATACCACTCGTGGCCGCCAAATATTAATAACATTTTATGACTTACGAAGAAAGTGTTCATGTATTCGGTGGTTGGGTAACGAGCAGTCTCGGCCAAAGAAGCAACAACTTGAGCGGCTTCCTCTCCCTGAATTTTTTTAGTAGTGATGAAATTAATAATGGTCATCAAGGCAGGTCCAGTTCCGGCTTGGGTGACAGCATCGCGGTAAGCCATCCAGGCATTTCTGCATGGAGTGGATGTGCTCTCGGTTCCACTTTCCTCGCCACAGTAAAGGTCTTGGGTGGCTTGTTCCAGTTGCTTCACGTTCAAAGTGCGGAGAAGCCTGATCAAAATGGAAAAGCGGGAAAGAGTGTTCTCTTTGGGAACTTGAGTTTGGTCAGTCAGTTGCTGTCCGATTTTCTTGGCGATGGTTTTAACGACTTCGTTTATGTTGACATCCTTTGACTGTTGAACGGAATGTCCGGCATATCCGACAAAATAAGGAAGAAACGGACTTTCTGGAGCCTGAGTCATAGTTGGAGTTTCTTGATGCCATTCTTCGGTTTCCTCAGAAGTACCAACAGTTCCCTTGTTGGTGGTTCTGTTGATGTCGTCATCAATAGAACGCCTGTTCCTGATGGCATTCACCGAGTCTGGAATGGTCTTTCCGAAAAAAGGGGTTTGTTGCCTCTTATCCCATTTACCACGGGCTTCGACATCGCTGACCCATGGGCTATTGTAGTCGTACACAAGCTTCTTCAAAGTTTGAGGGTTCTTCGGTCCTTGAACCTCTCCACCAGCGGAATGCACCGAGATGAGAGTCAGGTTGACGCGAGAAACGACCTCTCCCTTCTGGTTGTTGTAGACTTCAGGGCTGAGGATGACTTTGTTGGTGGTGACAGAGGATTGGATGGTGTAGCTTTTGAGGCTGCCGGAAACGATGACTCTGCTCACGGAGGAGCGGGACAAGAAGTTGCCCAGTTTGTTGGTGGTGGGTTCCCAGTCGGTGAGTCCGGTGAGTCCGAAGTGGTATCCGGGCCTTTGTTCGCAGTTGCTGAAGTTCTTGGTCTTGATGATGTCGATGATGTGGCCCTGTCCAGCCAGTTGGGGCTGAGGCGCGAGGTGGGGCATGCGCTGAAGAATGTACTTGGGCAGGGGGGTGATGTCGTAGAGGACTTCGCATTCGCCTTCGACGGTGTCTTCCATGATTTTGTAGACGGCCGTGTTTTCATCGCCTCTGGGGATGGAGTTGAGCTTCGAAGGGATGACTCTCTTTCCTTGGGTGTCCACCTGGAGCTGACTCACTATGGATCGAATGATGTTCACTTCCCAGATCGGAACGTCTTTGCTCACGACGATCTCATCCACCTGTCGGAACCAATTTCCCCGTTTTTAAAACACTCAACATCACCTCAACATATCTTCCTGCTTTACTCAATACTTACAACTCCCGAGGTGAGCTTGACTTCGAAAGGCTCAGTGCTGAGATCCAGTGGTTGATAGTGCAGTTGTTCCTGGAGGATTGTAGTTTCCAATCCTTCGGGCAAACTGACTTGAACCTTGGCATACTGAGGTTTCGTAATTCTGACCGTCAAGTAGCTGTCGCTCTTAGGTTGAACGGTGACTAGAGCTTTCACTACTATACCGGCATATTGATCCGAAACTTGGTGAAGGGAGACTAATGTTTTACTTTGAACTTCATACCGATATTCTGAATTTGGTTTCCATCCTAGAGTGAATAGAAGACTGTTTAGTGAAGACTCCGCGAGTTAATGAAGAGCCAAAGACTGTACTTACCGTATTCGGCCGTAGCTCCAGCTACGAGCAAAGTGAACAAAACCGCGGTCCACATGTTTGTGTATCCTCCGAACTGCGGATTAAAGAAAATGTCGCAGTTATTTTCTTTTATACTTGGAAACAGATGAATTGCAATTTTCTTGCAAATTCTGCAGATTTCAAATCCAATCATGAATCCCGATTTCCTGTATCGGAAGAGTCAAAGTCCGTAGCTTTTAAATTTTATTATTATATTATCACGAAGCACGCTCTCTCATCTGGTTCCGTAGATCTGACTTTTTCAAAAATTAATTTACATGTTATGTGTTCCATACAAACTCACGAATATTTACTAAAACTGATTCAGCTCAGGAATGGAAAATTGAACGCCCATTTACAAATTTCCCATTCGAAAATTATGGGAGAAAACAAAATCCTTTTCGAAATGAATTTACGACGGTTATGGAAGTTACAAAAGTTCCTAATTGTTTGTTCCTTTTGTTACCATGAAGAGTTCTTTATAACACTAAAAATTTGGTGGTGCTTTGCCCTTTATTCTTCGTCTGATGAGTTTTTTTGCGAAATTATAACTAAACTTTTTTTTTAAATGGCCCTTTTCATGCAAAAACGCGAGAATGGAAAATTACTGTTATTTCACAAAGAAACCTAACCATTAGCTGCTGCATATAAAACGTTATCAGCTTTATAATTATTCTTAATTGAACCTCAATAGCTTCGTTATCGATGAAAATTAAAATTTGAAAAATCAATTAAAAGGCTTTCTATAGGCGGATTTGCATTTTTTTTATATATGGAAAATTCATAATAAAAACTTTGCTCAAATGTAACTGCCAAAGGTCGTTTTTGAAAACTTCAAATGTCTTTAAACGGTCAATAAAATGGCTTTGGGTATTATTAAGTATTTATAATTAGGATTTAAATTGGAATTTGTATCTTCGCATTGATTACAATTGTCGTCTTTTACAAAAGTATGGGATTAAGTTTCAGGGATTAATGTAAAAGTTTCCAGGAGTGAGAAAGCAGAATAGCTGACGGAAAACAGGATTATATTTTGGATTGTTAAAAATCGGCCCCGATGAAGCTAAATGCATGACCTAAGTCAACACAGTATCACATATTTTTTAGGTTTTCCTCGGAGAAAATTTGTGACTTAATCTCATTATTGAAACTGTTTCAGGTCAAATGTTGAATTCCTGCAGCGCACGCGAAAGAAAGTCAGCATTTTTCGCGGTTCAATTAATTTTATCAAAAGCCAATAGTTCATTAAAATCTGAACAAAATGGAGATATCAGATCACGGTAAAGAGGACGTTTCTCAACCCATCAAATAATAACATTCATGTAATTTTCAATTTTTAAGATTTCCGCCATACTTTCCGCTGTAAAATGCCTTCGAAGCGGACATTTTATGCAATTGGTTATTTTTAGAGCCGTATATTTTTTCCTTTTGAATATTGTAAATTACTCCGAAATTTTTTATACTTATACAGGAACATTATATTTATCGTGCAGTTTTTTTCTAACATCGTTTTATACTTCAATGGATGAATCATCAAGTAAATATTAGGTAAAACGAATTCGTGTTCTTTTTTCACTGGCATTTTTTCATATTTTTTTTAAGTAATACAAGAGGTAACTTTAAAATTTATTAAAAATTTTTTTATTAAAATTTAGTTAATGTGAATGTCTCTTGCTGTATATAAATTTAATTTAAATTTGACTTAGTTTTGGTTGCTAATTGATTAACCCTCAATCAAACACTCCAAAGGAATGAATCTTAAATGGGAAAGATTTATTTTCTTGTCCAAATGTTTAAGTTTAATTAATAAAAATTTTAAAAATATAAATAGAAAACAGATTAAATTTTAATTCATAAAGTTAATAATTGTGTTTTTTTTTTAATTTCAGACAGCAGATGGCTTTACAGTAAAGGATAACCGGCCAAAGTTGTGTAGTCAGTTTTTTCTCAAAATCTTTCATCTCCAAAATTTATTACAAATCATAAAAAATGAACTCAAATCCGATCCTTCCCACATCAGAGACAAATTCAACAAATGGAATGCCTCAGGGACCACAACATTACCAAAATTATTGCATGCCTCCTTTAATGGATTCAAATTTTCATCAGCCAGCATTTGTTAATCAGAAAGCTCAAAATCTTTCAGTTAATAATGGAAATTCTCGTGACCCAAGACTATTAAAAAAACCTTACAGTTATGGTAATGGTCCAGTAAACCCTCCTCTCAGTTATTTTTCAGTATATAATAATCTCCCTCTACTAAATCAATGTCTGCCCAATATGCAAAATTATCAATATCCTTTTCCCAATGACACTCAACAAAAATGTCCAAACAATTCAAATTCAGTTAACTTTTTACAAACTCCAGAAAAATATTATCAAGAAATGTATCACAACTATCCACCAAATTATTTTCTTCCTAATTCTTTTCATCAGAATGGACCTGGGATTACTTCATCTAATATTGACAAAGGAGCATCAAGTCAGCTAAATCAAAAGACTCCATGTTATCCTCCTTCTCAGGTGCAGAGCAGCTCAAACATGAGTGCTTATTCAGAAGGAAACTACAATCCTTTCAGCCATAATGCTCAGCCTGTGTTTGTTGAGAAAGGGAAGCAAGGAAGTGCAAAATCTCTTGATGATATGCAAAATGGCAAGTTTATTGCATGTGATAAAAATTATGGAAATGAAAAATTAAAAATGGGGAATGTTAGTCAACTGTCAGAGAGTGGAATTGAGAATAATAAGAAAGCGTTGAATTCTTATTTTCACAATAATGGCTCAGGGACATCACATTCAAGAGAAACAGGAGGTTTATTTAACAAAAATAGAAACAGTGATAATTCAAGGTTCAAAAATGATAGTTATAGTACAAGGAGAAGTATGAAAAACAGTAGTGGGAATGATAAGCAACGTTCAAAGAGCAGAAGCAGAAGCCATTCCAGCAGCAGGCACAGCAAAGATCGATCCAGATCTCAATCCAGTTCCTCTGGATCCAGATCCAGGTCAAATTCTAGGTCCAGACACAGATCCAGGTCAGGATCAAGATCTAGATATAGGCACAGATCAAGATCAAGATCCCGATACAGACACAGATCAAGATCCAGGTCAAGATCTAGATCTTCATCAAAATTCAGATCCAGGCTCAGGCATCGAACAAGGTACAGATCAAGATCAAGATCCAGATCAAAAGCCAGATTGAGAAACAGATCATCCAGATCCCACTCCAGAGCCAGGTTCAGGTCCAGATCCAGATCTAAATCAAAAGGCAAGCAACATTATCAGTCTGCATTTCCAAAATTTCAATTCTGTGATAAAAGAGGAAGAGCAGTAGATGACAGACAGTACAACAGAAACACTTCTGAAAAATCAGAGAGCCTCAGAAGAAAACTGATTGAGAAATGGAGAATGAATAACTGTGATACACAATATGAAATGCAAAAACGCTTACAACAGTTATCCGAAATGAACCCAGATGAGATACTTGAAGAGGAAAATAAAGTCTGGATTAGAAGTGCTCCAGCTGATTGTTATTATACCAGAGATAACAAGTGAGTTAAAAGATAGATAAATAGGTTTGTCATGTGAATTTAAATTTTATATAGCAGTGTGTGTCTTTTCAGGGATTTGAAAAGAATGGTAGCTACTGAACGTGTCGAGAAGTTGTGTGAAAAATTCAGGTTTGAACTTTTAGAAAGAGGAAAACGCATACGCCAAACGCGGAATCTAAAGTGCCCTTCTCCGCCAAAACTAAAGCAAAAACTCTGCAAACACAAAAGTAAGTTTCTTAAATAATAGGTTTTATACCATTATTTGATTTGGGTTATTCTTTCTTTTAAAGGTCAAATACATTCCTCCAGTAGCGAATCGGGTAGTGAATCCGAGTCAGACGATATGAATGATATCATTGAAGAGCTCCAGAGAAAGCAAAAACATCCTTACAGGTTACATCCAGAACTTTGGTACAATGATCCGGGAGAGGTGAGTATCTGCTATTGGCGGTTGTAATGTTAAATGTGTAATGCTTCATTGATAATTTTTTGTCAGATGAATGACGGCCCTCTCTGTAGATGCAGTGCCAAAGCCAGAAGAACAGGGATAAGGCATGGGTTTTATGCAGGCGAAAATCAGAGGGCGTACTGTGATCCAAAATCAAACAACGCTGGTAATCTTTATCATTACCGAATTACAATATCGCCTCCGACGAATTTCCTGGTAATGTTTGACAACATCGTGGTGTTGAGAAATAAAGACAAAAATTTTATTAATTTGTACATAATTCCAGACGAGAACGCCAACCATTATAAATCACGATGATCACGAATTCATCTTTGAAGGTTTTTCCCTACTCTCGCATTATCCCATTGAAAAACTGCCCACGTGCAAAGTTATCCGTTTTAATATTGAATATATCATTCTATACGTTGAGGAAAAACTGCCAGACAACTTTTGCATTGAAGAAGTGGATTTATTTTGTAGGTATTTTTGTTTAAAAGGTGTTTTATTAAAAACGGAATATTCACTCATTATTGTGTTTCAGATAATTATCTTTTCAAAGAAATTCTCGAGCTGGTCGATTTTGATTTGACGAATTCAGAATATCCCGACAGCTGTCCTCAGTTCCATTTTATGCCTCGTTTCGTTCGTGAACTTCCAGAAAACGGGAGAGAATTGCTCCCAATGTGCGAGGTTTTGAAATATTTACTGAATAATAATAAGAAACTTATAGAAGACGATACACTGGAAAACGTCTACAAAATGTCAAACAGCTGTTGGCAACGTTTTGCCGATACAGTGAAGGGTAAGTTCAATGAGCTGCTAAAAAACTTTTCACTGGAAAGCTCAGTAGTTACAGTTTGGAATTTGTCTTATTGCAGGCATGGTGGTCACCAATCCAGGCATGAAACCCTGTTCGTTAAGAGTGGATCAGTTGGACAGAGACACAGATGAATACCGTAACAGAATGAGTAATAAGTCTAAAGATGATGAAACCGTTAAAGTATCTTCCAACGAGTGTTCCTCTCATGAAAAAGACTTGCCACAAATTCCAATCGAAAATTCTGAAAAAGGTAATGGAATTTATAAAGTTATCAAATTTTAGTGCATAGTTAATTAATTAATTATCCGATTGCAGTTAATCTCGAAGGCGATTATAAGGAAGACTGCAAAAGTGATATAGTAAATTCGAAGAAGTTTTACCCCGAAATTGTGCATTTCGGAATTAGACCTCCACAACTGAGTTATGCGGGGAACCCAGAGTAAGTCGCACGAATTGAAGAAAAGCTACATATTTTGAATACGTCTCAAATGATGGATTTTATTGTTAAGGTACCAAAGAGCGTGGCGAAAGTACGTCAAGTTTCGACACTTGCTTGCGAACATGCCAAAGCCCACTGTAGAGGATAAGCAGAAGCTCGCGGCCAAAGAAAACTGCCTCCACAGCATGAGAGCTCACAATAAAATGAAGAGGGACGTCACCGCAACCGTCTCCAGCGAAGGCTTTTACCTGACGGGATTGATGTGCGACGTGGTACAGCATGCAATGCTCATACCAGTTCTCGTCTGCCATTTGAGATTCCATCGCTCTCTGGCCGTTTTGGAAGAGAGGATTGCTTACAAATTCCAGAATAGATTCCTACTGCAGTTAGCTCTCACTCATCCCTCTTACAGGTACTTATTCGACAAAAATCTCAAAAGAATTTAATACACAGCTCTAAATTAATACCACTGAATCGGTCTTTCAGAGAGAATTTCGGTACAAATCCAGATCATGCAAGAAATTCACTGACTAATTGCGGCATTCGACAGCCAAAATATGGAGATAGAAGAATTCATTTCATGAATACCAGAAAAAGAGGTGTGTTTAAAAAAAAATAATAATTATGTAATAGTTTTTGTAATGAAGTTTTTTACATTTATTATTTATTCAGAATGAGATATAGTCTACTCATAAATAGTTTTAACTGTTTAATAATTAACTTTTTAACCGAGCTACATTAGAAATTATTTTTAGTGGTTCGAAGATTTTAACAGATTAGAGATAATTGTAAAAATTATTATGTTATTGTTTAATTAGGTATAAACACTTTAATTAGTATCATGTCGAGATTTGGGAAAAAAAACGAAACGCAGTCTAATATCTATCATAACGAACGGTTGGAGTTCCTGGGGGATGCAGTGGTCGAGTTCATCACATCCATTCATTTGTTCCACATATTCAGAGACTTGGAAGAAGGAGGCCTGGCCACGTACAGGGCTGCTTTAGTGCAAAATCAGCATCTGGCAGTTCTTGCAAAGGTACTGGTTTGTTTAAGGTGGGTTTTAAACAGATCTACTTTTAATTTACTTTTTTTTAATTTTAGAAATTAAATTTAAATGAGTACATGCTCTACGCTCACGGATCTGATTTATGTCACGATCTGGAATTGAAGCACGCAATGGCGAATTGCTTCGAGGCTTTAATGGGGGCTCTGTTTTTAGACGGCGGTATTGAGGTAAAACAAATACGAGTTGTTATTTTGAGTTTCGAGAAATGTACGCAAAATAATGATTTTCAGGCCGCAGATAAGGTGTTCGGACACACTCTTTACGGAGATGACCCAGACTGTTTGGATATTTGGTGTAATTACCCACCGCATCCGTTACAAGAACAGGAACCATTGGGTGACAGAAAATGGATCCCTCAGTTCCCTCTTCTTCAGGTACTGCTTTTATACTCCCCCTGACTTTACAACAGCCAAAACGCTTCCATCTCTTTTTCAGAAACTGACAGAATTCGAAGAAGACACTGGAATTCAGTTCAAACATATCCGCCTTTTGGCGCGAGCTTTCACCGATCGAAGTGTGGGCTACACAAATCTGACCATGTGAGTATCGTTTAATACTGAGCGGTAATTACTTATGACGAATGAAATGGTTTTGAATTCCTCTTTTAGGGGCTCAAATCAAAGACTGGAATTTCTGGGAGATTCGGTTTTGCAACTGATAGCGTCCGAGTATTTGTACAAATATTTTCCAGAGCATCACGAGGGTCATTTATCGGTGGGGAAACGTTCCGTTTGAATTTTCCAAATTAAAGACACATTCGCTCACGTTAACAATTTTTTCCAGCTTCTTCGCAGTTCCTTAGTTAATAATAAAACTCAGTCTGTTGTCTGTGACGATCTGGGCATGATTAAATATGCGGTGTATGCGAATCCCAAAGTGGAGCTCAAAGTCAAAGACAAAGCGGATCTTTTGGAGGCGTTTTTGGGAGCTCTTTACGTCGACAGCGTAAGTGCACTCATTTGTATTTATCAACAAGTCAGCATTTAAGGAAATTTTTGTCGTTTAGGGTTTGGATATTTGTCGAGTGTTCTGTGACGTTTGCTTCTTCCCTCGACTCCAGATCTTCATTATGAATCAGGACTGGAACGATCCTAAATCGAAACTGCAACAGTGTTGTTTAACTCTGCGGACGATGGACAACGTCGAACCTGATATTCCCGTTTACAAGTAGGAATTTATGCTTTCTTTCTTCTAATCAATAGTGTCTAACTAACACAATGGGAAAAGTAAAACGTTTATCTGGTGTGAAAGTTTTCTCCACTCTCTCATTTCTCATAACTTCTCGCGAATGTTAAAAGTCCAATTGCTGACTTTTTGCTATTTTTCTTACATTATAGAGTCGTCGAATGCAAAGGACCCACTAACACAAGAGTTTATACCGTTGCTGTGTATTTTCGAAATAAAAGATTAGCTGAAGCGACCGGGCACAGCATTCAGCAGGCAGAAATGAATGCTGCCCAGAAAGCTATGGCAGTTTCTGGTCGTGAGTATTTTTTTTCTTGTATCTCACGACTTGTTTCGTTGCGAAATAACTTATTGATCAGTCTGGCGTTTTCATTTCCCGAAGTTAATTTAGATTTAATTTCAGCTCTCTTCCCGCAATTGGATCATCAAAAGCGAGTGATAGCGAAAAGTTTAAAAACGCAAAAATGGCCAAATCGAAATTCATGGTCATTCGACTCCGCTTATATTTCCCCGAGGGATTCCGACCGGGGCCAAACCCCAAGCACATAGCCAAGTTTGTACCAAAAACATCATTTTTACCAAAAAAAAAGATGACTTACAAATGTTGAATTACGGCTGAAATGCTTCGGTCGTATACCGTAAGGAATATTTCATCAGTTGCTTACTTCACTAATCGGCCGATATTATAAAAACCAAATGAAATAAATTTTTGCTCTGACAATAAATGTACTATTTATGTATATGTCGAATAAAAAGGTTTTTATAATAATTATTAGGTCGTTCCATAAGCTTTTGTTATAACTTTGATATTATTCTATTCTTAAGAAATTTTTCGACCACAGGCAGAATTAAATGAACAGCTCGAAAAGTGAATGCATAGAAAGTTTATTAATGAATGCGGTGAACTTATGGAACGACCTAATTTTCTACAAATTTATTTTTTTTTTTTAGGAAATGTTTTTTCGATGAAATAGTTTTAATTTTTGACCGTGAAAATACCTTTTATTTTCAGAATTTTACTCGATCTGAACTTAAAAAGTTTTTTCTGCATTTTTATTGTTTTTCAATTTACACTGTTTTTAACAATTAAAGCATTTAAAGGAGCATTAAGTAAAAAGGAAAGTTTATTTAAGAGGACGGCGATGGTTTAGTGCAGTTAACGCCTGCGCTGTGTGTGCGTGTGTGTGTGTGTGTGTGTGTAAGAAATGTCTGTTTAATGTGTTCATAGAGTGTAATTACTGTATACATTTTTAGGACTGTCAGTCGTTGTTATAGTAAAACGTTCTTATAAGGGTCAAAACGATGCCTGCAAAATAAATTTCCATTTATTCTGTAACGTCCAGGTGTTAATTAGATATCTTAATTAAGAATAGAATTAACAGTTTCTATAAAGATTAAAGAGTCTGCATAGCTTGGACCATTCTCAATTTAAGTTTGGTGCAATGAGTGGAAAGCATTTTAAAGGAAGGAAATTATATTGTAAGAAAATTGTAAAACTGGTAATTCTCTAAAAAAAACATTAATAGTTTATTTATCATTAATTATTTAATCGCAGTCATGCCTTTAATCCCCCTCAAACTTTGGTGCAAACTTCGGGGCCTTCGAACTGCATTTTCTGAGCGTTTCCTTTGTTCTTGAAGTTCGGCTGAGCTCCCCGAGCGACCATCTGGGCCCAGTGGGAAGACGTCTGTGTTTTGTTGACGCAAATGAACTCCGCGTTCATCGTCCTGGTCTTCTCCACCTGACATCCGCTCTTGCAGGCGGTCTGCGGATGAACAGAGAAGCAATGCTTGCCGTCTCTTTCAATGGCCATAATGCGTTTTGTGGTGCATTGGGTGTCGTGTCCTTGAGATTCCTCGGAGCCGAAGTTGCCGGCGTCGTAATCCTGGCCAAGTTCACCCTCGTGGTACCTGCCCAAGGTGTCAGCTTTTCCGGTGTCTTGTCCGCCGACCACGTCTGTCAGAACAACCGTTTTTTTGTACACAGAGTGCTCCTGCGCCCTCTTTTTCAGCTCTCCAA
Organism: Brueelia nebulosa; assembly: GCA_028293925.1. Taxonomy (NCBI): domain Eukaryota; kingdom Metazoa; phylum Arthropoda; class Insecta; order Psocodea; family Philopteridae; genus Brueelia; species Brueelia nebulosa. The sequence continues at coordinate 197,374 of JAQIBA010000054.1, read as the reverse complement.
TTCGGCCTTCGCTGGTCAGAGCCCAGGTCGCGGCAAACTCTTCGGGGTCGCGGAGGATATACCCATTGGGAGTGACGAAGTCGAAGGTTTCACCGTTGTACACTCCGCAGAGTCCGCCAACGCGATTCCTGTATTCCTGGCTGAGAACCAATTGCACCCGTTCGTGATCGTAAATAAATTCAAATCCGTGTTCAGGCCTGACTACTTTGAGCTCTCCCGTTGGCATTACATAAGCCTCGACAACGGTGTTGTGGCTCTGATCGTAGTATGCGTAGTAACCTTTGTCATCGAACTGAACTTGCTTCTCGTTTACAAAAAGGGTTCCGGACGGCTTTCCTTGAGAGGGAGCGATTCGGACCACAGTGCTGCGAGGATAGTTAAAAACGAACTGAACCTCTTTCTGATTGTTAGTGCTGTCGCGAACCAGAACAGAGAAGTCGTAGAGAGTGGTGTATTTGCCCTCGGGGTCGACTTTGGGCACGGAAATTGACATGACATGCCAGACGTTTCCTAAGTGTGTGGGGTAGGTTTGGTTGTCGAAAGTCTTCGCCTGAACCTTGTCCATCGTACAATAAGCTGCAGAGAACAAAGTTATTAGTATTCGAAGTATCGAAAGGGTTAATCAAGTTGTAAAAATGGTACTACCTCCATATTGCTGTTGGAGAGTCCATCCCCATCGCTTGAAAACGCCGTGAACGGGGTGAACGACCAGAAAAGTCCTGGCGTAATCGCTGACATGAACGTTACGGAAGTGAGCGACTCCTGTTGGTGCCGAGAGGTAGACGTTTACTGTTTTCAGGTCGGGGCTGAAGTTGACATCGAGCTCGACTCTGTCAGTCTGGGTATGTCCTTGACTTGTAATACTTTCCGAAACGTACGGATATCCGATATGGCGGAGAATGCTGTACACCTGATAGGTCATGTTCTTGACGTGATCCGGAACCTGTTTGTACTGGACGGTGAACCTGTACTTGTCCATCAATCCGGCAACCGTTGTCGCGTTCCTGCATCCAGACATGAGCTTGCTGCCCTGTTGCATCTCACTCCTGCATTGCTGGACTTGCGGAAGAGTGGACAGGAATTGACGACGTTCTTCGCTCCTCTCGAGTTTTCCCGCGAGTTCAACCGTGGCGCCCGATTCGCAGCTTTTGCCAAACTTCACCTGACCGGTGACTTCACTGCGGGGCTCAGTTTGCAGAACCTTTTCGTAATCCACTGCTGACAGATAAGTGTCAGTCGTTCTTCCAGTCAAGCAGACTTCGTAGTTTTCACTGCCGAAGGTTTTGTGGAGGTAGCCGAGGACCTTGGTGGGGGCATCAATGGGGCTCCTTGCAAGAGCGAAGGTTCCAACATACTGTATGGGAGTTTGTCCTTGGACTTTGACAGCCACGTCCACGACAGACGTAATGGCTCCCTTGATTCCTGAAGATACTCGCTTGTAGAATTCCTCGATTCTGGAATGAGTGTCCTGAGTCGGAGTGAAAACAGTTCCCGTTTCGCCTCCCTCCTGCTGATATTCCTTGGATTGAATATGGCGATAAGTGGCGGTCAGACTAACAGTTTGTGCGGTTGACATTTTAGTGTCGTAGTAAAGACCGATTTCGGTGTTGTCGATGGAGATCTCCGCTGTTGGGTACATAATCGCAGAGATGAAGTCGTGACGCTCCAAAATGTTGTAAACTACCTTTTTCAAGTCGACGTCTTTCTTTTCAGTTTGAGCCTGAAGGCGAACGACCATTCCAAGGTGGTCCTGCCCGAAATGACGAGTAACTTCATTAGGGACGGTCTTCGATTTGATGATTTTGGAGTTGGTGCCCTCCAAGATGGGTTTGAACTCAACAATGTTTTGAACGGCGGTGAAGGGCTTCGTGCTGTAGTGCAGGAATTTGTAGTCACCACGTCTGTCGACGGGTTGCATCTCCATTTGGATTTGTCTCTTCTGAGTGTCCAGTGTGAGACTTCCCCTGACTGGGATGTTGACCTGGACTTGTTTCTTGTAGCCAGAGACGTATCGCTGCTGATCGAACGGAGTGACAAAGCCGATTTCGCCCTGCTGGGTTTTGGCGAAGGTCACATCGAGATTGGTCATGACGTGGCCGGTCGTGGGGAGGTGGAACCTTTTATTGGTGCCCTGGATTTCCGGAACCTGCATTTGAACCTTTCCTTTAAGGCCTACGTAAGTGGGGGTCTTGAAGGTGTAGGAGAACGGCAGGCCGGTCGCTGTCGGAAGTCCGATGGTGATTTCGAGTTCGTTGAAGAGTTTCTGGTAGTTGTAGACCTTTCCTTTGGCCAGCATCTGAGTGATGTGGTTGATTATTTTCGGCATGGATTCCAGAGTGTGATTGTCGAAGGTGAAGAACCTCTGCATCGTTCCAATTTTGAAGAAGACATTGCCTTCAACCTGTTCCTTAATTATATGCTCGAGATTGAGGATTTTCCTGATTTTATCGACGGTGTAGGTTTGACTGTCGGCTGATGTGTCTTCGACAACTTCCTCCGTTTCTCCAAAAACGAAAATGTCGTGGAACAGATCGACCAGATTCTGGACACTTGAGATCATTCCCGTGACCTGTAAGTAGAATTCATCATTAATATTCCTCCAGGTTTGTTCGAATTCATAAAATGAAAATTGACCGACCTTAAGGACGGTGTTCTTGAAGCCACTTTTATTTTCTACAATTTTATACAGAACAGATTTGGGAAGGAGACTGTCTTCGCTTCCGGTGTATCCCAGTTGCTGAGTGTAGCTGAGGTGGAGACCCTTCACGAGGTAGTCGGTCAAGTTGTAATGAGAGTAGTGAACACCAAACACTTTAGGAACCAACATGTTCACCGCAGACTGCGCATTTTGACGCCTTAAAAAAGCTCAGAATTACCACCAGGCGGCGTTGTTGAGTGTATTCGAATGACTGCGCGTACTTACAATTCGTAGTTACTCTTGGACACCAAAGAAGCTGCCGATTCTATTGCTGATTTCACGGCAGAACGCACCTGGTAGCTCGGGTCTTCGTGAGTGAATTGTGCCATACGTTGGAGCAGACTTCCAGAGGGGTTGGTCTTCATGAGATTGTACACAGCCGCGACGCGGACCTGGTAAACCTCACCGACATTCGCGTAGGTCTTGTACAAAACGGATCTAGCCAATCGGGGATGAACCATGGCCAACTTGTTGAGGGAGACGACAATTAAAGTGCGCTGGAAATCAGTAACAGGTTTCTTCCCTTCCAGGTAGGGTTCGAACACTTGGACGATCCTGGGGTGGGCGGTGTTTCCGATGGCTCTGATGTAAGTCTGGATTTTGTGGCTGTCCTTTTCCCTCACAGCCTGCTCCAGCTGTTCCTCGAAGTAAGGAATGTACGTATCGGCGACGGTTGTGTCGTCCTGGGAGATGAAGTAACCGAAAGCGTGGACGGGGTAGCGATTGTGAGCGGATTTCTGGTCAGTCACAGCCAAACGAACGAGTTTAGTAAAAGCGTAGATGCAGGATTCGTTGAGACCTTTTTGGGACAGAACTTCCGGTTTTTTAATGAGCTCCTGAAAATATTATTATTATTAATTCCCGCAAAATTACGTTATTCTTATACAGAAAAATGTTACTTACAAAGAAGGTTTTGAGGTATTCGGTGGTCGGGTACCTGACGGTTTCCGGCAGGGTGGAAACAATCTGTGCCGCTTCCTCTCCGCTAATCTTATGGGTGGTTATCAGATTCGTAATGGTCATCAGGGCGGGACCGGTACCGGTTTGCGAAAGGGCATCGCAAAAAGTCATCCAGGCATTCCTGCGGGTGCTGGAAACGCCTTGGGTGTTTTCTTCTTCGGGGGTGTACAGTTCCTGAACCGATTGTTCCAGTTGTTTCACGTTCATAGTGCGAATGAGCCTGACCAAGATGGTAAACCTTTCCAAAACGCTCTCCTTGTGCATCTGGGTTTGATCCTGTAAGTATTGTCCGATTTGCTCGGCCAATTTTCTCACGACCTGGTTCACATTGACTTCCTTCGAGTGTTGAATTGAATGCCCCGAAGAGCCAACAAAGAAAGGAAGGAAAGGAGTCTCGGGTGCCATTGTCATCTTGGGCGTCTCCTGGTACCAGCCTTCGTTGGAAAGAATCAAAGTTCTGTCGTCTATGGATCTCCTGCTTCTCATCTGCTCAAACTGAGCTCCTCCGGTTGTGCCGGTCGTTTTGTAAATAGTCTGCTCCCGTCTTCTGTCCCATTTCTCGCGGGCTTCGGTGTCGCTCGTGAATGGACTGTTGAAGTCGTACACAAGCTTCTTCAAAGTTTGGGGGTTCTTGGGTCCCTGAGGAGTGTGGGTGGTCGATTGCACGGTCATAAGGGTGAGGTTGACGCGGGAAACGACCTCTCCCTTCTGGTTGTTGTAGACTTCAGGGCTGAGGATGACTTTGTTGGTGGTGACAGAGGATTGGATGGTGTAGCTTTTGAGGCTGCCGGAAACGATGACTCTGCTCACGGAGGAGCGGGACAAGAAGTTGCCCAGTTTGTTGGTGGTGGGTTCCCAGTCGGTGAGTCCGGTGAGTCCGAAGTGGTATCCGGGCCTTTGTTCGCAGTTGCTGAAGTTCTTGGTCTTGATGATGTCGATGATGTGGCCCTGTCCAGCCAGTTGGGGCTGAGGCGCGAGGTGGGGCATGCGCTGAAGAATGTACTTGGGCAGGGGGGTGATGTCGTAGAGGACTTCGCATTCGCCTTCGACGGTGTCTTCCATGATTTTGTAGACGGCCGTGTTTTCATCGCCTCTGGGGATGGAGTTGAGCTTCGAAGGGATGACTCTCTTTCCTTGGGTGTCCACCTGGAGCTGACTCACTATGGATCGAATGATGTTCACTTCCCAGATCGGAACGTCTTTGCTCACGACGATCTCATCCACCTGTGGAAACCAATTTTCCCGTTTTTAAAACACTCAACATCACCTCAACATATTTTCCTGCTTTACTCAATACTTACAACTCCTTCCTTCAGTCTAATAATGAATGGTGTCTCACTGAGAGTGAAAGGGGTGTATTGCAAAAGAGTTTCGGGGACGTCGAACTCGACCTCTCCGGGGATCATATCGTGAATTTGAGCCTTTTGGGGCTCTTTTATGATGGCAATCAATTCATTCTCTTTCACGGGAGTGACAGTCAGGTGTGCACGGATGAACACTCCTGCATACTGTGGCGAAACCTGCTGAAGTGACGTCAAAGTTTTGCTAGTCACTTCATACTTGTATTCGGTACCGACTTTAAAGCCTGAAATTGTAAGACAACGGCATTAAAATTTGTTTGAATTTGGGACACTAAAGTGGGAATGGCTGCCCTTTTATAATTGCATTATCCACTGCCCAATTCTTATATTTGGTTAATTTTTCTGATTCCGGTATTAAAATGCTTTAAATACTTTGAGATTTATAAATCTTATATCTAAAGCATTCATTAATTAAAATTTGTATGCACCGAAATTTTCACAGCTGCCGGAAAATAAAAATTATTTAAGAACTTACCGAATTCTGCGGTGGCAGCAGCGGCTATCAAGACCAGAAATGCTACTGGTGTCCACATGTTTCTCCTCTGAACCAAACTGTGGAATGGCCATTTCGAATTCAGTTTCCCCTTTTTATACTGTTGATAAGTTTTCCCTTAGTTTGCAGAAATCAGTTACAAAACGACCAGTGCCCCTTTTAAGCCTTTCTTGATATGTGCAGACCTTGGATTGACATCGGAAGAAAAAAATCTACTCAAGAGATCAATGTCCGAAGTCCTGTACCACCCCCGGAAATTGTGGCAGCGATACCCTCGACAGATATTTAACAGAAACAGAGAGGGCGACTGCTGGAATTGTGTGCTGTAAAATTTTCAAATGCTTTGGTCATTTGAATGACTTCTGTAGAAGTCTTATTTTCATTTCCTCATTGGTCGAGTCATCTTTTTATAAGTGTGGCTGCATTTACGAGTTTAGTAAAGGCAGAAGAGGGAAGATGAAAGCGGTAAATGGTCACATTTCTGTTGGTGATTGCCTTCCGGGCTCAACAGCAGAGCAACATCCTCTGTATTGCGTAATATTCTTGAGTGCGGGCAAAGGAAGCTGGTCTTTGGAAGCACGTGCCATGACAACATAATTGATAAGTGGGGTCATGTGTGGTGTATCGATTGGTTATTCCTTATTTGCGGATATTCAGACAAATCAGTTATTTTGTATTGCTGACTGGACGAAAGCTTGAAAATTTTCTCACCTACTTGATAACAAAATATCACACAAGAAAAATTAGTTTCGTTTTGATTGTTCTCGCGTCGTCTTTCTCTATACGATATACAGTATACTTTTTTTCAAGAAAAATAATTTACATTGTCTTCTCAAGTATTAATTGGTTTAATTAATTACTTTTCAATTTTTTATTAATTGGTGCGTTATAAAAAAAAGGTATTTAATTCCCAAAAACACTAAAAAGAGCTTAAAGGTGCATAAAAACAAATATGAAAGGCAAAGAGAGAGAAAAATAATATTAAAAAGAGTTGTAAAAGTTGATAAACGCAATCAAAATAATACCTAATTAAGCAATTATTCAAAAACAAACAATGAAAAGGGCGCTTTAATTCCATGTTAAAGAGACATAAAATTAATTTGAGAGACGTCTTCCCCGGCCGTAAATCATTTAGTCCGTTCAGGAAATACTGCCATTTCACGTGAGTAACCGACGTGTAAGAATAAATTTAATTTCCACCCCCTCATAAATAAGGTGAGAAAGACAGGATTATTTTCGAGCAGCCCCATTTCCTCCGGACCTGTCGTGCACGTGCGTCGTCGACGAGCACCATTTTGTTGGTTTAACAGAAGGGAGGCTTTTCACTGACTTCCCCGGTTACTGCCCTTTTCTTTCCTCCTCGATATTAAAAAATTTAAACAGTCGTTTTTCACGTCTCGTTACATCTATAAGTGCTCTCTTATCTCCTTCGTGGGGATTCCATGATAAATTTTTGTTCTCCTGCCACTGCGTGAATTGTTCAACCATAAAATTTGATTTGACGAAAGATAAAGGAAATTTTTCGTTAATGCGGTTCGTCACGAAATCTGTTAAGTTTCACTTGAACCCCAAACACTTCTCAGTAGGTAAACAATTGAAAAACTTGGGAATTAATTTTGTAGAGTGTGTTGTCACTAAAAAGCAACCATTGTATTAACCCTTTGCGGTCGTATGTCTATTCTCAGCCACTACAGCAAGGAACCATACCAATATATACGAATCTTATACTGTATGCATTCCTATATAAGTTTAATGCCTAATGGAACCCTTTTCATGAAGGTGTAATACAATTGGAGATAACAAAATTTATTCTAAACAAAAGTTCTGACTGAGCGCTCGCCATTGTAGAATTCCAAAGAATATTTTCTAAATTGTATTTAGGAGTAATCAGAGATTATCTCTTGTTAAAATATGACTAAATATTACTGAATATTATGTATATGTATCTCTGCTCTTTCCAAATAAATTAATTCCGACCAATAGATACCCATACACAAATTATATACGACCTCAAAGGGTTAATTCCGACCAATAGATACCCATTCCCGAATTTAATACGACCGCAAAGGGTTAATTCCCATTCAAAAGATGGCGATGAATTTTGCTCTGCAACCATTTGTTGCAGTTTGATTTATCTGTAATTATCTGAAACGTTGAAAGCAGCAGCTTTTTCAGAGATAACCTCTTAAATTGACGTAAAATAAAAAAGTTTTGTCATCTTTGGGAATGCCTCACTTTGACCTCCCTTTAATTTTAAAGGAAAATTCGACTTCTTATCAGTTACCCTTACTAATAGTCCAGTCAAACTTTATTTATCTACACATTTATCTAAGTTATAATTTACAATTTTTATTATTTACATACAGTTTATAATCGCATACAATTATTTCAGAAATGATCGCTCATCGGAAGGAAAGGATTAATACGTTTTTTGTAGATAATTTTATCCTCTACAATTTTTGTCTGAGCTTTGATGAACGTTTTGATGAAAATGGCGAAAAACTAATTTTTTGACCTTTGACCCACCGCCCTTTTTTTCTTGACATTTTATGTATAATTATACTCTGAATAATTTGACCAAGTTTCAGCTCTTTTGGAATTTATGTATCGTCACCTCTTATTTTTGAGCTAATTTGACTCGACCATAATGCTCCAATTTTCATTCCAATAATTGGTAAACTTTGTTAATTAAATTGATTTTCTAATTGATCCGAGAGAAACGGTGGCAAATAATTCGGTCCCCGGGGGTTTGGAAAAGTTGTGTAAAAACCCACCGGATGCCACACTCGAATCCACACCCTCAATTGGGGAAAACGTCTGCTCCTCTTCCCCCGCCACGCCCGGTTTATTTGCCTTTAATAAAGAGAATTCATTTCAACCCCCATAAGAGTAAAAATAAAATTTGGGCAAACACAAAACGTCGTTAATCGAGTGTCATATGGGACATTTTTTTGCGGCGCGACAATAATGACGGAGGGAACATTTGTTTTTATTTAAACCAAATGTATTGTTTGTACTTAATTCATTACTTCCGACGGCGTTGAATGAGTTGAGGAGACTGTTCTTTATTGCACCCCTTTCTTTTCTTCTTTTTGTTTTCCATCAATCATTTTCAGAAATATAAAAGGAAAACCATTTCTTATTGTATTTTGAGTGGACCGCAGAGAGAATAATATCTAAACTTCAAAAGGTAAGAGGTGTTTTTTTGGTAATGATCGTTCTGATCGTACTGAACAGGTTCTGTTCAGCGGTTGCTGATTTTAAGAAAGCAAAATTTTGGCTTAATTCGATTAGTGGGAGCAAATTCATCGAATGATTATTCAGATGATCCGAAGAAGAATTGAAAAGGAAAAACACGAATCCAAAGTCAGATTGGGATCGAGGGTTGGGAATAAAAGCGCACCCCCTCTTGATTTCATTCGACAAGTATATCATCAAATAATTGAGCTCAGAGAGCAGATTGAATTGGAGATATCTGAAAGGGTGGAAACTGTGTCCGCGTTGTGAGCTCCCTACTCTGGTTGCGCCCCTTCTGACTCCTTTCTCACCCTGCCTATTTTTTCCATTTAATCAACCGTGGAAAACGATTTGTAAATATTGAGAACAAAATACATTTGCCACAGGAATTCAAATGGAAATGACATTTCTCCCCGGATTTTACACCGCGTTTTCTTCTCGGGTTTTTAAATCCGGATCAATTTTTTTCTTCCATTGAAAATTTTAAATCTGGTTTCGGATAGGGGAGGAAACTCTGATCCCTGGATTTTGCCACGGAGGGTTTATTTAGAAAAAAATTTTGTGTTGAAGACTTCGGCTTTAGTCTCCCTAACTTTTTTCCTTGCAGGAACCAAACCAGGGAAAAAAGTTGCATGGGCGAACTTGTAAAGTTTCTGAAAAAGAGTTTCGTGACCCCGAAGGCTTCACCGAATGGTAAATGGCTCCGTCTGCGTTGCTCACAATTGAACATGATCGATGTAATTGCCTTGATGTAAGCAAGGGTGTTAAGGAGGGCAAGTGAACCCTTCCTTCCAATAAATCTTCTTCATTATCTGATGAAAAAATGCTATAATTTTTTAGTTTATAAATAGGCGCGAATGGAAGGCCTCGTTCGCGCCTATTTTGCATTGAGAAACGAATTAAATTAAAAAAAAATGTCATCTAAGAGCACTCGAGAAAGCGTTGTTTGCTGGTCGGTTTTCTCTCTATTCTCGTCGAGTTTTGACATCAAAGGAAGAGAAGTGTCATCGAATGCGAAGAGGGAAGATGAGATGGTGTTTCTTCCTTTTTCTTTTCGCACTCAAGAATCAATTAGAGAACCATTTCATTAGTTTTTTTAATTGATTAAATTAAGCCGACTTTTTAATGAACGGAATTCATAAAACTGTGAATGCGCGGCAAAAAATAATTTGCCGCGCTGCGAATCTGCGACAAATTACTTTTTGCCGTCTAATCTTTTCCCGCCGTTCGACTCCTCTAACCGACAAAATCTGAAACCGTTACGTCGTCAGCGTTCTGACAACATTTTTTCTCCGGAAAAAACCTCATAATTATAGGGAATGGCGGAATAATTAATTGAGGGAAGGTAAGAGAGAATAAATAACAACAAGTGTGATATTTTTAGTGACTCTCCTCTGGTTTTCACTTAACGATTTCGATTAGGTAAACTGAAACGGATTTCCCATTAGTATCGACAACACCACTTGTATTTATTTTAGTCTGAATCTTTCCCCGCAGTCATGATAAGTGAAAAAGTGACCAGGATGATTGGGGTTCGCTTGAAAAGCTCCACAATCTGTTCACTGAATAATGTAATTAAAAATTCCCTGCTGATATTCACAAATTTGAATGAATTAATTCAGCCCAAAAACTTATGTGTTTACCTCAACGACACGTTTTGTTTGACAAATTTCTTCCGAAAGCCCTCAAATTTATCAGTCGAAAAATCCAAAATTGGCGTGCTTACTTCTCAAGTGTTTAACCCATAATAAAACATAATAATCCCCGGGATTATTATTCTTCCTCCCTTTTGAACAATTTCGCCTTATAAGTCAGAGCAAATAAGGGGAAAAGAATTCATCGACAATCCGACTCTTCAGAGGGAAAACCAATAAATAATTTATGATCATTTAACGGTAAAGAATAATATTTTTTAAGTGGCTCCTTTGCGACCTGAGTACATGTGCATTGGCAACCTAATAAAAACTCTGGAATGCTTTTTATTAAAGCTCATTGAGTTATTTATAGAATGATCAAAACAGCGTGAAAGGAAATGAAATTTTTCAGAATCCACAGTTCTTTGTCGTTTCGGGAATTTCCTGTCGAGTTTTTGGAAATCTCTGTCGTTTTTGGGGCGTTTTCCATCTTTTGATTTTTGGCATTTCGTCAGTTTCCAATGAAAATTTATACTTAAATATTAATAATTCATTTTCTTAACTTTCTCGACTTTTTTCCAAAAATAAAATTGCTTTTTTGTTTTCAAGAAAAATGTCTGTAATTTTATTCTTCATTTATTATCTTTTTAACCAAAAGCGACATAAACTCATCTTAATTGTAGGTTTAAAATATTTTCTGGAAATGTGTTAAATGGAACGCTCAGATGTTTTGGCCCTAAACGACATTTTTATTTCTGTTATCGGAGTTAAAAGTTACAAAAAGAAACGAAATTAGTTCTCGAGTGTTATAAAATACGATCTAAAATCGTGACGAATTTTCGTGACACCGTTCCCATTTATCAAAATTGGTTCCTTTGAAGGAATCCATTACTGAGCAGAAGAGTTTCCGAAGGTTTATTGTTGTATTGAGTTTAACGGTGAAATCAGTTCATTGCTGACGTGAAAGAGAACGTAATTTTAGAAAATAACTTTAAGAATTTGATTAAATTCATTCAAAGTGGAGGTTAATTGAGGAAAAGTTTAATTATTCAGAACCCCTTTTTAGAATCGCTGTTGGGGAATCCACTGTATCCAATCGCCTCTAAAAATGGGAAAACTCCGCAGAAATTTGTTTATTAACGAAAGGTCATGCTGGGTGAGATCGACTGCCCTCGTCCAGTTCAAAATGGCCGCTAATGTAACTGATCTTTTCATCATTGAAAGCGATGAAAGGAAAAACCTTTTCATCATTTGATGGCGAAAACTTTTCTGACGCTTTACCCTTTGATATTCCTCCATCAAAGGATTCGTCCTTATCTGATGTTAATTTTGAATAAATGGAGTATCTCTCGACCATCACACCTTCGGAGTTTCTTTTAAAAATTTCCTTTCCTTTCTTTTTTGTGTTCGAGTATTGAGAAATGGAATAAATTTTGCTTCCACTCTGACAGAACTTTGCAAAATGTCCTCTTTCGAAGGAAGAAAATAATTAAAGAGAGGAAAGAGGCTTTCGGCCTCACCTGAAAGCAGAAATGGCGATTTGAGCTGTAATCGCGAGACAAAGCAAAAGAGGGAAATGTCACTCGAAATGACTAAACCGCTGCAGAACAAGATTTCCACCCCTTAAAACCCTTAAAAGGCCATTGTGTTTTGGTCTCCTCTCGACGAGAACAGCTCGCGAGCTTAATCATGTGTTTCCTCAAAGGTTTTTCTTCATTCTCCCGTCACCCTATAATCTTTATTTTTATAACGCTTTCGATTAAGTTCTGATTCCTTTTCAATTTGTGACACGATGAGGTTTATGAATCTGACGTTCCACTTCTAATTTCCAATTCTCGGCGAATTGCTTTTGACGTGAATCATAAAGGGCAAAATCTCTTCCCTTTTTTTTCTCTCTCTTCTCCCGTAATTTTATCTAAATCCTTCGTCCTTACACTTTGATTAAAATCACTTTTTGTTCTTTTGGATTTTTAACATTTCAAACCTGTCCAAATAAATGTCTTTGGGATTTTCCTTTCCGAAAAGTCACCAAAACGATGTAAACCTGCTAAATAAATTATAAACCTTTTGCTGTGAATTGATTTTTTATAAAAAAACTGAACGAATGCTTCACCAATAAATAACTGGAGTGGAGTGAAAACAGTTTCCACCATTTTCTCCGTCATTCATCACTTCACTTTCCCTAAGAAAAGGAGTACAGTTATTCAGTTACAACAGAGTTATAATTTTGCACATAAATTTATATTAAGAAAGGAAATGAGTCCGAGAACTACGTGAAGTTGATGATTAATATTCAGAGTGAAAAAATGGCATTGCATAACCGAAAATATTCTTGTAGGCCCCGTCAAATTAGCTTAAAAATGACGGGTTATATAAATATATATTTATACAAAAATTCCTAAGAAGCTGAAACTTGGTGGAATTGTTCAGAGTATAATTATACTTAAAGTGTCAAAAGACCTCAAAAATCCGATGTCAGGAAAAAAATGTCGGGCGGTCAAAAGTCAAAAAAAATTAGGTTTTCGCCATTTTCAACAAAACGTTAACTCTTATCGAAAAAGTGACTCAGACAAAAATTGTAGAGGATAAAATTATCTACAAAAAATGCATTAATACTTTTCTTCCTAAGAACCACCGTTTCTGAGATATAACGATAAACCCTGAGATAAAACCTAATTTTTTTCCCTGACATCGGATTTTTGAGGACTTTTGACATTTTATGTATAATTAATTATCCTCTGATAAAAAAACTAATATAAATACTACAGATAAATAATAATAAATAATATAAATATAAAATAATATAGATACTAATAAAAAAAATTATACTCTGAACAATTTGACCAAGTTTCAGCTTCTTAGGAATTTATGTAACCTAGAATGTCTAATTTGACTAATCTATTAATCCTTAGGAATCTTAGTAATTTTGATCAATGAAGAATGCCCGTAAGTGAAAGAAAAACCATTGATTGTGTGCCTAAAAACGTGGCGTTGTTCGTAATTTGAGGGTAACACAAATTAAAATTTGACGCTAATCGGTATAAAACGATGGTATTCAATGAACTATGAAAGGCCAAAGCAGAAAGCGGATTAATTGGTGAATTCAAATCCAGAAGAAAGGTCGAGGGGAACGGAAAAGCTCCGGAAAAAGTGTTTGCCGAACAAAAAGCTTAACCCTTTCTTAATGGAATTAAAAAAAAACGACGACAAAAGTAGAAATTAAACGGGAAAACGTGTGAATGACACCTTTATTAATACATCGCGATCAACAATTTAATACCAATAAATATCAGATTGAAAAATTTATGAAGTGAACTTAGAGGGATGACATTCACTGGTTGAAGGGAGAAATAAAGTTGAAGAGCCGGAACAGTCGATTCTCATCAAATCCCACTCAAATTTCCCCTTCAAAGAATATTTTTAAGCCGCTCGGATTTTAACGAGTAATTTTTACGAAGAAAGACTTCTAAATACATAATTTTTTTTTCAATAAGTTGGAGACTCTGGAAATGAAAGATTCAAACCCCGATGACGGTTCATTATGCATGAATATAGAAGAGTTCTTCGGCTCAACGCCCTCCTCGGACACTCTTTCCCCTCATTGGTCCCATTCTTTGTATTTGGAATTATCTTTTCCACGAGGCATTCGAAATCAACCCTTAAACGCAAAGTCGTGAAACTCAAGACGAAATAACAGATGAATTTTCATGTCGGAAATGAAGGAATTACAGTTTCCTTCCGGTTCCTCTTCTCTCAGTCGATAAAACTTTCCTTTTCACTTCCTATCGCAGAATCTTTTGCTTAGGGAAAGAAAATTCAATGAAGTTAATACATTATTTTTGGATAAAAGATAAAACATGTTTGCGAGGGTTCGTCGACGTAAGCACTGTTATTTCCATTATTTCAGCGATTCGGAAAAACGGGAAGAAACTGAGCAGATAATTGACCTTAAGTACAACCATTTCCTGCAGTGTATTACCCATTACGATTTTGAGCAAATTTGTGTAATCGAATGATAGCAAAAGTTAATAATGTGAATATGCAATGCTGAATACAAAGACGCATTGATTTAGAGCTTCTGAGAAACAGAAAGCCCATTGCCTCGTTATTCAAGACAAAATAAGAGAGCTATTTTCTTTTGAGAAATTCGGGATTCTTTCGAATTCCCCCTCTCTCAGCTCACGACACTTTTCACTCGTGTGTATAAAATCGATTTTAGGTAAAAGGCAAAGCACTGCTGAATTTCGCTGGAGATGAACCTAAAGCCATGAAAAGAGGCTGGAGCGAAACTTACATCGATTAGTTGATGAACAGCAAAAAGTCGCTGGATGACATAAAAGAGCGGAGAGGCAGTTTAAATGCCGAGAGGCTCAGTTTGCCTTTTACCCCTTCGTTGTCAAGGGTGGAGCCAAGGAAATGCTGCAGTTCAATAGAAAACGCGGGCTGAGGATTGGTCGGCCGGGGAAGGGCTCCCAAAGGCAGAACCGCGTAAGCGCCCAAATGTCGGGAATCGATGCAAAGGCGGGCACTCGTTGAGGGGAAATTAAACCGAGCAGTCGGAATCCCTTTCATCCCTCTCGTGAGAGGGCTAGACCCCGGGGACAAACCGCCGGGATGAAAACCGCCCGCAAACAAAATAAAACTTTCACACAAAAAAGCAATGATACACCCAAACTCTTTCCTATACCTCTTCCGATTCCAAATGAAACCGTGATATTACAGCCAAATTAGTCCTTGATTAGACATTTTAGAATAGACTTTCACTTTTAGAACAGCAATGAAGCGAATTTCTATTTGAAAGCTTTAAATATGATTTTCTCCATCGCAAACTCAGACGCGCTGTCGTTGTATACTTAAACTCTAATGGGTTGAGCTCGTTATAATTTTAAAGTGAATCCTTTTCGTTGAATTCGTTTTAGTATAATAGTTTTTCACTTTAACTGCATTTTATTTTAACGTATTCACAATTTAGTTGATTTTTTAGAATTGAGTCTATTTATATTTTGTATTTATGAAAGTATTTACTATTTTATTTTATATATTTTATTTATTAGTTATAGATTTATTTCTTTTATAAAGCATTTATTTGCACATATTTATTTTTATTTCTGTCTGCTTTTTTTGTAGTTTTGTTTTAAGTTACTGTACATTTGTTTTTTAATATACTGTAGTCACCCATTTTAATGCTCAAGGGCGAAATAAAGTTCATATTGATTGAGTGATTGATTGATTGAGTGAATTGAGTCCATTTAACCAATTTGTGCTCATCCCAAACTTAAAAAAATTAATTAAACACGGTTAAAAAAGGCAGTCGTAGAATGTCCGGATTCCTAATGAAAATGACTTCTATTTAGCCCTATGTCTTTCAGCATGGAGGTCACTATCGAATGAATTTAATGTCTATGCTTATTATGATTCTTAGAAAAATGAGCTTTTGCATGAAACAAAAATTTTGAAATTTCTTTTTTAATTGATTAGTTCATTCGTGAATCTCAAAAACTGATGAAAATCCGAAAAATAAACCTAAATGCGCGAAATACTAAATTAATTAAGTAAATTCTGATGCGAGGTTGAATAGGCCTATATATTATTGCTTATATATAAGGATTATTTTATATTATAATAGAATCGCATTTGATATTCTTAAAATTCAATTTTTCTAACTCTTGAGACTTCTAAACGAGCTAAATATCAGCTTAACGAATTACTAAGAATTCAGTTTAGAACAGTTCTAAAAACAAATACGGTAACGAATCTAATTTCACTAAAAATTAAATGAATAACTGTTGTGAAGTTATTTTAGACTCCATTGTTTTTCCCGAAAAGATAAAGAAAAGGGTTCAATACTATTAAAAGAAAAAACAGTTATACAAAGAGTTCATTATTATATTAAAATCATAAAAACACTTCTTATCTCCTAATTTATAAAAATTCCTACTCATTCATTCACAAATGACAATCCTTCTCTCGAAAATTCATTATTTAGGCAAGAACTTGGTATTTTCAAAAGAAACCCAAACCAAAAATCATCTTATTCATAAAATCACATTTATCATCCCGCTAAAAGTTATTGACAAGATTTGTGACAACCGTTTCAGAGATTAAACTTAATTATTATTTAAAAAAAAAAATAATAAATCACAAAATGGATGGCTTTGTTCAAATATTATATAATTTTTTATTTCTTTTTGGAATGGCTAACAAATCACGCTAAGTTAGAATAATAGAGTGAATGTAGTGAGTTTTGGACGTCTTTTCTCAAACAAAAACCAAAAATGTTTAAATTAATGATAGTCTTATTCTGCTTCAATACAAAATTCACAACTGTATAAAATGTATTTCCCTGATTAAGGTGATGATAATAAACATTTAAATGCATATATACTCAATAATTCCTTTCGTATGTAAAAAGTCATATTAATAATTTGGAAAATTATTAATTTCAGCTATTCTCACTCAAATAATCACAAATTTTAAGGGTATCAAAGCATTGACAACTGGAATAGATTTCCTATCCACAATACAACTGTACAGAATTAATATCGATCAGAAAAGAATTGTAAAAATTAAGCAAAATATTACTAAAAATAATAATCCAAGTCTTTTTTTTGATGACACTGTGTAAAACCTAAAAAAACTTAGTCGATCTCATTAAAGGATCGATGCAAATGTGAGGCGCAAACTTCAGTCTATAATCAAAATTGGGAAAAACTTTGGTGTAACACCTAAAAATCCATTAAAAAAAATCCTTTCGATAAGCGGAAAACTTATTAAAATAAGTTTTTTCATCACATTTAAAGCGAAAAAGGCATTCGTTCAAAATTCCAAAATGGAATTAATACAAAATACTGCATTCATTTTATAAAGCGATTGAGTTTGGGTTTGATTTAATATAATCAATCATTTTCTATACTTTGACAAAAGGTCAAATCAGTGGTACTTAGAATGGCGCTTTATTTCGCTGTAAATACAGTCGAGAAAAAATTGAAAAGCTTTTTTAGAAGCAAACGAGGAATAAAAAGTCTAATGCGCTAAACGAATTCTATACTGAATCTCCTATTTGGAACTATTGTGAAAACTTTAGAACATTTAAATAATTAGCATTTCGGCCCTTTTAAACATAACTCCTTTTAACGAAATAATATAAAATCATAAGTGAAAAGTATTCCATAAAATAATTTTACTAAGCTGCCATTCTAAATTGCACTACTAAAAACAATATTATAGTCTAAAACAGTGATGGCCAACCTTTCATAATGTGCGGGCCAAAGTTGAGTTTGGTGTAATTTCGCGGGCCACAACGTATAAGAAAATTAAATATGGATTTTTAAAATTAGTTTTTACTCTCTTCTCATTTTCCCTTTTTCTCTTTTTCTCTCTTTTCTTTCTCTTTCTTCTCATTTTCTTCTTTTCTCTACGTTCCTGCTCTCACGGCTATTGCCTTTGCCTCTTTTTTCCGGCTTTACCCTTTTTACATTTTTATGCAAGCAGTCCTTTTGACTTATATGACCGAATGGATTCGAAAGCGTAAGCGTAAATTTAAAATTTTGCCGAAAGGTAAGAAAGAATTTCAAATTGAAAGTTATTCTACCCTTATTTAAAAATTAAAATGGACTAAAATCACCAAATACGTATGTGAATATAGGAATAAAAGAGCGGGCCACATGCAACACCTTCACGGGCCGGATATGGCCCGCGGGCCGTAGGTTGGCCACCACTGGTCTAAAACATTAGCCATTATGCACATGTACAATATAGCCTATTGTAATTTATATTCGCTATTTCCATTCCAAAATATTAAACAAATAAAAAGTGAGCACCTTAATTTATATAAAATAAGATTCAATAAAAACTGCCAAATTGTTTTTTTTTTATGAACACACGAAAGCAATAATTTCTTTGTTGGAATGTGATTGAAAGGGTTATGCCGAAAACAGACGGGCACTTATGGACGGCGCAAGAGACCCTTATAGTGACAGTTAAAATTCCTCACTAAAGCTTCTATAGGAAAAATTCACCATTTGCAAACATGCGAACACATTAAGTCATGATTGATATATAAAACTTTTAAAAAATTCCAAATGAATTAAATCCGTTGAGTTTCTCTTCTCTTAATATCCGAACCACTTCGGCTCATAACTGAAATTTTACAAATTTAACTCCACTCGCATTAATAAACAAAAAAAAATGAATAATACTAAAATCAGAGATCAACAATTAATTGTTGTGTCCTCCTCTCCAAGGCATTTAACAATAATAATATTAAACTATTTCCGTCAATAAATTAATGTCAATTAATAAATATGAAAAAAAAAAATTACGGTAAATTTTCTGCCCTGACTTGAAGAATTTCTGTTTGCATTTAAAGTAATTAATTATGAAAAACCTATCTTTTCAACATTTGTGGCCGAAAAGAAGACATATACTGTATATATATATATACATATACATTCGATCGTTGACTCCGTTGTTAAAAAAGTCCGGCATCTTTCAAATTGTTCCTTATAATAACGTCAGTTACATCGTCAAAAACAATTTGAATATTATTTGTGTCTGTGGCACAGGTGAAATGCGTGTAGATTTCCTTTTGGTCTTTTCTTCTATTTAAGTTTTCAAATTTCATTTGAATATAAGCTGCGGCTTCTTCGTATGTATTGCTTCCTGAAACAGTCAAACCGGTTTTTATTTATCTATCTGATAAGCGTCAGATAAAAACGCATTGAATGATCAAACAGACCTGTGTATTCCGGAAAGCAAATGGTAAGGGGACTTCTAGTGATCTTTTCCTCGAAAAGATCTTTTTTATTAAGAAATAAAATAATGGAGGTTTCGACGAACCATTTGCTATTACAAATCGAATCGAAGAGTTTCATGGATTCGATCATTCTATTCATTTCTTCGTCTTCGGCTAAAACTAAATCGTAACCGGAGAGAGCGACGCAGAATATGATTGCGTTAACCCCTTCGAAGCAGTGAATCCATTTCTTTCTTTCGGAACGCTGACCCCCGACGTCGAACATCCTGAAAGGAAAGCACCGCCATTGGAGAGTCACTCGGCATCGCCGAAACCGTCCCGTGGGAATCGTACCTGAAGCGTAAATTTTTAAAAGTGAACGTGGTTTCGACGATGCCGGTAGTCTTGACCCTGGTTCTGAGGACATCCTGCTGACTCGGCACGTAATTCGGCAAGGATATCTTGTCTAGGGAATTTAAATAATATGCTGCTGAATCATTCAACTGATATTCTCTCGATCTCGAAAAGCAATGCTGCACTCCCGCGTCCTGCCATAGTTTTTTCATTAATATCACTAGTTCTGGTGTGAGCTCGCCTTCTTCTAATGCACTAGCTAATGTGAAAAATTGCCTTGCACTGTCCTGCAAAAAAGTTTCACTTCGATTTAAACGTTTTCTCCTTTTTTTTTGCTTTCTTTTACCCCTCGGAAATGTCTTCCGACTTCCTCGGGAGTGGGAGACTGTTTCTGTGTGGACAATGAGGAACGTTTGTAAAGAATTGTTGAAATTAAATAAGTAAAGTTATAATAAATAAGTAGTAATAAAACCTACATATGTATGTATAAAGAGTATTTAAAAATAAAAAATAGAAATAAAAAATAATTAGAAATAAATAAATAATAAAAAATAAAATAAATAAATAAAATCTATATATATGTATAAAGAGTATCTTTCTTTTCTTTTCTTTCCTTTCTTAAACAGTATTTAAAAATAAAAAAATAGAAATAAAAAATAAATAGAAATAAATAATAAAAAATAAAATAAATAAGTAAATAAAATCTCTATATATATATTTATTTATATCTAAAATAAATTTTCTCATACGATTGAAATAATTAAGGCCCATTAAAACCCATTCCAGTAATATTGGCATTATCATCTTCTATACTTTTCTAATTGAAAATACATATTTATTAAATACTAATTAATTCATTTCTAACTGAAAATAAATATACATTCTTGTAATAATGGCAATATCATCTTCTAATCATCTCTAATCGAAACCTCATATAATAAAACCCGACTAACTCATAAATGTCCCACGTCAGTTCCACCATAATGGAAAATTCACAGAGCCTTTAGGCCTAACACAGCCGTCAATGTGTTCACTCAAATATTTACACATTAAATATAATTACTTAATTCCCGATTTACTTATAAACAATTAAACAACTTACGTAAATATAAAATCCAAGCAGACTGTAAAAAAATCAAATATTCGTTTAGAAAAATATTAGACTATTTTTTTTTCACTATTTTTAACCCTTTGTGTGCCAACTACGAGATATCTCGTAGTGGAATTTTTTATACAGAAAATTCAGGAAATGAATTTTATTCAGTGACTACAGCTACGAATTATCTGGTAGTGTTTTTTTTTTCTAAATAAAAATGGGAGTAAATGTCATTATAACATTATAACGATAACTTAATATTTTCGGTATAAAATTATAATATATGTAATGGAAATTTATATGGAAGAATTACTTCCAGCCAAATTCTCAAAGCAAAAAGATATTTTCATAATAAGGGTTAATACTTTAAACCTTGAGATTGTATTTAATTTCTCAAATTCCCTTATCAACATAAAGCAATAAAAAATGGCTTTAAAAAGATAATTACCGCTCTGCTGGGTTCAGCAAAAGGAATTCTTAATTGTCCCATTGCACGAATGATGGCCATTAAACTCTGAATCGTATTGCTGTACACAACAGGTCGATATTGTTCACATTCTTCAGGTGAATATCCAAACTCATGAATTATTTTCATTTGTTTGACAATTGTACTTTTCCCCGACTCACCAGCACCTGGAACAATTCAACAAAAAAAAAAAAATTATATACTTCCACAAATATTAATTGAAAAAGAGATCATTCAGATTCAAAAAGCAAACTGAAAATATTTCATTTAATTTAATACAGCATTCTGCCATTGTTCCGACTTCCACAGAATTTCACAAATATGGTTTGTAACTATTTATAGCTGAATTTAATTACATTTTCCAAGAACTGATTTTAAACCATTCAAAAGCTCCTATTTGGAAAACCCACATTTCAATTCACACATTGTTACTCTGCAAAGTTATAAAACACTAACCATTCATAGAAAAACAAAATGTCATTGGCTTATCAGTGCATTTAATAAGCAAACATTTAAATATTATTTCAATCAGGTACTTATTAGTTAAATTCATTTCTCTTTTATTTTTATCATAATTTAAAATTCTTTCTAATCTATTTTCCTGAATTAAAGGAAGCATTTGTCATGTTTATCTCACTTCTCCTTGAATATTTATCATTTTCCTTCTCAAAAATGTGATAAACTGGAAAAAGTTAATATTTTCTCGATGAAGTGGTGTAATGACCCATGGGTTATCAAACTGTGGTTATTCATTCATCATATTGTAATGACCCAGGTGGTGAGTTATCCTATTTGTGGATAAGGGTTGAAAAACAAGGGGTGTGTAGTCACAAGGTTGGAATGACTCACCCTATCTTGGCAACTCAGTCACAAACAAGGGTTGAAAAACAACTAATAAATCAGCCCCAAAGTTATGATTTGAATTTAGTAGGAAGAAGAGTAGAGTTGGTTCAGTAAATTCAGTTTAGTATGTTCAGGAGTTGAGTATGTTTGTCTCCGTAGTTAAGTATAGCAGTGTCTCCGGTCTCCCCTTAATTCAATTTAGTGATTTAGTTTGTGAATTCCAATACAGTGTTCAGTGTTCATGTTGTATTTTAAAATGAAGTGTCAGTTCAGTGAATATTACATAAAATAATACAAATACTGGGATACCACACATTACAGGTGAGTAATCCACTCATTTTATTGAAAAACCAAAATTTTACTCATACAATATTAACCAAATAAAGACCAAAGTTAATTTCCACCCTTTGTTGAGCTCAGGATGAATATAAGAAATTCTGATACTTTTAAAAGTCATTTTCGGCACTTAAGATCACATTTTAAGAAAGTCAGAGATCAACTTAAATTGAAACGGTTGATTACGGAGGTCTTTATGCCGGTTTATAAGTCTTTTATTTTGTATGTACCGATCTGTCAAAGACTAATTGCAAATGTGGATAAGTAAAGCATCCGCCCGTATCATCCGTTAATATGTTATTTCTAAAAATCATAATGAGTTTTAACGAAATAAAGCAAATAATTAATTAAAAAAAAATTTTTCATACATTATAAGAGTATTTAATTTTATGCAGAATTTATATTACAGTTATAAACAATGGCAAAACGTTTATTTTGTTATGAATTAAGGATAGTCTTCACAAAAGCCGTTAATCCGAATTCGATTCATAAAAAACGGGCTTACGAACTGAATTTAATGACATTTTCATTAATCATAATGAAACAAACAACATTTGAAAAATATAAAAAAATGTCTGGCGACAAATGGGTAAACTTACCGAGCAGCAACAATTTAACTTCCCAAGCTGCTCTTTCGCCATCAGCTTTCAAGTCTTTGTCGATTTTCTTTGATCTTTCAATCGCTTCTTTTTCGCCATTCGTGCTTACCGCACATCCCATTCTTAAAAACTTAACACCTTTATGAATAATTAAATTTTGAATAAATAGTGCAGGCCACGGACTCCACCCGAACTCGCAATATGGCGCTTAAAGTCTCACTGAATTTACAGTTCGATTGCTTTCCCACAAAAGAAACAATATACATTATATTTAAAGACCGACTACCGTTTTACTGATCTCTTAATCTCTCTCGGGGATTAAACGGTAAAAAGCCGAAATATTTCATAGAATAATATAATTAATCCAAGACGTAAACTACTGGTAAAACGGTTGCAGTTTACTAACATAAATTTCAGTGTTCGTAAATCAAACTCATAATCGCTGCTCCGATATCAAAAAAGTTTCTATAGAGATTTCGTAAAAATTTATCTCATTTCAAATCATTCATGTAAGCAATTTTAAACTGGGCTTAAGAGCAAATTTACACTACGACAAAAGAGTTAGTCGTTTGTTTGTCAAAAGAAAAAAAAAACTGAATTCAAACAACCGGTTTTTTCAAGCGAGTATTTTCGAACACATTGTCATTGAAATACGTTTTCGGAATTCAAGTGACTTTTTACTTTGTAGTACGTTAGATTTGTGAACGCTCGCGGCGTGCGTGGCAGTGCTTATTATTCCTTGTTTTTTTTTTAAACAATTATTTTAAGTCATTATAATTAAGTCAAGCCTAAATATATGTATTATAAAATTAACATTTAACTCTCGGGCTACTGTGAAGTGTTTTTAACAGACTAAATTAGTAATTTTATACATTCACGGTTTAATTTGACATTAGATCAGCCGGCTGTTCCAGTGGAGCTGGATCAGGCATCTTTGGGTTTAAGGTTCGTAAAATTAAGAAAAGGGGGGTTCCCATTGCTAATAGTTCATAATAATTATAGTTGAAAATTAATTTAAGTTCTTAATAACTACAATGTAAGTTAATTTGTTCGTTAAGTTAAGGGGAAAAAAAGTAGTTGTTTTTCTATATTGTGTTTTGAAAACTAACCCTCAAATTTTTATACTTTTTTCATTTCAGATTACAGAATGCCAATTAAGAAAATATGTTGTATTGGAGCTGGTTATGTCGGTGGACCAACCTGCAGCATCATTGCTTTCAAATGTCCGGAAATAAAAGTTACAATAATTGATAAAAATGCAGAAAGAATTAAACAGTGGAACTCTGAAAAATTACCAATATATGAACCAGGACTAGACGATATTGTGAAAAAGTGTAGAAATAAAAATTTATTTTTCTCAACTGATGCCATTACTGCCGTTAAGGAAGCTGATCTGATTTTCATATCGGTAAATACCCCAACGAAAACATATGGAATCGGTCAGGGAAGAGCTGCTGATTTAAAATTTGTGGAAAGTTCAGCAAGATTAATTGCAGATGTAGCAGAAGGAAATAAAATAGTTGTAGAAAAAAGCACAGTTCCAGTCAGAGCTGCAGAAAGCATTATGACTGTGTTAAAGGCAAATCAGAGGCCAGGTGTAAGTTACCAGGTGCTGTCCAATCCAGAGTTTTTGGCAGAAGGAACTGCTATTAGAGATTTACTGTACCCTGATAGAGTTTTGATTGGTGGAGAAAATACTCCTGAAGGGGATGCAGCTGTTGAAGCATTGTGTTCTGTCTACGAACATTGGATACCAAGGGAAAACATAATAACAACTAACACTTGGTCTTCAGAGCTTTCAAAACTGGCAGCCAATGCTTTTCTTGCTCAGAGAATATCCAGTATTAATTCTTTATCAGCTGTGTGTGAAGCAACTGGTGCAGACGTTTCAGAAGTGGCTGCCGCTGTTGGCATGGACTCGAGGATAGGTTCCAAGTTTCTTCAAGCTTCAATTGGATTCGGAGGAAGTTGTTTCCAAAAGGACATTTTAAACTTGGTGTACATGTGTGAGTGCCTTAACATTCCAGAAGTTGCCACTTACTGGCAGAAAGTTCTAGACATAAACCAGTTTCAAAAGACGAGATTCACACAGAAAATAATAGAATCATTATTCAATACAGTGTCAGACAAACACATAGCAGTTTTAGGTTTTGCATTTAAGAAAGACACAGGGGACACAAGAGAGTCTGCTGCTGTATTTGTCTGCAAGTCACTTTTAGCTGAAGGTGCTATGTTAAATATATATGACCCAAAGGTGGAAAAACAGCAAATCATTCAGGACTTACAAAGTGCTTATTTCACAAACAATCCGGAAGAACTTGATAAATATGTTTCCATATTTAATGACCCTTATAAAGCCACAGCCAAAACCCATGCAATAGTTCTGTGCACAGAGTGGGATGAATTCATAACTTTGGATTATAAAAGAATTTATGATGAGATGATGAAACCTGCTCATATTTTCGACGGAAGAAAAATCTTACCTCACAAACAACTCATGGAAATTGGTTTTAACGTTCAGACAATAGGAAAAAATTTGAATTCGAAATATTTTCTAAAAACAGACGGACTTGACAGATGAACTCAAAACTAAAAACAGATTTCGAGTAAAAAACCGTGCACACGAACACACAGGTTCCTCGAACAGATTTTATTATATTAAACAAATAAAAGTATTATTTTTAAAGTTTTTATATCGGTCGAAAACGATAGGCTTTTATTAAAAAAATGACCGAAAAATTTACATTATTTTATGTGATTATTTTATTTGCATTTATATTGTTTTAATTAATAAATGCATTAGATTTGTTTTTAAAAAATTTTTTCGTTTAAACCTTTTTTGAATTTTTCTTTTTTATTAAATCTTGTGTGATATACAAATATTTGGTTTAAGCAAAGCAAACCTAATTAAGAAAATCATTGTCTCGTATGTCTGCATTAATACAATGCACACATTTTGCAATTTTTCCGTTTAAATAGCTTTTCCAATATTTTCGCGTTTTCCTCAATTTTTCGACATTGTTTTTCCTTTGGTTTTCTGAAAAGATTTCCTCAAAAAATTAATGAAAAAGTTGATCCGAAAAGATAGCGGGAATTAACATCAATACCGATAAACTTACCATAATCTCAAGTGTTGACTTATTAATTCAAACTGTAAAATCGATCCTTAACTGCGAGTGCCACTTAATTTGATATTAATAATGTGACGATATTACTTTGAAGTAATCTTTGATATATAATATTTTATTTATAGATTTTTTTCAGATCTCTAAAAAGTTCAGGAACATGTAACGTTTAAGTACTACTTAACTACAAAATTAATTTTTTTATTATTTAAACCAATTAAATAATTTTTTTTAAATAGTGAAATAAATAAATATACTTAAGTGAAGGCAGTTTTGAAATTCACTCTTCAAAATGTAAATTATTTGTAGAGTTTTCTACCTTTTTCATATTCACAACCGAATCCGGAGATGAGGCGTATCGAAACTTACAGATCAACTCTCCTCTTGTTTTACTTTAGCGTTTTCCGGTCGCGCTGTGAGAAAAGACAAACTTATCAAGTTCCAAGAAAAATACTCGATATTTTGTGTCGACTTACTCGGGCAAGATCCTTTCGAGAATGTTATGTCGTCAACAGCAAATCCACCGTTCGTCGCCATCCCTTGCATCACCACGAGAAAATCAGTGCTGCCATCAACAGTAATCTGCGCCGGGGTCCAAACAGGTCGTGGAATATCCAGGTACTTGGCCTGAAGTTCCCAAAGCTAAAACCGAACTTTTATCACGTATTCGATACTCGGGAATGGTTTTTTGAGGAATGAAACTGTTACCTCATCTCTAGGACCGTCGTTATTGGTGGTGTTGTCCTGCCTGACAACTTTCAGCAGGGCGTCTTCATCCGCGCCGAAGGCCGCAAACCAAAACGCCATGCAATACATGTCGCCATTAGCGGGGATTTTCGGTGATATAAAATTGACCGTGTTCATGGCGGCATCGTGATTGAAGAGATCGAAATATACATATCCCTCTGTAAGGAAAGAAATTTAGAAGTGTGTCAGCCAAAAATGAGATCTAAAGGTAGGAATATAAGATCACCCGGTGCTCCGAATGTTTTATCCGGGAGATTTGCCGGTCTCCTGGCATTCACTGCTAATTTCCAGGTTGGATATGACAGAACTTTTTGACTTTCGATTACCCATCCGCAGGTGTCGCGGTCGAAATGGCAGTCTCCAATTCGAACTTCGGCTTCTCGCGGTAAAACTGTACAAAAACGATAATATTAACAATCCCACATTCATAATGTCGATTGGAAAAGTTCCCTTTAATTAAAAATTAAAAAACGTCATCCGACACGAAAGCACGGGAAATAAAAATAACGAACGATTATTCAATACTCACTAGAGCAATTTCCACTGTAAAATGTTATATCATCAATCGCAATGAAACCGTTTGCTTTGCTGGATCCCCAAGCGCCTTCAATGATAACCTATTTAAAAAAAAAACAATTAATTAAAATTAAACAAATTACGAATTTGGGAATCCTTTTTGACGGGTAAATTTTTCTACCGTGTAATTATTATCGTCGATATAAGTCTGTGCGAATTTCCACTCCGGTCCTTGATGGTTGTATAATTGCCACTTAGGGATTATATTTGGGAAGTTGTTTTTGTCAAATGTTTTCGTATAAACTGCGAGTGAACCCAAACTGGGCCCCGTGGATTCAATGTACGGTTCGTTCATTATGTACCTGAAAAAGGTGACTTGAGCAATGACTAAAGAAGCTCCAACGATTCAGTCCAAACCTTGCGTCTGCTCACCAAAAAGTCATACACCTTGGCCCTTTTTGATTCCTGATTTCCTTTCCTCCTAAAAGAGCTCTACTCCCGGCTTTTTGGGTGTTTCCTTTCGCTAAAGCCAAAAAGTATCCCTTATCGGTGCCCAGGGAATGGTCTAATATGACCGGTCTAGTGCCTTGTCCTGCTATTCTGTCCCAGTCAAAGTCATCAGTTCTTTCCCTGGGACTGGCATTTACCCAGCCGCATTCGTCCTCTTCGAAACGACAATCCCCCGGAATTATGGCAGCTTCTTGAGGATAAACTACGACGAGGGAAATTAATATTTACCAAGTAATCACACTATAATGACCTGTATGTTGGATGCTTACTCGGACAACTTCCGGGGATAACCGATATATCGTCGATGGCGATGTCGCCCATTTGATTCTTACCCACTTGACCCGCTATTATTATTCTAAAATTGTTAGGGCAAAATATGGGGACTTCAGCTTGGCGCCAAGTGTTGCCAGCTTCCCCCGAAAGACTCCATAACTCCGTGTCGGTTCCTTCGTCCTTATCGTTGATTATCACGCTGAGTGTTCCAACCCCACTGCCGTACATATGCGTCCAGAATCTCAGACAGAGTGGCTTATCAACTTCTAAAAGCGATATTTCCATTAATATTTAGGTTTATCATTTTTGGGGATTTTTTATGCACCACCTGTGGGTTCAAAATCCTCGCTCGATAGTAATGCTATGTCTCCGGGTTTACGGGGGTAAGAGGAGTCGATATATGCGTATCCTCCTTCCATACCACCATGAAGAGAGCTCGATCTGTCTGTTGCAGGTCCTGTGGATGGGTTGGTGCTGCCTCTTCCCTGTTTGTTTTATCAATGTTTTGTCAAAAGCCACATTTATGGTGAAATTATTCCTAAGCGAGTCTCACCAATGACCACTGAAAGTCATCTCCTTCTTCATTAAACCAAGAGCAAAAGCCGCCTTCGAATGTGCAATGGCCTTTGCAGTCAGATCCGGGGTTTCTGGCGATGTTGTCGACTGCTACAAATCCTCGATAGCGTCGTAAAGGATCTCCCAAATCCCTGGCCACCCCCTCAAAAATAATCTAAAACCAGTTGAGGCGTTATTTGTATTTTTTTTAAGATAAAATCTTGAGAAATAGTAGTTCTCAATTAAGAACGACTTTAGGATGAGTCAGCTTTTTTATTATCAATACTACATTTAATGCCAAGGATTTACCTGATGTTCTTTATTATAAGTGTAGAGAACTGAAGCGCTTCTCCATTCTTTTTGCGTAGAGTCTTTCGAACTCCATAATATTCGATCAAAGCTGTCCTGGTCATCCTCCTCAAGAACCGGATGCAGTAAAACCCTTAATCCAGCAATACTCAGCCCTTCTATGGCAAAACTAATTAACAAGTTTGTTGTATATCACCGTTACCGAACTCCCTATTTCAAAAAAATAAATGTACTCACTTAAAAGAGATACATTTTCCTTCTAAACTGGTCGTTGGTAGGACGGCGCTTTCGATAAAAGCGTTTTGCGCGATTCTCGGATCCGCAGCCAGGAGAGAAGATTCGAAGAAGATGTAGCCGCCCTTTGGGTCCCCATTTGCATCCTGTGATGGGCCCCCCAGCCAATTCGAAAGGGAGCCAGCCCCGAATTCCCATCTCAGGAGGGAACCATTGCGATTTGTCCAGTCACAGGTGTTTTGGTCGTTGTCAAACCCGAAATCGCAAATTTCTGAAGTTCAGTAATTATTATTATAACTATTTGCTGAATTTTGTCAGAGTTTAGGTTTTAGCTGACACTTACCTGAGGTCTGTCTTCTGTCTCGCAACTAAAAGATTAAATAAATTTTTTAAAAAATGTCCGAAACACAGCAAATACTCACGATGAGCAAAGTTCCCACCTGTGGAAGATTGTCAGCATATTCAGAGTCGTCAATGTGGTTTTCTGATGTTGGAATGGACGTGCTAAGTGACGCAAATGACAGGATGAGAGTGTATAATTGACAACATTTCATTTCTGACGATGCTTTTGTGGGAGAATGCGACGAAATCCTTATTTTTTCCAAAAGATTTCTCAGAAATACTTGAATGAGTGTCTCAATCGATAACTGAAAGTGTTAAAAGAAGGTCACTAACATTACTTATTTAATCATTTTAATTTTAAATCGATTGCATCTTAACTAAGCACGAGAAAAGGCGCACTCATCAGTGGGAAAATAATGAGATGAATGTTTAAGTAAAATATATTAAACCCTTAAAAATTGTTCAACTGAAATCTTTTTTAGTGTTTTGTATAAACCAGTGATGTCCAACCTACGGCCCGTGAAGGTGTTGCATGTGGCCCGTGCTTTATTTAATTTCTATGACATTTTTTTTACTTTCAAGTTATTAATTTCATTTTTATATGTTTTAACATTAAAAAACATTTTACACAAATGCACAACATTACAAATTACAACACTATTTTTAACCGATAAAAAATGTGTATTATTCCCGCAGAAATTTGTAAATAATGTATTTTGGGTTGTATTTTGTAACAGCGTCTCAATGTAATTATATAATTTACTCCCTAATGTGCGAAATAGGGAAAATATATTATTATATTATAATTACTTTTCGGCAAATAGACTAATTTTATGTTGTGGCCCACGAAATTACACCAAACTCAAGTTTGGCCCTCATATTAAGAAAGGTTGGCCATCACTGGTATAAAAGTATGGCAAACTTTGAGTCTTAATCTCAAAGTTCCTCTGTAGCAATACAACGGTATTGTATTGTTTGTTAAGCTTTGAGAAAGGCAATTTTGCAATCATTCTTTTTGCAGATCGATTTCTCAATTACGCCTTCATTTGTTTGCTTAAAACATTGCATTTGAAAATTGATATTAAATTATTTAGGATCAAATGACGATGTCGAAGGTGAAACGAAAACAACTGCAATCGTATTTCGGGATGGGAGAATAACAACCCTTTTTTGGATCTTTGAAGGAAAAGTGTAAAGAGAAAAGTTGTTCAATTTCATTCTCTCAGCAAAAGGGGCGGGAAAAAGCTCCCAAGAATTGATCAATGCCACTCCTTGAGTAACCGTGACATTAAGTGTATTAATTTTATTATGCGGAAGAGGGGTGAATGACCGGTTTCACTGGGAAAGGGGTTCGCCTTTGGCGGGGTTTTTCAATTTTAGTATCGATCTACTTTTTATAAATATGATAATTTGCTGGACTTTACAGAGGTCATTCATCTTAACCTTTTCTCAAACATATGAATCAAAAAAACGCTTCCGTGGTTCCTTGAACAAAAAGTTCCAAAATAATCCCATTGTTTGGAATTTTCCTCACGTTCCCAAAAAGATTTGCCTAATGCTTGGTTTTTCATTTAGAAATTGCACACGAACTCTGTGAGAATATTTCGATTTTAAGAAATTCTTTGATTAACACATTGAAATGTGAAATTGAACAAACCTTCCAACCTTTATTCGAAGACTTTAGCCATTTCTTTGCGATTAACGGAACTTCTTTATAATACTGCTTTATAATAAACTGCTTTATCCCAGAAAGTTTTAAATGTTCCGCCCTAAATGTCTTGGACCAAATTCTGTGATTTTGTTTCTTCAAAACCTCGCTAATTGTAAAACTTTGGAATTTCGTGCAATAAACGAAAGCAAAATTTTAATTTATGAAAGTTGATTACGACAGGTGTGTGGAGGAGAAAGCACTTGTCAGCTTTATCAGATCTTAAGCGATAAATTGTACCACTTGAAAGACGTTTATCATTCGCATCTTTTATTTAATTTCCCAAATTTTCAACAGTTTTGAATGAGTGAGACTTTGAAAGAAAAGCAGAAGAAAATAAAAAATGAATGAAAATTATTTGAAACGAAACATTGAAAATATTTATACTTTTTTAATTTGAAATATTTGTTTTCTTTTTTTTTAGATGCTAAATTCAACGTGGAATTATTAAAATTTTGAGTAATTTGAAAATAGTGTCAAATTTGAACTCAAACGCGACCGTATATTATTGATCTGACATTTAAGTTAGTACATTAGACATGGTTCACGTAACCGAACCTTTTCACGCGAATCGTGTCATACAATGGCGGAGTGGTCAGCGGTCAACGTTGCGGTTGAGTTGTCATCAGGTATGATTTCTGATTAATTAGTCACATTCCCGAAAATATTTTCAAATTGACATTAATTATTTAAATCCTGAAATAATTTGAGCATTGGGTGAAGAATGTCGGTTAGAACTGCTTCTCACCTCCCCATTAGGAAAGAAAAGGGAGTTTTTTTAGCTTTAATAGTAATTAATAACCCTAATGTCTGAACATAGTCAAGAATTAATTAACTCATTTCTACCCTTGCGAAAGCACAACGAAACGTTAATTTTTATCGAAAAAAACTGCCAAGAATTTCACACCCACAGATACACAATCAGGTTGGGTGTAAAATACCTGAATACCACAATAGCAAAGAATTCCGGAACTAAAAAAAGATTACGTTATCGATAAGATTCTTCATTGACATTTTTATTAACTGAATGTTAATAAAATTTTTTTGCTTGCTCAGTTATTTAAACAACATTTGAGAAAAACAAAAATATAAAAAATATACTCACAATCTAAAAGAATTATCAGCGCGAAAACTTCACTGAATTTATTATTAGTTGATAGAACAAAACCTTAATTTAAGCAATGACCTCAAAAGGTTTTCTTTATCATAAAAAATTATGACTTGGAAACACTCCGGCCATAATTTATTCTTTATTTCACTCCCCATTGCTTTCAGAATCCCCCAAATAAATGCGAAAGCTTGTGTAAAGACTGACATATTTCCAGCTTTTCTGTCTCGATCATTAAACAATTAGAAATGCATGAGTCGTCACAACATGAAAAAAACGTAAACACTCCTTTGTTATACAGCGTTACAAACATAATCGCATGAATCGGATTATAACTAATTTTATTTTCGAAGGCTGTAATAATTAATAATTAAAAAAGATAAATATCCGAAAGGAAAATACTCACCGAAATGAGGTCTTCGAATGGACGACAACAGAACTGCGAAAAAAGCCAATTTTATTCCACACCCACTTGAAAGCGTTGCAATCGTCATGCAAATTGACCATTTACTGAACGTGTGCTTCGTCCCTCCAGCCAGAAACACGTGGCTGGACTTTGCCCCTCCACTTTTTCAGCATTGCTGAATGCTTATTCGAAAATCAGTGCAATGATTAGGAAATCTTTCCCTTATTACTAATACCAATTCATTCTCAGAAATGTTTCCATTTCAAGGTTTGGAAATGTAACTTTGTCAATCACATTATTATTGTTAAATGTGCTTTGAAAGCTTATCATCATTCTGTTTTATTTATTAAAACTTTAGTTCATGAAAATTTTATATTATTTTTATTTATATTTATTTGTTTATTTATTTTTATTTGAGACCGTCAATAACCCATTACTTGCCGTTTATCGTTTTTTGTTCCCTGTTTTTTTATTTATTTATTACTAAGACTTATTCCTTACCGTTACTTGTTATCTATCAATAATTATTTATCTGTTATCAAACTCTAATACTGTCTGTTTTAATTGTTATTCATCACTACTGTTATTTATTTATTTATTTATTTATTAACTTGTGTAGGATTCTAGTCATTTATTGCACATGCTCCCTCTCGCATAGCAGAAGGCAAAATACAAGTTAATAAATTTAAAATTTTACATATTTTATAACAATTTTGTATCTTTAATGCCCGAGGGCAAAATAAAGTATTTATTGTATTGTATTGTATTGTAATGACTGTTATATTTTAAATTTACAATTTTATAACTGATTTGTTGCCTGTTTGTATTTTTATTCAATTTACAATTTTATAATTGATATGTTGCCTCTTTGTATTTTTATTCAATTTATAATTTTATAATTGATTTGTTGCCTGTTTGTATTTTTATTTAATTTATAATTTTTCTTTGCTTGTTGTTTGTAAAATGTATTGTTGTTTCTCTTAATGCCCACGGGCGAAATAAGAGTTAATTATTATATTATATAGATGTATTTATATTTATTTATTTGTATTTTTATTGTAACTCCAAGGAATAATGAATTTATAACCAAATACTCTTTTTTTCTCTTTGGCTGGTCTTTGGTTGGCTTTTTATTTCTAAGTTCCAATGGCAGACTTTTTTCCTTCAACGATCTTTTCGGTTACTTAAATTTAACTCCATCTGTTGGATGTAAAATGCAGGAAAAGTCAATGGGAAAATCATCAGAAGGAAAAATCACTGAGGCGACATCTGTCGTCTATCGAATAAACTTTGTTCAACAGATTTTCCTTATGAAACTCCCGTGAGGAAAATTTCTTCAGTTGTATTTTTCCTTAATAAAATAATTCTGGCTTTTATCGACCCTATTTTATAATATCAATTTTAATCTCTCCCCGTGAGAATAATTTGGAAATATATGGAAAGGAAATATCGTGTGATGTTTAAACAAAAAAGTTAATAAACAAAAAACATTTATTGCACGGTCAAATAAAAATATTCTTACAGGAAATCAGTGTGACTATAATTTGAAATGGGAAATGTCAATTTAATTGCTTTAATTTTATTTGATCTAATTTATCCCAAAACAAAAAATATAAGAAGAAAATTGAGGAAATTATTTTCTAACTCTTAACTGACCTGCAATGAGCAGCTTTCCTCAAAAGACTGGAAAGAAAATAGCACTCTTTTAAATTTCTTAAAAGTAGCGAATTATCACATCATTTTGGCAAAATAAAAGGGGGCAGAGGGTTGAAGAAGAAAGGGGGCAAAAAGCGAAGTGGCTTCCGGCGCGGGGACGCTGAAGAAATTACTGCTGCCGCCATTGGCGTTTCCATGCTGGGATTTCCCGACGACGGTGTTCTCGTGAAGCTTCCTTACGTGTTTCTTGAGATCGAAGTTCCTACAGAAACCCTTCCTGCAGATTTTGCAAGTGAAGGGTTTTTTTTCATTGTGGGTGTGCATGTGGAAAGTCAGATTGTACACTTGATGAAACGCTTTCGAACAAACATTGCACTTGTACGCTTTCTCACTGCTATGAGTCAATTTGTGGTTTTTGTAATTTCCCTTTTGGTGGAACCCTTTCCCGCATAATTCGCACACGAACGGTTTGTATCCGGCGTGAATCCGGGTGTGGGTGTTGAGGGTGGAACTCCTGTTGAATGCTTTCCCGCAGGTCAAACACTTGTGAGGTTTTTCGGAGGTGTGGATGATTTTGTGCCTGCAAAGGGTCGACGCCTGTCGAAACCCTTTCCCGCATATTTTACAAACGAAAGGTCTCGCCCCAGTGTGAACGGGCATATGCCTCGTGAGATTGTAGTGCGCGTTAAACACCTTCCCGCACTCCGAACACACGAAATTCTTCTGCTTTGTCATTATTTTGCTCTTCCCCGAACTTTTCTCACCGTTCGATAAATCAGTTATAAATCTCGAACCTAATTTTTCACTGGTTCCGGAACCGTCGGCGACTTCTTTCGATGGCAGGACAGGATGAACTCGATGCGAACTGCTGTAGAAGAAGGGATACTGGTACAGCATATAATTGGGGTGGACCACGCTGGGGATGTACTTCTTGAAAGCCGAGTCCATGTGGATGGGGTAGGGAAGACAGGGGGAGGAATTCTTGGCTCGTTCCTTCCCGGGGTTGAGTTGCATTATCTTCTCGATGGAGAAGTTGAGGGCCTTTGAGGATGACAGCTTCGAACCGGTGTCTCTTTTCTCCTCTATCATTTTGGAAGTGGTACAGATACCTGAAAAGAGAATCTATTGTTTAATTCTTTAACCCGAGAGAATCGTTACTGTTTTCGATCAATTGTTGTCCTTTAACCCTTAGCGGTTGTATGTCTGCTCTCAGCCATCACACAAGAATCTTATACTGTATGCATTTCTATATCAGTTTATCCTTTTCCTGAGAGAACCTCAATGCCCAAAGAACTTATTCACAAACTAATACGGTGAATTAGTTACTGTAGCATTCTGTATGTCTTATACTGTATGCATTCCTATATTAGTCTAACCCTTTGCGGTCGTTTGTGTGCTCTCAGCCACCACAGCAAGGAACTGTACGAATCTAAACCACCACACAAGAATCTTGTACTGTATGCATTCCTATATCAGTTTAAACTATTCCTGAGGGAACCTCAATGCCTAAAGAACTTGTTAACCAACTAATACGTTTCTCCATCAATTGGAGATAATGAAATAATGGAGATAACTAAACAAAAGTTGTCACCAGGCCTACATGTTATGGAGTGCCTTGAGAATACCACATGATGGAGAGTTATAAAACATAAATTTTATACAAAAACATATCATTGTATGCCTGTATTGAATAAAGATATACCTGGATATCTAATAGTTATCTAAGATATATCTAAAAATTCTCAAAAGAATTACTAAATGTTGTCTATCCATCGTAAACTTGAGTGTTATGTATACGGAAATTAATTCCGACTAATAGATACCCATCCCCCAATTTAATACTACAGTAAAGGGTTAAACGAGGAGCAATCACAGCAAATTCTTACTTTACGTATATCAGTTACTGTAAATTACTCATAATGATAAGAACTGACTTTGATAAATGAATATTTCCCTTATTTCAACTATGTTAATGTGGGTTAAATCTTCTAAATAAATTCATAACAATTCCTCTTCCCGACCCATTCGTACCTGAATTGTTTACTGAGTTTTCGTTTGATTTATAAAAATAAAAGCAATACTTAGGAAGTTGTATTACGGAATCGTTTCAAATTTGTACAAACAGTTTCAAACGGAACAAACTGTGACCCAATACAGTTTAAAAAGTGGCATTTCATTTCATTTAAGTGAAATCTAAAGCCTCATTGGAATTTGATATGGATCTCCTTCGCCTGAACAGAGCGAGGAAAGGATGATGGTCTGTTCTTCAGACCCGGTGTTACATAAAAAAAAAGAAAAAGCAACCGAAAATGTTCAAATTGTTGGATGAGTTTATGGCAGTGCGTTCACATTCAGAAGTAGTTTTATACTCTTCGATTAATTATCGTTGGAACTTGCGCCATTGATTAGGGGTTTTCACCAAATAATAGAGGGTGGTTTTCTCTTGAGTTCTTTCTATGCATGAATTTTCTCAGTGTGGCCCCTTTTCAAATGGTGACGCCTTTCTGTTCTTGTAAGTGGGTGTGCAGTTCATGCAGATGCCTGCGGGTGACAGTGAGTTCTCCTCATCCATTTTCCTTTATTTCCAATCCTTCTTCGCAGATATTCATTCCCCGGAGATCTGCAACGCCCCACATATTTATTTTTTAATGCTCGAGCCAAACAGAATTTGACCGGCTTTTCACCCCTTGAAAAAAAACCCCCCCAATGAAAGCCCTCTTCTAAATGGTCTTTTCAAAGAGTAAACTCTTCCCCCATTCTTCGGTCGTAAAAACAAAGAATGTTCTAGTCGATTAGCGTTTGCACCCCTTGAAATTAATAACAAATATTTATACAACAGCGCAGATGGTTGATGTGTTTGGTGCCTTGGGTTTTACAGAAACTCTTCAAACAAAGATGGTAATTATGGGATGTAATCGATTCTTTTGGTTGACTTTGCAGTCCCACTAGATTTTCCTTTATATTTTTTTTTTTTGAATGCATTTTGGGAAAAGGATTCCATAAGAAATATGGCGTCGCTTTAAAAGGAGGTTTCGCAATCGTTTCCGTTCCACCGGTCAAAATGACTGTCGATGTGTTTTCTTTCATATGAACAAACAAATGTTCGGTGCAGCTTAATTTATTTCGCTAAATGATTGTTTTTTTATTTGTTTCATCGATTTCACGGTGTCTTTTCTACTAATTTCGCTCTTTCTTGTTTTGGATAACACAGAAAACGCCATTATTTCTTAAATTTAATTTCCGCTTAAGGGAAATAACGAAGAAAATTTGTGGACAGACAATAAATTATACAGTTGAAACATACAGTAGTAATATTTGCTTTCGGTATATTATCTGGCATTTTTATTCAGTTATCTTTGCTTCGTTGTTATTGAATGATAAAGAAAAGATAATAAGAAAGAAAAGAATAATGGTATTTAAAAAAGGGAAAAGTTAAATATTATCAATGTCATATTTGAATAATGAAAACTATACCAATAAATTCTGTAGATTATTTTTATGCGGCGGATAAAATAATGGATACTATTTTTTTATATTCTAATATAGTTTTTCTATAACTGAGGAAAAAGGCGAATGCAGAAGGAAATGGGCAATACAATGCAATTTATAGTTAAGATTGTTGAAGTAGAAACGACATATAAAAGAATAAAAGAATTGTTTAAAATTCTAATTTTTGATGAAAATGAATGCAGAGCAACGCTCGAGGCGACATTCAATGAGTTTATACTTCAGAATTGTCCCAGTTTATTTAGCTGATCATTAAGCTATTTTTTTTTCTTGCCGGAAATTACTACGAAATGATTAATATCTGATAATTCACATCAAATATTTGCGTAAACATATACCATTCAAATAAAAGGACAGTTATGAAATAACAGTATGAGATTTATAAATTCTAACCCGATTAAAAAGTGCGCTTTGGCGAACTTCGACGACAGTCAAAACACTGAAGCCCTGAAAAAGATTTGGCAGCCATCTAAAACTCCTGGCAGTCGAATCCAAACGCTTCTGGAAACATTATCACATAGGAAAAGATACTCGTACCGTTTTGTAACCACTTACAAATACCCCCCGAACAAATGAAAAAATGATGAGATAATTAACTAAAAATAAATAAATAAATTCCGCGGAAGTTATTAACGGCCGAGAACAGCTCTTTTTTTAACAGTAAACCACTAAACATGGTAAGGAAAACAGATAAAGGCTTCGCAGTGAGAATTTTCCAAGTCCGTCAATAGGAGGGGCCTCGACAATTTTCCAGGGCAATTTCCCACAGCTTGTAAATGGAAGAGCAGGCCCATGCTCGGCCGCAGCGAATCACAGAGGCCGAGGCGGTTTCACAATGCGGCTCACTTCCGAAAGATGTTATGTTGAGTTTGACGAATGGAAGGGGTGAGCGGAGGATCAAATAAAAGCATCCCTCTCTCATCTCTTTCCCCCTCCGTCGAGTTTTCCTCCTGCTTGCGAAGGTTATATTGGGTGACTTTCCAAAGATGAGAAATGGGAGAAAGAAAAGCGTTTTTCATCTCTTGAATTAAGTCTTGATGTAATTTTTACCCGAGAGTTTATTTAACCATTCATAATGGACTTTCTATTATGACATTGATAAGAATTCTGTTTTTCTGACGTGCTTAGAGCCATTTTATTCTTTTCAAGAAAAGTATATCGAGGAGTATATCTTATTTTTTCTCGAATACTACAGGTTATTCTATAATCGTTCTGCAATATTTATAGAAAAATTAAGCTTTGAGCTTTTCCTCACTTTTCCAAAATTTCATTCTGATGAAAATCAAATCAAAAGATGTTCTTTTAACCCTTTGCAGTGGTATAAAATTTGTGTATGGGTATCTATTGGTAGGAATTAATTTCTTTGGAAAGAGCAGGGATACATATACATAATATTCACTAATATTTAGTCATATTTTAACAAGAGAGAATCTCTAATTACTCCTAAATACAATTTAGAAAATATTCTTTGTACCTGCGAACGTTTTTGTTTAGATTAAATTTTGTTATCTTCAATCAATGGAGCATTAGTTCTTTAGGAAAAGTTTAAACTGATATAGGAATGCATACAGTATAAGATTCGTATATATTCGTATAGTTCCTTGCTGTGGTGGCTGAGAGCAGACATACAACCGCAAAGGTTTAAACTGATATAGGAATACATACAGTATAGGATATACAGTATGCGTACAGTAACTAATTCACCGTATTCGTTCGTGAATAGATTTTTTAGGCATTGAGGTTCCCTTAGGAAAAGTTTAAACTGATATAGGAATGCATACAGTATAAGATTCGTATATATTCGTATAGTTCCTTGCTTTGATGGCTGACAGTAGACATACGACCGCAAAAGGGTTAAAATAGTCTACCGGAATCCTTAGAATCCCTATAAAAGGGATGGGGCTAAAATGAAAGGGTACGTTATAAATGAAATGAAATAATTGCAATCAAAAAGGAATTGATTATAAAACTGAGACTGAGAAGAAAACATCCAACATTAATGTTAAATTCTCGGATCCTACAGAAATGATGGCCATCTTTTAGAAGCTTATCTTAGCAGTGATTTCCTGTGTAAACTTACAGAGAATTCGACAAAAGGGAAAACTTTAAATCATAGAAAATCAATTAAACTTCTTCCTCAGTTCGCTCTTTTATAATAAACTTGTTTTAAATTTAAACCCTCGCAGCGAAAGGAAAATAAAAAAGGTTTTGTGCGGAGGTTTCCCCCGTCGGTGTGAGCCACATTTATTTCATTTGACTCCAACTCGGCGTTTCCTCCCCTCCACTTTTCATCCCTTCGCGTCCAAAGGAGAAAATTAAACTTTTTAATCCACTCGATATTGCATTAAACTAATATTGTACTCTTGACCGGTGGTCGCTTTAATGCGACCCAGCTTGAGCGGCACCATGCTGACTAAAAGGTTAAACTTGGGAAAACCTTTTTCAATCCCATTTTTCGCTCTATTATATACCGAATATTAGGAGAATGAATTTTCCCTTTTGTCAAACACTGCCAACCTGTTTTCTTTTTCTCTATCACTCAATTTTAACTCGTTCGGTTTTCTCAATTCAATTAGTTACAATTTCGAATTTAAATCAGTAAAAATATCTAAATTTTGACTTTTATAATTCCATGTTTAATTAACATGGAAATGGGCCTAATTGTAGTCATAAAAACGGAGCTTTCATATAATGTTTTAAACGCATTTTAATTTGGTATTTTGCGGTGGCCAAAAAATGCTAAAGTGTTATTCAGACGAAGAGTCTGTCAGAAGTGAAGAGAAGTCAGAAGAGAAGTCAAAAGGACTGTTTGCATAAAAATGTAAAAAGGGTAAAGCCGGAAAAAAGAGGCAAAGGCAATAGCCGTGAGAGCAGGAACGTAGGGAAAAGAAGAAAATGAGAAGACAAAAGGAGGAAATGAGAAGAAAGAGGAAAGGGGAAAGTGATAAGAAAGAGAAAAGGAAAAAATGGAAGAAAGAGTAAAGGGGAAAAGGAGAAAAAGAAAAAAGAAAAGAGGAGAAAATGAGAAGAAAGAGAAAAAGAAAAAATGAGAAAAAGAGAAAAGGACAAATGGACAAAAGGAGAAAAAGAGAAAAAAGGAAAAAAGGAAAAAATGAGAAGAAAAAGAGGGAAAAAAATGAAAGATCGGCCATCACTGTTCTAGAAAAAAGATGAACAGAGGTGTCTCTGTATTTCAGCAAAAGTGCACTGTTTTACTGCACAGAAGTTGTACTATAATTATTAGCACAACCCTTTTCTTCCCCACGACGAAACACACAGGAATACTATGGGATTTTAAAAAAGGTCTAAAAATTATGATTTTAAAAGAACTTTTATATTCTTATTAATTATTTACCTCTATTCAATATTCACAATTCTTACCTTAAAGATAAATATTCTGTTCTTATCTATACATATCTTATATGCATTTATACGTAATTTGATTATAAAAGTATTCAAAATCAAATACTGATTACTTTGAACATATCGATACAATTGCACTGAATACCGTATGGTGAATTTTTTATGTACTCCTCATAACTTAATTAAATAATATATTTATGCTCTTGAGGAAAAAATAAAAATAGTTTTCATTTGGTCTGCTATTTCTCAGCCGAATCGAAGAAGTTTGGGCATTAAGTACGTAAGCAAAACGATAAAAAAAAATAAAAAAGGAGACTTCTGTCACTTTCCATTAGCAATCCGTCAATGTGAAACAAGTGAGCGAATGTTGATGGAGAATATTAAGAAAGGAAAGGAAACAAACATGGGGTAACCGGAGAAAATCGATAAAATATTTGCTTCTGACAAGTTGGAGTCCCTTCTTTTGTATATACCCCCAACAAAAGAAAATTGCGCTCCTTTCGACATACACATAATTCCATTATAATATGTTTTTCTGCATCATTTTACTCCCTTTTCGCGGCACTTTTTCCATTTCTATTTCACAAACTTTATATTTATTCAAAAGATTTCGCTTAGAGTTCGCTTTTAAAACTCAACTTACATTATTATAAAACATATTTCTATACTCTTAAGAGTAGTATATAAAATACCCATACGAATAATTAAGGCAAAAAAATATTTATTTTTTTTTTACAAATTCAGATCCTATGGCGAAGATGTAACTGGAAGACTTTAACAGCAGAAATGTAAAAACTACTGTAATAACTGAAGCAAAATATTTGATGACGTGAACGAAAAAAAAACGAATGAGAGCAAAATAAAATGGGGAATGGATACAAAATAAAGAGAATTAAAACAAATAAAGAAAAAAATAATTAAAATAAAATAAAAGTAGGAAAAGTAATCAAAATAAAAACTACAATACTGTAGTTACTGTCTTACTGAGAACTCAATGCATA
This sequence comes from Brueelia nebulosa, assembly GCA_028293925.1. NCBI lineage: Eukaryota > Metazoa > Arthropoda > Insecta > Psocodea > Philopteridae > Brueelia > Brueelia nebulosa. The sequence goes on along the minus strand of JAQIBA010000054.1, from coordinate 155,203 downwards.
AAGAAATAACAAAAATATGCAACTGTCTGGAGTTAAGAAAATACAGTATAAAAGAAACTAAAATGGAAATCAAATGGAAATTTATGTCGATGGTTTCAAAATATCGGAAACAATTCAATAAATACAACTGATTGTGAATTTTGCAAATGGCCGAATCATTGTTTTGTAATCAAACTCAAAAAAACCGTTAAATCCCGGAAATAATTTTCATTGAGAGGGCGAACAATTACTTCAAACTGTAAAATTTTGGGAGTAAAGTTTGGGAGTAAATACTTTTTTTTTCATTAACTGCCTTCAGTGACAGACCGATAGTTCAAAAAAAAAAAATAAATCGATTTATGGGAGATTTCTTTTCTTTTTTTTTGTATGATTCTTATAAAGCGCTATATACACATACTTAATCCGTTTTGAATAAATTACAGAATGTCTAATCCGATTAGATTAAAATAATATTTGTTTTAAAATATGTCCAAAAGTTTTGTTTTTTTTTATATATATAACTTGTTTACAGTATACAACGGAAGTATAAATTAAGTTTTCCTCAACATCAAAATGTTCTCACTAATTGTGCTTTTAAATGCTCATAAATATTTCCTTACCTAATAATTTATTAACTTTGTACAAAATATGAATTGCACTAAAAAAATATAACATTAAAAATTTACAATTTCGTTATAATAACTCAATCGAAAATGAAACCTCTGTCTGCACATATAATCGACGAAGCTGAAAACCTCGAGAGGTTTCATTTTTTCTTATTTTGAGGGCCGAATGGCCTCCATTTATATATACTTCGACTAAACCATAATTAAAACAAAGATTTGAGCTTTGCTTTAATTTAATATCAACTGTTCACTACTCAATCATTTAAATATACAATTTACTTTATAATTAATTTCACCTAAAGGAGACAAGTTCGTGTTTTTGTCAGAGTTTTTTTTTGTTTTAATATTTGGAATGCAGCTAAGTATTGAAAATTATATCAAAGCTAAATAAATAATCGAAGAATATTAAAATTAAAAAATTTCGCCCAAACATTTGCAATGCACTACATTTGCAATGATTGTAAATCCGTTCGGAATACAATTCAGAAGGTACAAATCTTACGATAGTATTTGAGAATAAATACAAAGGACGACGGGATAAAAATTAAAGTGTTTCTAACTGCGACAAAAAACCTACAATCAGGTCTTTAATCACTCTGATGGGTGTTTGAGGTGTGTATTTATTAAAAATATTTAACCCTTTGCACTCGAGGTCTTTTTTGCTTCAACTCGTGACGATTTCGGCCAAATTGGGAAAACATTTTACAAGTTATTGGAAAACATTTATAAGCAAAGAAACGTCGATGAAATACTAAATGAAAATACAGGAAACAGAAGGAAAAGAAGAGAAGAGCAGCTGCATATAAAGGAGGTGAATATAAAGAGTATAAAAGAGAAAATAAAGGAAAGAGAAGAAAAAGATAATCAGAAGAATGGGAAGAAGCAAAAATGGAGAATACACGAAAATACAAAGAACAGAGAAAAGAAAGATAATTTGATTTCTGTAATTTGATAAATCTGTATGTAAGTCAAATATGTATATTATTATTATTGCATATTGTAAATAAAAAGATGCAATTACAAAAGACCACAGAGTCATAGCAGCGTAGCTCGAGTGCAAAGGGTTAAACGGAGGATTAACATCACTCAATTACAATAATGGACAGGTAACTCTCAAAATATCCGCAGAAATTTCCAATATTGTAAACACACTCATTTCATACTATTTTCCCACAATTCGGGTGATCGTATTATTTTTCCCTTCAAATTCATTCTTTTCAATAAAGTGATAATTTCAGACGGCATAAAATACCAAAAAAACCGTTAAAACCCAAATACAGCAGTACAAACTGTATGAAAAGAGTGGTTTCAATCTTTACAGTGCTGAGATGAACAAAAGGTTAAAGCAGTTTAATAGTATAATTATAAAATAAATAGGTGAAGTAAAATTTTTGCAAATAAAATGAAAATAACAATGGCGAATTAACGACTTGGTGTTGTGCTTAATTAATTAGTCGTAATGAGACTTTAATGTGAGGAAGAGACGCACACTTGCAGGACTGTCACCCCGCTCGAGCTGTCTTCGTTACTCGGCAAAGCTTCCACGACATCTTCAACATAGTTTGTGTCATCTCCATCCGAAAGGGATTCCTTACTCTTACAGACGGTTTTCTTCCTCTTTGTGTTCGCACTCGTCGGGGGGTTGGACCGCCTTCTCGGGGCCGGTCTGTTATTCATATCGGGGGAGTTGCGCAACTGCACCGCATACTCCTCCAAAATGGCGTAGATTTTCTGAGCCGTACTCGCGTCTTCCTGCGGTTTTTGCTGCGGTTTTGCCACGGGGGGCGATTTCGAAGGATTTGGTACCGCTTTTATATTCCTGGACTTCGATTTGGCCGAAGTCTTCGATGAAGAACCACCGGTGAAAGCAACAGAACTCACCACGCTGTTCGGACTGGAGGAGTTCTGAGAGGTTATGCTCGGGGCGGGGGAAGTCGGCGCCTGGGCGTAGTTCGTCACAACAACCAAAGGCTTCTGAACGCTGACGGAGGGCGACGCCCCGTGACTGACGTAAGCGACTGCGACGTGCGACTGAGAACCGTCGTCCCCACTCAGTTTAGGCTTCGTCGCGAGGATCAGCCTTTTCTCCGGATCCTTTTCCAATGTCAGCTGCTTGTCGATCTTGTGAGTGAAAATCGTCTGCTGATTCGGAATGGCGGATGTTATGATCATCTGCGGTTTGTGCAGCATCAGTTGAGGCTGAACTAAAACCGCCTGCTGAACGGATTGATTGGGCGTCTGAACGTTTACAGCCGTCAGAGGAGCCTTCACCTCGTTCACGTTTTCGATTTCCGTTAGACAAACGCCCTGTTGTTCTTCCATCTCGAATTTCAATTTGGTTTCCTCAAACACGTTTTCGAATTCTTTTATGTCTTTCATTAGAGACACAGTCTCGTGTTCTGAAGTCACCGCAGCCGGACTGGACGTCTCTCTTTTGTTCGACTGTTCCACTTCGAGAGGAGCGGAACACACTTTCTCGTTCTCCACAACTCCCCCAGTTTTGTTATAAATCTCATTTTTAACATCGATTTTCGTCGTCTGCTCTGTTTTTATTTCATTGGGCACTACACCGATCGGCTTCAATGGAAGACTAGTTAAGTGGTGCAGTAACACAGGCTGTCCGCTCTGCATGAGCAAACCTTGATCCTGGCCACCCTGAAGCACCAAATTTTGAGGTCTCAACTGAACGATTCTGGGGGAGTTAACCGAAGGTGTCATTTTCCACACTCCAGAACTCGAGGGCAGACGCACCAACTGAGTCCCTGGGACCACGGCCCGGGTCCCGGTGGGCACAGCAGCCAAAAGGAGAGTTTGGGTCTGTGGCGCTGCCTGATCGCCGGGGTTTTGCGCGTAAATCACGGGAGCCACCTAAGAACAGAGGAGGAAATTTCAGAAAGACCACTCCTGTGAAGGAGCCTGGTTTTTAACAAACCTGACTGATGGTGGGGTTGTTAACACGTCCGACCGCTCTTTGGATGAGGATTTGTGATTGGGAGCGAGTCTCCGTCGCGTAAATAAGAGTTGAGCCGGAGACGACTTCTTGTGTCTTCACCTGTCTTGCGGTTAAAGTGTTTACAGTGTTTACCGCCTAAAACAAACATTCCACGGCTGAGGTTAAGTTCTCGGAGCACACTACTCAAATCCGTGAAACACTTTCAAAGTAAAACACTTCAAATCATACCTGTGGTGGTGAAAATATAGTCTGGGCTTCCTTGACAGCGTAAAATGTTTCTCTATCGGAGTTTTCTTTTCTGCCAAAGGGAATTTCTCAACTATTTGGGGCTTCGAATGGGTAATGCTTTAAAACAAAATTCTTTTTACGGCCGTTGGATCACTCAAACTTAACTGAGTTTTGTATTATTATCCGTATAAAAGTAAATCACTACTAACAAAAGGTTTATCTTGAGAACTGTGTCAAATTACTGAGAATAATATATCACTTAAATATATTATATTTAAGTAAGGATTGACCGTGATTCTTCTCATCTTCGGTATTACTGAGGAGATCCATTAAACAATCAGAAAGGCGATCTTAAAAGGCAGTGATGTCCAACCTTTGATAATGCGCGGGCCAAAGTTGAGTTTGGTGTAATTTCTTGGGGCACAACGTATAAGAACATTAAATATGGATTTTTAATATTAGTTTTTACTCTCTTTTCATTTTCCCTTTTTATATTTTTCTCTTTCTTCTCATTTTCCCCTTTTCTCTTTTTCCATTTTTCTTTTTCCTCGCATTTTCTCCTCTTTTCTTTTTCTCTTTTTTCTCATTTTCCCCTTTTCTCCTTTCCTCCTTTTTTTTTCTTCCCATTTCCTCCTTTTCTCTTTCTTCTCATTTTCTCCTTTATCTCTTATTTTCCCCCTTTTCTCTTTTTCTCTATCTTTTTATTTTCCCCCTCTCTCATTTCATCTTTTTCTCTTTCTTCACATTTCCTTCTTTTCTCTACATCCCTGCTCTCACGGCTATTGCCCTTACCTCTTTTTTCCGGCTTTACCCTTTTTACATTTTTATGCAAACAGTCCTTTTGACTTATATCACCGAATGGATTCGAAAGCGTAAATTTAAAATTTTTCCCAAAGGTAAGAAAAAATTACAATAACCCTTTATTTAAAAATTAAAATGGACTAAAATCACCAAATGTGAATATAGGAATAAAAGAGCGGGCCATATGCAACACCTTCACGGGCCGGATATGGCCCACGGCCCGTAGGTTGGCCATCACTGTTAAAAGGAATACAAAACCCCGCCAAACATCTAAATTTTGCCAAATCCACTGATATAAAATTGCAGGAATGAGAAGTACTAATTACTGTTTTAAAACCTAATACTTGAATACGTACTTGTATATAAGATGTGTTTCCAATATTATCGGTCAGCTAATTTGTAATGTATTCGGTGTAGTGCATGGCAGTGAATTCTACTTTAATTCCTTACAAAAAAAACACTCAAACTAATTCTTAAACAGCAGCTAATATTTCTTATATGTTTCGGTTTGTAGTTTTTTTAGAGGAATTATTTGTAAAAGTTCTATTAAGTGGAAACTTAAGTGGAAATTTGAGTTCCTTTTGTTTTCTCTTTATCCATTTCAGTGAATAAAAAACCAATATAATTTTTTCCTTCTTAACTTTGACCGCCACTCAAATATGACAAAATCTTATAAATAAGCGGTTGCTGAATTTGGGTTTCATAATTTTGAACATTAATTATTAAGAAAAAGATAAATTACTCATTTAAAATCGAAATTTATTATACTTAAATGCAAACGGAAAACTTTTTTTTGAAGAGAAACATTTAAATAAACCTTCCTATTATCTAAAACTGTGTGCCTTTTAAGCGGCAGGAAATGAAGTAGAAAAACCATAACACCGAAACCCTTTCCTTTGGGAAAAAGGAAAAAAAAATAAATAAATAAACACCATGCTGGTGGCTTTTCTGCTTTCATTCAACAATTCAAATCCAACTACGTGTGAACATTACTGTTTGCTTAATAACTCAGCCATTATTACAATCTACTTCACAGATAAAAAAAAAAAAAATAATAAGCAGAAACGAAAGGATTGGTTTTTTTATGTAAAAAGAAAAGAACAATAACACCCATAACTACAAAACTGTAATAACAAAATAAATATAAACAATACAATGCAGTTCTTTGAAAAAAAAAAAATAAAATAAAATAAAACAGCTATGGAAAGACCACATTAAATGAAAAAAAAAAAAAATACTATATTTTATGTAATTTGCGTTAAACCTTTCCCTTTAACCCTAGGATGCATTTACAAAGTCCTTCCGACTCACTATAACAGTTATCCACTAACTCGAGTTAACATTTTATAATATTCAAGATTATTTTGGGTTATTAAAAAGCATTTCCCTTCCCTGCAACTAAATTTTTATACATTTTTTTAATAAATATATAAAAAATAATATCTATTTAGGATCGATTACAGATTAGAGTCATCTAAAAATTTTATTAATTTATATACTCTCAACTAAAATATATTCGAATGGGAATAACTCTTTTTTTATGATTTTAATAAAACGATAACAGTTAACTCATTATTCAATTAACTTCAAAAATATTATTCTACATTAAATACTTCTCATTCAGAATAACCCAAAAAAGTATGTAAAAAATAAACTATACTTTTATACCGTCAAAGTTGGATGGACTTTGTTTTTGAGAGATATGAGCATCCCAGGTTATGATTTTAACGGTGAAATTTCCATTTTTTTTATAAATGAGGAGTCAGTCTTTTAAGCATTTCCGAACTGTACAATAATAACAAAATAAATAAATAATTCTCGTTTTTTTGTGTGTTTCATTTGAGAAAGGCTTCCGAACGAAATGATAAGCGCAAACAAAGGAAAAACTGTACTGAAAAGCCATTCAAATTAAACGGTCAAAACTAACCTGGAGCATGGCCGACCCCGTCGTCGGGACCTTTCTAAGCAGTTGTTGCACCACGGAAGACCTCGCCACCTTCGGCGCGTTCTGGTAGGTGTATATACCTGTTTGCTGTACTTCGGTCATTTGTATTGTCGATATGTTTGACGTTGCCGCGGTCTCTTCCTCGGATTTCCCGGACTGATCGACATTGCATTTCGTCTCTTTATCAATATATACATTTCTTACAGGTTTTTGTACAATTCCAAATGCGTTCGCTCCTCCCCTGGGAGATTCGGATTTAGGAACTTGGCTCTGAACGACCAACGACGTCACCCTTTGTTCGTTTCCGATTGTGCTTTCCGGCTTTAACTGCTCTATTATGCCGAAAGTCCCGTCGTTCCCGCCGCTCTCGTTTGCTTCCACTGGCTTAATCGCTTGAGGTATTTTAATCTGGAAACGTTTCATTTTCAAACACTCCGTTAAAACTTTAATTACAGTTAACCCTCTGCGGTCGTATTAAATTTGGGTATGGGTATCTATTGGTCGGAATTAACCCTTTGCGGTGGTATAAAATTTGTGTATAGGTATCTATTGGTCGGAATTAATTTCTTTGGAAAGAGCAGAGATACATATACATAATATTCAGTAATATTTACTCATATTTTAACAAGAGAGAATCTCTAATTACTATAAAATATTCTTTGGAATTCTACAATGTATTCGATTTGTTTGTATTTGTATATTGTATTTGTTTATTTGTTTGTCTACAATGTATTCGATTCTACAATGCATTGTTACGTTCAAAAGACGACACCTCTTCGTTTTTTCTAATCGATGGAGCATCGTATTAGTCGATGAAAAGGTTTAATAGAAATTCAGGAAAAGTTTAAACCAGTGGTTTCCAACCTGTGGGGCGAGAGACTGTTGCCAGGGAGTCGTGTAGCTGTTTCCAAAATATCATTTTCGAATACAAACCATAATATAAAATATATATGAAAAATCAAAAATATATATTCTTTTTTTGTTCTGTTATTATATTTATAATATTTTATAATATTTATTATTTATATTTATTAGATATAATACAAACATTATAATATTATTACATGATTATTATTTATAATAATTCTATTTATAATATTTTATATTTCTATTATTTTATTTTTAGTGATTTTATTTTATTATTATATTTCTTATAATAAATATATTATATCAACATTTTTACATAGTATTGTATATTATTTTGTAGCCCATTAAATAAATTATAATATCAGTTGAGTATTTATGAAATTTGATTTTTAGGTAAAGTAATGGAATGCAACAATTTTTTTTTTAAAGGGGGCGCCGGTTGGTTGAAGGTTAAAGGTTAAAAAGAAAAACCTTTAAAACCTTTTAAAAAGTTGGAAACCACTGGTTTAAACTGATATAGGAATGCATACAGTATAAGATTCGTATATATTCGTATAGTTCCTTGCTGTGGTGGCTGAGAGTAAACAAACGACCGCAAAGGGTTAAAATCTAAGAAGAATAAAATATGCGTTACACTACAATTACCTGATAGGATTTCCCGAAAGCCTGATTAAACTTAGGAAGAGCACCCGTCGGATCATTAATGGCTTCTAGAACTAAGTACTGGCAAAGAGGTTCTGACGAATTAACATCGCTCTTCGCTGCTGAGGAATCCTGACTTTCGGTGGCGGTCATCAACGCATCGGATTCCCCGTTTTGGTTTCCCTCTGTGCCTTTTTTCTTCGCGGGAGACTCATCGGAGCTCTCATCCGGTTGTGTCCTTTTAATGGCACGAAAAGTTATACAGGTTTTTTGGTCGTCCCGAAACAATAATTCGTTCAATTTGTTTTTTTGAGAGTTCTCCAACTTTTCTCGATCCCCTTCGTTATTTTGCACTACAATTGTTATTTTTTGATTGCTTAGTACTTGTTTTTTAATGAAATTGCTCTCGGTTTGCACCCCTGACGGACTAGAACTTGTCTTGGACTTTTTTGGTTGAAACGCAACGTGCTGCTGACTCGACTGACCGGATTCCTGAATCGATTCACTCTTTTCGAGATTTTTCGTGGGTATTTCTGCCGAAGGTGTTTGCGGGGACAGAATCGTCTGCGGTGCCTTGAATTCTTCCTCTTTCACGATTTCCTCGACCGCCTCACTGGTGATCGAGTTCAAACTGTCCTGCGCCATATTTGGCTGCAGTTGGTTTACCACCGTATATTGGATAACATTGTTCGTCATTTGATTATTCAATAAGTTCTGAACGATTTCACTTTGACCGCTGTTTTCACTCGGGTTTCCCACATTTGAAATCGGATAATGACACGTTCCGCCCGAGATGGAAGAGATCAGTTTCTCCGAGGAACCTCGCTTCAATACGGTCGCCAAAATATTTCTCGCGGGTAAAACATTCCCGGATTCGGGTTTCGCGACAGGAGAGGACTCCATAACCGCGATCACTTCTTCACTTTCCGGCACCAGTGTTCTATTCTCGACGACAGATGCACCGTCCAAGAGTGAAATTTTTGTACCTTTATCGAAAGTGGCTACACCTTGCAAATTATTCGAGTCACCCGCTCTAACAATTGGATTTGCGAAGGTGGAAGCCGAAGTGGTAACAACCGAAGACGCGTTGAATGTGAGCGGACGCAAACTAGAAATGCCGGTGTTGGCGGCAAATTGAGAAGAAATGTCTTCTTGCATGGAAGTTGAATTTTGAGAAATGTTAACTCCTTCTAATGCATTCGATGTCGGATTTGTTTTTGTCGGATTTAAAACCATCTGTAAATTACGTTTTATGGTCGGCACATTTCTATTTGCCACTGAAACATTAGTTTGTGGGATAACTGAGTGAGAAGTTTTCGGATTGTTCGTTCTCACCGGTTGAGGAGTTGTTCTACTCGTTACAACAGAACTTCTAGAATAAGTACTTTGTGAATTTGACACGGGATCCGATTTAGTTACGGTATAATTTCTGTTGAAAAACTGAACTTCACTTTCCGATGAATACCTAGCGGCGTTGGTTTTCGATTTTAAGACACCCAGGTTGAATACTTCGCCGACGTTAAGATCTGCTGACTCACCAGCAGACTTAATCGCGTCGGCCGGTTTCGAAGTGAGGACTGAAACTTTGGTGGGACTCGCAATGCTCTGAGTCGAACTCTCAACTGATAGTCTTGAATTGGACACGATGTGTGTCTCTGAAGGAGCCGGAGGAATCGAAGCACCTTTCAATGCGGTGGGATTGCATTCCTCCACTCTTTTTGTCTGAGCCCCGTTGTTCAAATTTCCACCGATTTGCTGATACACCTTCGGGGTTTCCGCCTGAATATTCTGAATTCCGTAATTTTTCCCGAGAATCACATTCGGCCTTTCGCCCTCGAGCAAAAACCTCTGAGAATCCACAGCGGGCACTGCTACGATACGAGCCGTCTGAATGGGAGCTCTCGTAGCCTGAGTTATAAAACTCTGTCCACCGGTTTTCGCGTTATTTGTGGTTACAACACCGACGACGGAATTGGAGACATTCACGGTTTGCCCGGTGATATTACTAGAATTCCTGCTAACAATTGTCATGTACTGCGATGGACTCACAATTTTATTACCGGTTTGTCTCGGGCCTAACGTCGCAAAATACTGATTCGAACCGGAAACACCGGATCTTCCGATAGAGTTCATTCTGAATGTGGTGGTAATGCCCGTTGAAGAGCTGGGGTAACTTGCTTCGGGGTTCGCCGACTGACTAGATGTGGGTTTTCTGTCTTGGGAGCCTTGTGATTCTCCTTCCGGTTTCGGTTTTTGAGGAGACGATACCAAATTCACGTTTCCGGTGGAGAGAGTGGATGGCGCGGAGACGGTTTGAGATTCGGTCGTCGACGACTGAATCCCCTCTGATGATTCCTCCAATTTCTTCGTATCGTGGACGTGAACTACGTTAACGGTTGCGTTATTGGCGACGTTGGGTATGTTTGAAACCGATATCAAGTCCTCTTTTATGGTTCTGATCACGTCGTTATACTTCTTCGTTCTCACTCCGCTCGTTTTGAAATGGATTTCCATGTCTTTGCTCCCGAAAGAAAATCTCTCCCCCTTTGTGAGGAATTTGTTGTCGTTGCAATCAAAAACAGCGGACTGCATATTTGGAATCATTTTCTCACTGATCGTTTTGGAGTTGTAGCAATTCTCAGTGACGGACTGAATGAATTCTTCGTTTTTGAATTTGTGCGCATTGGGACGGAACGCCCTCAGCGATTTTAATACTGTCGGGTCGCTGCGAGGCCCTGCTGATGCCGGCAGATCCAGAACTTGCTTGTTACCCAGCAAATCGGACGACAGAGAGTCGTTGCTGAGTAAGAAATTGCTGTTGTCCTCGGCCATTTCCAAAACTTTTAATTTACCAAGGGTCTTTCTCAGGTCCTTAGATTTTGTACGGGGCTTTTTACCTGAAATTTTTAATCGCACGATTATTACATGACGCGAATGACCGAAAGTTCAATTTTCATATGTAAAAACAATTACTTGAACACTTTTGCTTTTGGCCGTCGCTGCCTAAACTATCACTAATGCTTCCCGAATCGGAATAATACTTCTGCTGTTTCCTTGGCCTTCCGCGCTTTCGACTGCGAGGACGACTCCTCGAGTCTTCGGAATCGGACGACGATTCCGCATACCTCCCCATCTGCTTTTGAGATCTCCTGATGGCCGTCTTGATCATTAATTCCTCGGAATCATCGGTGTTGCTCCGTTTGGAATCGGTGTCGAAATCGGTTTCGTCATCTTCCAGCCATTGCTCGTATCCCTTTTCGATGCAATCAGCCTTCAAATAATATTTCAAATCAAATTTATGTGATATTATACAGAAGTGGTTGCGAATTTGTTTTGCAACAAACAAGTGTACAATTTGACATCATTTTAAACGGTTAATACGCTTTGAACAGTTCGATGTCAATCGCTCGTTCAGCAATTTCAATTTTCAACTTATAACACATCACAAAATGAATATCATAATTATGTTTATTAAAAACATAAAATACTAAACAAATACAAACTACTATACTATAAAATACTAAAAATCATACCTCTTCCTCATTTTCTGGCCAGTCTTTGTATTGATTATAGTCTATTTCTAAAAACTTTAATTCCTTTTTACCACATTTAATTGTTTCCGCCTCTTCCATATATCTAAAAATTACAAATCCAACGATTAGGTTTAAAAAAAGTTAATTTTAGAACAAAAAATAAAAAAACAAATTTCGGACGTTACCTAAGACAACGACTAGAAAGTTCACTCCATTCCAGAACCCAAGTTAAGAGGTGGTATCTGTTCGAACCCAAAAGAGTGACAAGATCAGCGCACACTTGAGGAGACAAGCCAAGCTTCTCTGCTTCTAGAACTTGACTGGGAGCAGCGAGAGCGTCGTAATTCAAACTTTCGGTTACAGTATTCCCTTTTATAAGTATTAGGGCGTCCAAACTTCTTTCCTTTTTTTTCTAAAAAAAAAATAATCATTAATTTTTACAAATAATGAAAGTTCTTCCTAAAGTGTTACAGAGGTTTGAGTTTAAATCAGGAAAAGGTTTTTCCCCCCTTACTTGTTGCTGATTTGAAGGGCTGCGTTGATTCTGAATACCGGTAAAATCACCGCATTGAAAGCACAGTTCCCCCTCTGGACCCATTCCGTCATAGGGCATATGAAGTGGACAACGATTGGAAATCTAAAAACGGAGGACAGTTTAAAATTTACAAACAGACAGTAAACTTAATGAGAAAAAGACTCATTAAAACACACCTCAACAAATGCACCGCTGTCCTGTGAATCATTGTTAACGGAATAATCGGTTGTAGTTTCCTTTCCTTCAGGTTCTTCACTGGATAATGAGGACAATCCCTCTGACAGAACTCCGACTTCTATGCTTTCCTGAGACGTGGGTGTGGAGTGTGGAGAAGCTTTGCCACTGGCGACCGCCTCTTCTTCCACTCTGCGATAAATCTCCGCTGTTGGATGGATGGAGAATGCGGTAAGGACAAATTCTCTTCGAACTCCACTGTGGTCTTTTACCTGCACAAAAAGAATTCAATATCTAACCTCGATATTTTCACGTTAAAATAATAAACAGGCAAAACAATAAATTTTACCAAATCGGCCAGAGCCAAAAACTTAGAAGCCAAATGCTTTTCATATGTTCTCATTTGTTCTTTATCATTTTGTAATTTCACTCTCTCTAAATAATTTATATCTGCGGTGAGAGCCCTTATGTAAAGTTCCATAATTAAAGAGCTGTACATTTGATTTCCTAAACGATTTGATATATCAGTCAGAATCTCCGCCATTAAATAGATGTGTTCAGAAGTCTCCGCTGGTTGCATAACTTTTTTAATTTCATTCTCGATATTGTTTTCCTCGGGATTACACATTGATAACCATTCACTAAAACCAATGAAAAAAAATTATTACTGCATATATCATTGAAATGAAATGAATTTATAATTTAACAGGAATAAGGACAAAATAATATGAACTTAGCATTAAAATTCTTACCTGATTAAATTTTTTAGAAGGGTAATATTTGGTATTTTTCGAGACAACATAGATACCGTTACAAAATATCTTGCTGCCACTGCGGCAACCTGATGAGAAAATTTCCATATTTTCTGCTCATGCATGCTGCTCCTCTTTTTCAGACGAAACACAAGGTAAAACCCATCACTGACAGAAACTGACTTTAACTATAATTAATATTTATTAATTGATAAACATTAAATGCGAAAAAAAAAAATTAAAAATAATTTATTTCATATACTAACCGCATTTATTATACATTCTAGCTTTTTATATTTATATAGGAGGCAGAGGTAAATGTCAAAGATAAAATTATATTCATTTACAGTGAAATAGCTCAGTAGTGCATTATTGTTTCCACTAAGAGCTCCAAAACAAGCTTCAGCCAGCCTTATTGCAACCTTTTCACATCTATTTGAACACAGCATGGTTAATCGCATTACAATCAAAAGACCTCTTTCTGACTCGCAGAACTCGACAACTGGAAAAATAATCATTTAACAATAAATTACAGATGATATCTAAAATTATAAAAATGAGGTTGCTATGAATGAATTTTATCAAGAACATAATCTTACTTTGTCCAGGAGTTGCAGGACTAGGATCCTTGTGTAAAATCCTTTCCAAACTTGGTAATGTCCAAGGATCATTTACCAATTCCAAGAGTTTCCTAAATTTGCAATGCAACCAGGGCATTTCTTTACATAAATCATTTCGACACCGATTTAACATCTGTACAAGATGTGTTTTTGATACAGGAGACATTTTGGGCCATTCTCCTTGAAGCATTATACTCAATGTATCTCTGAAAAGTAAAAAATAATTTCTCAAAACAATTGCTAAATTTCATCCTGAAAAAATATGACCAATAATAATATTACCAACAGTAACTATTTACCACTAATGTATCTCAATGTATTAATTACTGTATTTTAAATTTACATTAAAATAATATAATTTTAAAACTGTATAAAAAAATTATAAAGGCAAACTTACTTGTACATTTTCTCAACAATGCAAGCAGCAGCCAAAGGACGTTGTTCCTTAGCAGAAGCTGCTATTCTTTCCCATGTCATTACCAAAACATTAACCTTATCAGCATATTTTTTTTTATCATTATCTAATGTTTCCTTTAGTCTCTGAAAATAAATATTATTGCATTATTAAAATTTAACTCAATCAACAGATAAGAACAGCAAAACTTAGCTTCAATTACCAAAAGAACTGAGTATAAATTTTTGGTAATGTTGACCACCATTGTTAATAATTATTAAAATTTGTGAAATTATGCATGAATTCCTTTGCCTATGCATTTATTTTTAAGACATACAGCCTCTGTCTTCTAGTTTCGATATGTGTACACAAATTAATGAGTCTTCGAATTTAATCTAAAGATAGGTATAACAGCAATAGAGTTGCCGTTTAAATTAAATTTTCGATATTTTAAAACTTGGAAAAAATACTCAAATAAAAATTTGATATTACAAAGTGAACTATGTAAACTGAGAAATAACTGTGCCGCCTAAAATGGTGTACGTGACTAAAAGTGATGAAAAAACATGGATTTCTCTTATTTCTTTAACATTTAGTTTAAGAATGTTTTCCAATGAAAAAATGATTAAATTGTAAATTGCTGCGTAAATACAATTTTCATTTAATCATAAAATGTGAAAAACGTAAAGTTTTAATAAAAGAAAGCTCTGTTGACGAAAGAGGCGTTGTATGACAAACGAAAGCGGTCTTTGATAAACATACACAAACTAGTTTAAATCTTCCATTTTGCAGATCGATAACTTCGCTTTACATAAGGTAAACAAAGGTTTAGCAAACCAATGAAACACTAAGATTGCATTTATGAGCAATCAAAATACTATTATCTTGCACTAAAATTACATTCAAACTTTTCTTGGCATATGTTAATTTTTGAATTGTTTATTTTCAAATACGCACCTTCAACATTTGAAGGACATGATTATTTCTCTGGGCGACCTGAGTCATTTTTTAAACTTACGCTTTCACACCAAACAATGAAGCCATTTTTCTCATTTTGTTAGAGTATATTCAATTTTGTGTATGACGTCACACTTGAACATCTCGTTGGTTTATTTGCAGGACGTGTCTTTTTTAATATTCTTACTCTTAACATTGATATTTTTCGTTGAGGCTTTAAAAAATCTTTCTCAAGCGGTCGTGGAAATTAATTTTCAGATCAAAAATACCATTATTATTGGTAATCATCCCTACGAAAATAATTTATTGGGGGTAATTTCTCCGACACTTTCTGCGTAATCCAAATGCCAAAAAAATGTCGCGTTTCTTTTGGACTTTAACAATCATTTCTCGGTTTCACTTGATCCGTCATGGGATTTTCAGAAATCTACTAATCATGCTCAAATAAAATTTATAAACCTATTTTATCTTATTTTTAATTCGCTTCGTATTTATAAAAATCAAAGAACTTAATTTTTTCAGTTAATAACATTTTGACAAAATTTAAAATGTCTGTCATTCGTCATTAGATAAAAAAATTATTCTAAAAAAAATGATTATAATATTACTTTGACAATGGAAATATATCTGAATATTTTTTAGTTAGAAAAATTTATCTAAAATGTTTAAAATCATATGAAATAATTAAAAAAGTTAAGTTTCAGAGAAATTAACGTTATAAGAAAAATAAAGAATTTGAGAAAGAGAGAAAAATAATCTAATTTTTTATCAATAATTATAAATATCAATTAAATACCGTGACATAATCATTAATAAAATTAAACTTTAAAAACTATTACCGAGATTATCAAATAAAAAGAATTTCGTTTGTTTTTTTAGATCTCCAGAGTGAAGTTAAGTTTATAAGAAACGCGAAAAGTATGGATTCATCAGGAACGATAAAATTGAGTAGGAAGACTGTGAGATTGAAACGGACATTTTTTGGTCTAGTCAGTTATTATTGATATAAAATGTGTTATTTTTAAAGTTATTTGCCTTAATTTTCCATTTCTTTTCCAAAATGTTATGGTAAGTGCCGTTTCTTAAAATAATTGTTGCATTTATTTTGGCGGAAGACTTGACATTAACATTTCGAAGTGATAATGAATTTAAAAAAAAATCTATTCTGCTGTCTTTCTTTTTCATTTTAAATTTAATTCTTAGTATTCATAATATTTAACAAGATTGGGGAATTTAACCGACATATTTTTAAAAACTGCTTAACGTCAAGTAAATTTTTCTTCTAATTCCGATAAATTTATTAATAGTTATTAATTATGTAGTTACCGCATCAGAATTACTCACAAATGTAATTACTAACAACTAACATTTTAACACGATTATTGTAGGTTATTTTAACATTCTTCAACTGAGTATAAATTAAATGATTTTGAGGGCTACTACAGGTCTTCAAAAAAGCGAGGTACTGTATGATCAATAAATTTATTTTAATTCTTTATAAATTTTATTTTGTAATTATAGTATTTTATTTCACAAAAGGAAATAAATAGTAGTTGTATAATTTTAATAAAGTCAAGTTAAACTGATATTAAGCCATTATTGTTTCAAATCTCTATCAATTAATGATTTTTTTAAATGATATTTTACTAAAATTTTTAGAAGTAATTATTTTTAATAATCAAATTTATGTTTAAATTTTCTTAAAAGTTTGTATTTTATACAGTCAAATTAACAATAAATTAAATTTGTATATTTTTTTTTGATAAGGATTATTCTTAAGTGAAAAATTAAAGTGTGAGTTCTTGCATGATTCTCCTAATAAAATAAAAATTTTTATCAATTGTCAAAACTTGTGAGATTTAATAATTGCTAAAATTAAACATTACAGAATGATTGACCCCAGTTCCTCTGAAGAGGAAGATGATGATCAAAATGATCCTCATCCACATTCACAAATACCACAACACCATGAGCCAGTTCGATCTCACAGTCACAAAAGGCCACATCACCCAGTTGCCAGTCATCAAAGGATTGAGACTGCTTCAACTTTGGAGGTGGCTGGCAATACTTGTTTACCTAGGTAATTAGACTCTGAATAATTTATTGAAGTTTTAACATTTTCCCACAAAAAAATCCATCCTTTGTGATATCGATAATATATATATAATAATCGATAATATAATATTGCAGTTGAATTTTCCTTTAAAAAACCTAATTTGGTTTTTATTTATAAAAAGCATTAATGTTACTATTTTTAGATCTGTTTCCCCTGTAAGTGCTGTTTCTTCAGAAGCTCTTAGTGTCAGGACCAACTCCCTTCCTAGACCAACCAGTCCAAGCCCTTCAGTTGTCAGTGAGAAAAATGAAGTCGATTTGCAGGTAAAATTCTGCTTTCTCTAATAGCATTTTCACTTTTAATGATTTTTCTAATTTTAAATTTTACCTAAATTTTAAAATTCTAAGGACAAACAGGAAAGGCAAGAGGAAGAAAGAAAACGCCGTATTCAACTCTACGTATTCATCTCGCGTTGCATAGCTTATCCTTTCAATGCCAAGCAACCGACAGATATGACTCGCCGTCAGATGAAGATAACCAGACAACAACTAGAAACTATTCAAGGAAGATTCCAGGTTGTTAAACAAAGTTACCATCTTTGTTTGATGGACACAGAATCAGTATAATTGTAAAAAAAAAATTACAGGCTTTTCTCAAGGGTGACACTCAAATAATGGCCGACGAAGCTTTTCAGAATGCCGTGCAAAGTTACTACGATGTTTTTTTGAAATCTGAAAGAGTCGCTAAAATGGTTCAATCGGGTGCCTGCTCTCAGTATGATTTCCGTGAGGTCTTTCGAAACAATATTGAAAAAAGAGTGCGGTGAGTTCTAAAGTTCTGAGAATCTCTTCTGAACATTTCCAACAATAAGCATTAAAAAATATTTCAAATTTTTAGGTCTCTTCCAGAAATTGATGGATTGAGCAAGGAAACAGTTCTCACATCTTGGATGGCAAAATTTGATTGCATTTTTAAAGGTTACTATAAAAATATATAGTTTTATAGTATATAGACTGAAATTTCTAAAGTGTATAAATTTTCAGTTGGAGACGATGATTCAAAAAGACCGTCTAGAATGCAACAGCAGTCGCTTAACAGCGAATTAATACTTTCGAAAGAGCAGCTGTACGACATGTTTCAGCAAATATTAGGCGTTAAAAAGTTTGAGCATCAGTTACTGTTTAATGCTCTGCAGTTGGATTCAGCTGACGAGCAGGCGGCTGCCATTCGAAGAGAATTAGATGGCCGAATGCAAAAGGTTGCGGAGATGGAAAAGGTAAACGAATAGTTTATATTTATTGTGATTTAAGTATGATAATACATTTCGATTTAAATTATATTTTGCTTTTTAGAACCGGAAATTAATGCCAAAATTCGTATTGAAAGAAATGGAATCTCTTTATGTTGAAGAACTAAAATCTTCTATAAATCTTCTGATGGCCAACCTCGAATCTCTACCAGTTTCCAAAGGTTCCTTAGATTCTAAATATGGATTACCAAAGCTTAAAAAATATAATCATAGGTGTGTATAAGTTTTATTTTAAATAAAAATTTTACAAATGGCATTGAAACTGAAACTTAACGAATTTAATTATTTTGAAAATGCTTGCAACAATAAAATTCAAATTTCTGATACCGAAAAAAAATTCATATATTTATAAAAAATTTTTAAAGAACTTTATGCCACATTTGTAACCCTTCAATTTATTATCCCCAACTGCCCATATGTTTTTTGAACATATTTATTCAAAGTTTAGGAACAATATTTGTTTCAGATCTCAGGGGTCTTTAGCAAAACTTGAGGGAGATTCAGGCGACACTGACACACATCTGACAAAAATGGACGTGGTTCTTACTTTTCAATTGGAAGTAAGTTTTTTATAAATTTGCTCCCTATTTTTTTATACGGGGTTGATAAGTATATTTATCGATAACTGAAAATTACAGGTTGTTGTAATGGAGGTGAAAGGACTGAAATCATTAGCTCCAAATAGAATCGTTTATTGCACTATGGAAGTTGAGGGAGGAGAAAAACTACAAACTGATCAAGCTGAGGCTTCTAAACCCATGTAAGACTTTTATCAATTTTTTAATAAATTCATTGCTTTTGTGTTTGTTAATAAATTATTAATTTTTTCAGGTGGGATACGCAAGGTGATTTCACGACTACCCACCCTTTACCGGCTGTTAAAGTTAAATTGTTTACTGAAAATGTTGCCATGCTTGCCTTGGAAGATAAAGAGCTTGGTAAAGTCATTCTCAAACCGACGCCTCTGTCTTCAAAGGTACTGATTTATCTTAATAAGAGGACACATGTGTTAAACCCAAACGTAGAAATCATCTCTTCAGTTTGATTTCAAATTATAAAAAAAATTTCATTTCAAATAATTATGTTTAAAATGTCACCCATAAACGTTAATTTATTTTGACCAATTTCAAATACATATTTTAAAAATCTATGTGTATTTTCCAGTTACCAGAGTGGCATAAAATGACCGTCCCCAAAAATTTACCTGATCAAGATCTTCGCATCAAAATCGCATGCAGAATGGATAAACCTCTAAATATGAAACACTGCGGGTACTTATATGCTTTGGGAAAATCCGTCTGGAAGAAATGGAAAAAGCGATATTACGTTCTGGTCCAGGTGTCTCAATACACGTTTGCCATGTGCAGTTATAAAGAAAAAAAATCTGAACCTTCGGAAATGATGCAACTTGATGGTTACACTGTAGATTATATAGAAGCAGCTAGTGGTAAGTTCGCAGAACTTTTAATGACGATTCCATTGAAAGTGTACTATATATAGAATTTTATTTCTGTTCCCCGCAGCAAATTTGATGGTAGGAATGGGTAAGAACGTTTGTTTAAACTCATAATTGATAAAGGGATGGAATTGTAAGAATTTAATAAGTTTTTCTCTTTTTTGACAGATTTGGAAGGTGGAAGATTCTTCTTTAATGCCGTCAGAGAAGGTGATAGTATCTTATTTGCATGCGATGATGAAAATGAATGTCACTTATGGGTAATGGCTATGTATCGAGCCACCGGGCAGAGTCATAAGCCAACCCCTCCAATCACCACCACCGCGAGCAGTACAACTATTTCTAAAATTCAAGGAGGTGGGTCATAGGAATATGATTTTGTCTCCTAAGAAAGTCATTTTGTGATTATTTAATATATTTTACTTATATCTTTTGAGTGATAATTTAATTAATTAAAATTTGAAGAATAATTGGATAAATAATTGTAATTAATTTTTCCAGATGCGGATAGGGCTCGCAAACATGGAATGGAGGAATTCATTTCTGCAGATCCTTGCAAATTTGATCACGCAGCCCTCTTTAAAACGTTGCAAACGTTAACACTTGACTACAGATTAAACGATCCGTATTGTTCACTGGTGAGAATGAGTATTTCAAACTTTTTTTTTTTATATAAAATGTCTTCTAATTCATCTTTTGTAATTTCAGGGATGGTACAGTCCCGGTCAAGTATTCGTCTTAGATGAATACTGTGCGAGATACGGCGTGAGGGGGTGTTATCGACACTTGTGTTACCTTAGCGATTTGTTAGATAGAGCTGAGAAAAATATTATGATCGATCCCACTCTAATTCATTTTAGTTTTGCCTTTTGTGCCAGTCACGTTCACGGCAACAGGTATGCATTTTAAAGCCGCCGTACTCTTTTTTTTTCCAGTTTTTTGAAATTTTCAACAACTTTATTCTTAGGATAGTGAGGGAATGCCTAGAAGTCGTAGAGGATGACCCCCCTGATGAATTTAACTCTTTTCCTTGTATAATTTTTTCTTTTTTGTTTCCACAATTTTCAGTCTTTTTTTTGTTTTTTCTACTTCTGTCCTTTTTCAGACTTTCCTTGGAAATGATTATTAAGCTTTACATTAAACCAGAAAATCATTCAATTGGCAAACGTATTAATTTTAAAAATTAAAATTAAACACCAAAAATAGGTTTTAAGATTAAATAAAAAATTATAATTTTTAAGATTCTTAATAAGTGACCGTGTGTGAAGCTCTGAATTTTGTATTTTTTCTTCGTTGATGCTCTGTCACCCTTTAACACTTTAACAATTATTGCAAGTCCACTCAGCTCGTTTCCTAACCCTAACGTTTAATTTTATGCAGCACGACGGTGAGTCTGACTCAAGGCAACAACTCTGTTATCGTAGATGTCGTCAGGTGAGATTTTAGGTTTGTCATGACATCACGATACACCCCGAGCTCATTTCCGAGTATTCACTTATCACTGTTTTACCCTTTGAAAGTAATAATTTGTTTTCAATCATGTCATTAATTTGAATTGTCGCATTCGAAGCGTGTTTCTTTTTTTTTTTTTTTGGGTGGTTTGTAGATAGACGTGTTGGCAATAACGTGAGATTTTCGTAGATATTGAAATTACTTGGAAGTTTCATGACAGATTGAGAGTATTTTTTTTTAGTGGTTTTTATGTATGTGTGACCCATACGTAGGTAAAATATGAAGGCTTGTGTAGTATCCGTTGCAGATGAAAATTTTCAATTCATATATAAAACAAACTGCATTTTATATTCTCATTAATGATTTTAGAATTTTTTACTGTCAATTCGAAAGGTTTAGGTTACTCCAAAGTGTTGCAGTTGTTAATCTCATAATATTCATAAGTGTTTTTTCGAATATCGGTGGCGTATATTTTGTCTCGATTCTTTGCATTGAAATTTTGGAACACAAACAAAATGCCTGAGTTTTTTAAAATTTTGATATATTTATTTTGAGGCGAACGGTAGTTATCCCATTTCTTCCGATTCAGAAATGTTGAAAAGTCCATTAGCTTTTTTCCGCATCATTGTGCTTGCTGCCTGATAGCTAGGCATGTAAACTTTTTCATTTGCATATGCATCATTTATAATTAAAGGTTATTTTAATGCCCACTCTCAGTCTTCTCGTGACTGCAAAATGAACTGATTGAAAATACAAAATCTGCACAGCCACCACCGAATCAGATAATCCTCACCAAATTGAAAAATGACAAATGGTCTTATTATCGAAGGGAATAAATCTCCTTTTAGGAATACAATTATGCAGATTCATTTATTAAAATTCATTGCCGAATTGAAATTTAATGACAAACTCTTTTGCTTACATTACCTAAACAGTTTTATGTTCAAAGAGCTTTATTTAATATATAAATAGAGCTTTTTGTCGAGTTTTAAAATACCACACATTGTTTTGGGTTTTGGAAACAACTCAATGGCAGTCGTAGATTAAGACCGCACTGAAAGCGATAGCTTAAATTTTGTTCAAAATTTTCCTTAGCATAGTACACTCATTTCGCTTATTATGATAGAAGCACATTCGACTCGAAACAGAACTCGCAGTTGAATCAAAAAGGCATTCAATATTAAATGAAAGAAATGTGCAAATGACGCTATGAATTGAAGAAAAAAGGACGCTATTTTAGTTGCTTAGTCTTCTTACTGTCTTTTTTTTTTACTGTTCCCTGTTGAGTATTGTTTTTAGCGTACATTTTTCTGAGAAAATTTGGTTGTTCCAGACCGGATGGCGTGGGCACAGTCACCCAAGAAGAAAAAGAGAAATTTCAAGAAATAAAAGAAAGACTTCGGATTTTACTCGAAAATCAAATAACCAATTTCAGGTGAGTTATAGAAGTTATAGGAAGCATTAAGGTATGAAAACTTTTTCTATCTAAAATGAGTTCTGCGCTTTTTGGAGTGTTTAAAGAGCGTTCTATTTTTTTTCTTATTTTTTATCTCTTTGCTGTTTTATAATAATACGATGAATTGTTTTGCAGATATTGTTTTCCCTTCGGAAGACCAGAAGGTGCTCTTAAAGCGACTCTGTCATTACTCGAAAGGGTTTTAATGAAAGACGTCGTCACTCCCATTCTTCCCGAAGAAGTGAGGGGAATGATAAAGAAAAGCCTTGAAACTGCTGCATTGGTCAACTACACCAGACTCTCTGCCGAAGCAAAGATTGAAGGTGAAGTTATTTTTCAAATATCAGATTATGAAAAAAAGTTGCACAATTTGATAACGCCTGTTCTCATTGGTGCAGAGGATCTCAATGGAGAAACGATTGTGACACCAAGTAAAAAATTAGAAGATCTAATCCATTTGGCAGAGCTTTGCGTGGATCTTCTTCAGCAAAACGAGGAGCATTACGCCGAAGTAAGTAAATGGAGAGGGGAAAATGGAAGTACATAAATTCTTTGTTGACACTTGTGCTCGTTGTAATTCACACAGGGCTAGAAAGTTGGCTTTTTGTGATTGTTTGTCTTTCTGTATACAAATTTTATGTAAATTTTGGGCTTTGGATTATCAATTCAAGTACAGATCTGCTGTTACTTTAATTTATGAGTATCTTTTGGATTCTTAATAAATTCTTTTAATTAAATCAATTGTGAAAACTGAAAAATTCTTAATCAATTGTGGTTTATTATGTTTTATTATCTTTGCCAAAATCAACTTTATTTTTAAATATTCAGCAGTGTTATGAGTAATAAGTGATCGTTTATATAAAATAAAATGAAGTGCAGACTGCAGCAAAATATGTTAATACAGTATTTATTAAGAATTTAGTCAGTCCAAAACGATAAGAATTAAAAAGCGAACGAATTCGATCATTAGAAATTGTTTATTGGAAACTAAATACTGCCATAGTAAATGCAAAGTCTTCCTGGAACGAATTTGGTTTGAATGATTTACTTGTTAAACTAACGCCTTTTGCTCAAAGGTGTTCACTGTCAGTGTTTTCGCAAGTTATTTTTATTTGGATTATTTTTTTTTTTTTTTTTAAAAGCTTCCTGCTTGTTTTGGTTTATACTCTATCAAAGTGTTTTCTGGATGTTATACTTCTTTGCACTCCTTAAATTACAGGTCACTGTTTTAAGGGGAATGATAACTTTAAGCGGCACCTAAAGAATATAATTTAGTCGTTAACCACGAGAAGTCAGTAATACCTCTTTTTATCTTTTGCAACAACCAAAAAAAAAAAAACGTTTCGTTTGCTAAATGTCATAGATAATCCTTGCTCATTGCCCGTTAAGTGTGCCCAATTGTTTGTTCAGTGTCTAAACTTGCTTTCTTTCTCTATTCTTTTCTTTTTCCGCGGTCAGGACAAGGTGAGTGTCTGATTTTCTTCTCCGAGTTCTTAGGCTGATTATTAGATTTTATTTTTTTACAGAATGTATCTGCATTAGACCGAAGGTTTTGTTTATTTTTTTTTTTAATTGAGTTTTCGGTCTCCGAACGTTTTGCTGAAAAAGTAACGAAAGCTTTAAATGCAAAAACTAAGGTTGTAATTAAGAAAATTGACATGGAAAACTCGGATATTTGTTATATTTGACAAAAAAAAATGTCTAAAAAAATTTGTGAAGGAGAAACAATGACACAAATTCAGTATTTCTTCGGAGACCGAAGAATTTTCCAGTTGAAAAGACCGCTTAGCAGTGCTGTTACAATTTCATTCATCTGCTTTATTATTAAATTGCTTATTTGGAAATTATTGATATGCCAGTAACACAGAATAGGTAGAGAGTGTTTTTCTATTTTCATAACTTCTTTAAAGTTTATATAGTGTCTTTACAAATAAAAATAGTTTGTAATACAGTCCCGACTCAATCAAACTGAGTCCATCGTCAAATACAGTCCACGAGAAAATAGATTTGGACTTCTGTTAGCGTTAAAGATTGTAGTATTAAAACTGGGAAGTGTTACTTTGGAAGAAAAAGTAGGTGTGACTTACCAGGCGGTTGTTAATGGTGATTATCCAGCCGATGATATCGGCTTGTGACGTCATCATGGACGATCGGGTGATTTTATCTGTTGGTAATTCACAAAATTCAGTAGAAATTGCACGTTGTAAATTCGAGGAGAGCAGTAAAGTTTTTAGAATTTGTAATGCGCACTTGACGTAGTGTTTTCGAAAAAGAGATTTGATTTGATATAAAACAGACACAATTTTCTATTACTGCTTAATTAAAAGAACAAATGGTAGCAATGCATGGGAACTCGTGAATAAAAAATTCACGAACCGATTCTTCAGTTTGAAAATAAATAAAATAATAAATAACAGTTTGGCACTTTAATTAAAATTGTATTTTATGGTTCACGAAGTCTTATTTATAATTGGGGTTTAATTTTTTCAAATATGCACAAACCGTTGAATTTAGAATAAAACACTTTTTTTCACAAAAGGGAAAAAATTGTATCGGAGCAGAATTAAATTATGTTTTTTTTTGATTGTTTTTCCTGATTCCAGGCATAATTTGAACTTTTTTAATAGTGTGTTTCATTTGTGTGTTTTTCTCTTTAGGCTTTTGCTTGGTTTAGCGATCTGCTGGTGGAACATGCAGAGATATTCTGGTCGTTGTTTGCCGTTGATATGGATCAAGTTTTAGCAGAACAACCCCCCGATACTTGGGATTCGTTTCCTCTCTTTCAAATTTTGAACGACTATCTTCGAACCGACGGTAAATGATTATATATATTTATATGAATTTACGAAGTTCTTGAAAAATCCCTAATGAGTGTGTTGATTTTCAGATAATTTGAAAAACGGTCGTTTCCACCAACATCTGAGAGACACATTTGCTCCGCTCGTCGTTCGTTACGTCGATCTGATGGAGTCTTCGATCGCGCAGTCGATTCACAAAGGTTTCGAAAAGGAAAGATGGGAGATCAAAGGAAATGGTTGCGCCACTTCGGAAGATCTATTCTGGAAATTGGATGCCTTACAGTCCTTCATTAGGGACCTCCATTGGCCGGATCTCGAGTTTCGACAACATTTGGAACAGCGTTTGAAGTTAATGGCCTGCGATATGATTGAATCCTGCATACAGAGGTTTGTCCTGGGGAGAACAGAATGAAATTTGTGATAACTGAAACCATTTTATGATAAATGATAATCCCATATTAAAATTTTCTTATTGACAATGATATTTATTTAATCTATATTATTTATTGTATCTCTAACTTAACTTATAATTTTATATTTAATTTATTGACAATTTTTATTATATCTATTTAAAATGTGTTATTTATTGTTTTACTTATCTATCTTATTACTTTAAAAGCTATAGCTGATCTGATGCCTGTTTTTCTTTTGTGCATAATTTATAACTTTGTAAAAAAAAAAATTATGTATACTCCCTTAATGCCCTCGAGTGCGATAAGGGTAAATTATTATATTATATATTATATTATATTAAAATTTTCAGAACCGACACAGCATTCCAGCAATGGTTGAAAAAGGGTGTAACTTTCACATCGACCGATTACATAATCCCATCGGAAATGTGCGCAATGGTCAATGTTATTCTGGACGCGAAAAATCAGTCTTTCAAACTGTGTGCAGTCGACGGAGTCGATGTGGTAATTATATTAAAAATGAGATGAGATAAAGTAACTCCATGAGAGTAAATTGGAATTTTTTTTTCCAGCATCAGTACCACACAAAAATTGACGACATGATCGAAAAAACTTCATCCAGCATGACTCAGGGAATGATCGCCAAATTGGTGTCTGTATTGGAGGCAACCTTATCGAAGTTGGGTCGCTACGATGAGGGTTCGCTAATAGGATCCATCCTCAGCTTCACTGTAAACTTTCTAAATTTGATCTCGATGTATATAAACTCTCAGAGTGATTCATTCGAGGGTTTCTCATTGCAGAATGTTTCCGGTTCTGGAAAAGACATGGGTTTAGCCTATGTGAACTTCACTCGAAACTGCATGGATCAGATCAGGAGTAAAGTCAACGACGAACTGTGGATTCTTAACTTTTTCGAGGTTGGTATATAGTTCTAAAGAACCACCGCAAAATACAAACGGGGTGTAAATTTTTACTTCAGCAATGGTACATGGGGCAAGTTCAAATCATAAGCAATTGGCTGACGGAAAGAATCGACCATTCCCTTCATCTGTATCAGTGCACATGCCTTGCAGTAATCGTTAAAAAGCTCTACTCCGATTTCGAACTGCAAGGAGTCATGGAGGATAAGCTTAACTCGAAAATATATCAAACGATTTCACAAAGAATGCAGACAGAAGAAGCGACCTGTGCTCTGTCAATGCCCCACGGAGGCGGAGACGACGAGTGAGTAAACAGTTAAAGTTCTGAAGAGATTCGGTCGGTGTAAATGAGAATTTGATTTTCAGTTACGGAGATGAAAACCCGGATGACGAAGGGGAACGAAAACCTGCGGTGACTGTAAAGGAAACGCTCGGTGGAGACGGAGACGCGAATGTTGTTTCAAAACTCACGAACGTGACGTCGAACGTTGTCGGAAAAGTAGGAAACATATTTGAGAAAAGCATCGGCGGTCTCTCGACTAAATTCACGGGGGGAAGTTGGTTCTAGCATTTCTCTGAGCATTCACATAAATTGCTTTTGTTGTTACGTCTTGGAATTTTTCACTGAACCACTACCTCGATTCGTTGGTGAAGATGGAAAACTTAAGGGATGTTCGTGTTAGGATTCTATTTGATCTCTTTGCGCTTTGCTTGAAAAGGCGTGCGCCTAAAGGGGCGAAAGTTGAACAAATTTATGTGCATTTCATATCGTCTGTTTCTTTGTTTGTTTAACCGAAATTTAAAAAATGGCTCATTCAATGGGGTGGTTTTTTTTTTTCAAAAGAAACAATGGGAGAAGAGAATCAGATTACTCTCAGAGAAAGTCATTTTTTAAAGCTTTAAATTTAAAAACAAATTACTAAAAATTGATAAAAATTAATTGGGATTACATAAAGTTGAAATATTTGTATGACGGCGTGACGTCCAGGTCAGCGCCTAAGTAAAGAAAACGCAGTAGTTTCTCACGATTTTGAATGAATAGTTGCCTGATGAGAGATGCGGTACTTCTCATTTTATCCTTAAATTATAAGGAAATATATAAAATTAATATTTAAAAATTCTATAAAATTTCATTTGTAAAAATAAGCTTTGCCTCGATTCTTGTGGAAATTTATTGAAAATAAATTCATTCGTACTTTTTATATTCTTTTAAAATTATTTCTGCTTGCTTCCTGACATAACCTGCACTTTTTGATTGAAAAGGTCCATCCAAGTGAGTGCCAAAAGGGTGCAAAACCCAAACATCCCCAAAACCCACTTTAGTGGCGACGAAAGTATACAGCGGTATAATTTGCATAATCTGCATAATAATGCTGAGTGTTCTAATGAATAATTGTTTCATGTGAAGAAATATGCTATTATGAATAAAATTTACTGGAGTTGAGAAGAAATAAAAGAGTTTCTGCGATTTCAAATTAAAAATAGATTCCTTTAAAATCGGGGACTGAATATTCGCACACTATGTTTTAATTACAAAGATTCTCGGGGAATAAGTAATATATTTCATCCCTCCATTATATTTCTTCAGGATAACTTTTATCTAATCAATATCAATTAAAAAAAACAAAAGTAAATTTATTCTTTTATTAAAAACATTATTTCTCAATCCAATTCCAAGATTCAGAAATTTGTATTTTGTCATTTGTATCACAAATTGTTTGAAAATATTTAGAAATATTCAGAAATATCAAATCAAAATAATTATTGGCTTTTCATACTGAGAGTTTCTCGATGTTCTTATTTATATGTGTATTATAAAATAAGTGCAAAGAGCATCACGCGGTCGCGGATTTCCTACAAGTAAAAAACACGCTTTTGTATCGATATTGCAGCATGGAATGCGGATTTTGTGCGTATGTGGTCGGAACAGCCATTTCTTCTTTCTAAAAATAAAAAAAGAATGTTACATTCCACGCGATTGAAACGATTCCCTAATCTAAGGAAATATTTCCACTACCTCAATTATAAAACCTAATCCTAAAATAACGTCTCTCACTACTTCATAGCTGGGTTCGATGGAATCTTCTTGTGCCATATCCGAAAAATGATACAATAACGGGCCGAGGTTGACCCAAATCCCGCCTGGTTTTAAAATCTTGTAGATGGTTTCGATAAAAGCGGCTATGTTATTGGCGCAATCTATGAAAAAGCATGTCGCCACACAATCCCAAGCATTGTTTTCAGTGTAAACCTGTGTTTAACGTTATTTTAATTATCAGTGAAACTCGCATGTGTGGCCGATGTGTAGAGTTTTCATTATCGTATATAATTTTCTACGGTTTGTTTACCTCTAAAAAGTCACCAGCAGCCATTGTGAAGGAAGAATTTTTACAGAGGTCCCTGGGATTGATATCTGGAAATGTCACAGACTGAGTCTGATGCTCTGCTTTCACATTGTTAACAAACTGATGAGCCCATGGATATACTTTATGTATATTGGTATTACAGCACCTGCAATACACATTCAAATGAGTTTATCTCAATGAAAAGTTTGCAAAAGTATACAAAAACTCACTTGTTGAGAACAAACTGAGAAGCAAGCAACATGAACAGAGAAAACTCATTCCCTTGACAGGTATAACCTAATTTTGCTATTTCAAAAGCAAGTCTTCCCAGGCCAGCTCCTGGGACTAATATTTTCACATTTTCTACTGCTTCTCCATCAGGTGGAAATTCTTTTGTTATTTCTTCAATGATGGGTTGATAGCAACTTTCCCTTTCCTGTCAAAAAATCAATTCCATTATTTCCTTAAAATAACAATCAAAATATAAATTATAAACAATAATACGAAAAATAAGTGCATTGTATGACTACTGAAAATTGCCCTTTAAAATAATTATATAAATCAATTATCGAAACTATTAATATTGAAAATTATATAAACTGCAGAAAAATAACTATCGAAGTCCAGAAATGCCTTTTCTGCCTTTCTTCAGGTATTGAAGATGATTCTTTTCCCCAGTAGAGCTCTCCTCTTTGTTTTTCACATGTTTCAGGGCTTTTCAAAGGTTTTTTAGATTTATACCTTTTTGGAGTGAATTTTTGGGAAATAATCAGGTGTACGAATATCAATTCTCCTATCTCTCTTTTCAACGACTACTTTACCTGAGCACCCACTTCACTCCAATCTCTGACCAACTGTTTTAAAGTTGCCTGCACTGTTTCCATGTCAGTCTCAACACGTCTCGGATTAACCGTCACTGTCTGAAAAAAAAATCTCATTGTAAAACGACAGAAAACAATGGAAATATAAACGGGGATACAATAATGTTATCTTACGGGTTGAGAATGAGTGTGATCCATTGGAACAACATTAGCAAACATGTAATCAGCATCCTGAATTATCATTCTGATTAAATAATCATTTCCTTCCACACAGTTTTTTATTGCTTTTAAATGGTCCAGATAATTGGACATTAGCTTTTGATGATGCAAAGATAGACTTTTAAAATACTGTTCGGTTTTTCCTATTCTTTGCAAAGAATATGTTCTGTAAATAATTGAACAAAAAAATTACAAATCTAAAGAAATAATAATTAAAAGAATAAAAAGCAATTTAAACTACAATTGTAATTTATCTGAAACAATAAATGATTAAACAACAGTGGAAACAAATGGGAACATTTACAACTAAAAAAGGAATACCGTTTTTTTGTATAATAAATCTATAATTAATAAATATATATATTATACTTAAAGCTAAGCATAATAAACTATTAAAATATAATAAAACAAACTTTTTAATGGTTATAATTATAAGTAATTTACATTAGAATAATTAATAAAAAATAATTATAATTAACTGTCACAGTGACAGTGTAACACTACAATAGAATTACATTAATAAATGTCAATGACTTGTGATTCAATGTGAAATTTTTCATATCTCCAAAATAAATAACAAAGCTTTCTCCAAACCAAAATATAAAATCAAAGAATCCAAAGGTCAAACAAATAAACTGACCGAACTAAGTTCCGAAAGGTAATACTTTGAAAACTTTTAATTATATTAATACGTTCCCTGTCGGACCGTTTTTCGAAGACTTTCCGTTCATCCTCATTTTTTATCAGTTAAAAATATAGTATTTTAATTAAATTCGAGTTTGTCTGCAATTACAAAGGGGTGTTACGACAAATAAATGACTGATCGCAGTGTGAGGAATGCAGAAAAAGAGTGACAGCGAACACAAATTGTCCACCACGAGGGCATCAGCAGTAGTGCTAAGATGCCCACAACCCCCTCCATACGAAACTTCAAAAAATTCATCATTTTACACTGATTATACCAAAGGGTCTGAACGGAAAGTTCAGCTGGGGCGTAAACGCCCCACACGACAGGGAACGTCTTAAATTATCCAAAGACAACAGAAAATTTCATGAAGACTTATGAAAATATCTAACAAACGAAAAATAATTACCTATAGTATTTGAATGCACTGATAACGCTTTGAAAATAAGCTCTTTCTTCATCACCTTCCCATTCGGCCATTTTAAAACTAAATTAAGTTTTTAAAAATTTTTAAAGAACGAACTCTTATACGTGAATAAGTAAATAAAACGAAAAGTCGTGTCAGCAGAATCTTACCTATCATGTGCATTCCCTCCACGACTCTCGAGGGCACTTCATCTGTAAAATAAATAATCAGTAATAGTAGATGTCTTAAAATTTCATAATTCCGTGAAATGACCTATTTTATTTCTGTATGAAATTATCAAGCATTGTAAAGGGAAGTCATTTTTAGACGGGTGTTAAAAATTTTTTTTTTAATTTCAGTTATTTAAAATTTAAAATCATGAAGTGCTACTATGAAGTCCTCGGTGTGGAGAGAAATGCCTCCGAAGATGAATTAAAAAAGGCATATCGGAAATTGGCTTTGAAATGGCATCCTGATAAGAACGTGGATAACGCAGAAATTGCAAAAGAAAATTTTCAACTTGTTCAGCAAGCCTACGAAGTACTGTCAGATCCACATGAAAGAACTTGGTAAACATTTTATTTTTTGGGGGGTGAATTTTTTTAATGAAATGTCTAACAATTTTTATTTTTAAGGACACCTTTTTATAAAAAATATTAAATAATAAATGAATATAAGGACGTTAAGTATTAAAATCCTTTAATTTTAGGATTACCATTTCTGATATTAATTTAAGACTTAAGTACATTAACCCACATTTTATAAATATTTATTTTCAGGTATGATAATCATAGAGAAGCAATTTTAAAAGGTGGATTGGGTGGTGATTTTAAAGATGATTCACTAAACATCCTTCCATATTTTTCTGCATCTTGTTACAAAGGATTTGGAGATGATCCTAAAGGTTTTTATGCTGTTTATGAAGAAGTATTTAACAAAATAGCAGCTGAAGATTCAGAATACATGAAAGAAGATGATATTGAAATCCCCAGCTTTGGAAAATCAGATTCATCTTATGAGGAAGTGGTGGCTCCATTTTATTCCTATTGGATGTCCTACAGCACTAAAAAGACTTATTTTTGGTTGGATCCTTATGACACCAGAGAAGCTCCCAGTCATAAAGTGGCTAAATTAATAGAAAAAGAAAACAAAAAGGTTAGGGACAAAGCGAAAAAAGAAAGGAATGAAGAAGTGAGGAATTTGGTTGCTTTTGTCAGGAAAAGAGATAAAAGGGTGCAGGCATGGAGTCAACTTCTTGAAGAGAAGGCAAAAGAAAATTTAAAAAAGTCAGAGGAAGATAGATTAAGACAAATCAATAAAAGAAGAAGTCAAATGAAAGACTATAAAGAAAGTGATTGGTTAAAATTTTCCAATGTAGAAAAAGATCTCAGAGTTATTGAAGAAAATTTAGCCAAAGAATTTGGGGATTCTGCAACAGATGATGAAATATCCAGGGAAAATGGTGTGGATGGTAGGGAAGACTTAAATGCTCTTTTTTGTGTTGCTTGTAATAAAGTTTTTAAAACTGTGAAAGCCTTTGCAAATCATGAACAGTCTAAAAGACACAAGGAAAATGTGCAAATACTTAAACAAGCAATGATTAATGAAGAAGAGACATTAAATTCCAAAACCAGTGAAGAATTAAACTCTGCACCTGAATCAGAAAAGAGTGATGTAAATGAAAGTGATAATAAAAAACCAAAATTAAAAAAATTAAAAAAGAAACAGAAAAAAGAATTATTCTGTGCTGACAGCATTGAAGATTTAGATTCAGATGATGACATAGAAAATGTTTTACCATTAATAAATAACAAATCAAGGAGTAAACAAATAGTCAGTGATAATGATTCAGATGAAGAAATTGAGAGGAAAGGAAAGAGAAAAAAGAAGAAACAAATAAAAAATTGCAAAATATCAAATCCAACACCAAATGATATTAATAATATTGATGAGACTTTGGACAGTTTAAATTTAAATGAGGAATCAAAAACAATTTCCAAAAGTGATGAAAGTTCAAAAAGTTGTAAAGGCAAAAAGCAGAGTGAAGTTAAAAAGGGAAAAGAAGCCATAAATACAGATTTGGTGTGTGCAGTGTGTAAAAATCAGTTTCCATCTAAAAATAAATTGTTTACTCATTTGAAAGGAACAGGGCATTCTGTTTTTTTACCAAATTCAATGGCAGCTCAAAAAGAAATAACCGCAGAAAAGAACAAAAAGGGCAGCAAAACAAAAAAATGAAACTTTATAATAGTTCACTTAAAGAAATTATATTGGGAATTAAATATTTTAGGTATAACTCAATTCAAATGTATTTTCAGTTTAGTTTTGGGCAAAGCCAAGTCTTCATTTTGATTCTTTTAATATTGAAGCAAGAGAGGCTTAATTCTCAATAAAATAGAGTGAAAATGTATTATTGTTATACATCATAAAAAAAAAATCATAGTTTAGATACTTAATGTAAATCCTTTTTATATTTTTCTTGGAAATAAATAAAATGGCGGTCCCGCGTTTCATTTTCAAATGGGGAAAAATAAGACACTGAGTTTTATATAAAACCCTCATTGTGGCTTTTATGTAAAAGTGTATATTTTATAAAATATAAATATATGTATTTAATACAAATGTTTGTGGTTTTCTTTACTTGAATTAGTTTACTAATTACCATACTGTGATCATAATTAGGACAATCATAATTAACAAAAACTCTGCAGTGAAATTTGCAAATTGTTAATTAAAATTTTGATTTGGGTAATTACAATCAAATCATCATTTTAATGAGAAATAAAAATATATTTGTTTTTTTTTTAAACAGATACATTTAAAGTTTGTGAATTTCTAAATTTTTATCATAAGAATTAAAAAGTACAGAAATTAATCAAATGAAAGTTTTTAATGATCGCAATAATTAAAAAAAAAATATATAAACTCTAATTGGACGGAGCAGTTAATCTTAAAAGAACAAACGTTTTATTTATATATTTTTTCATAAGCTTTTGAATGTATCTTGTTTCTGCTCAGGAAATTTTTTTCTGTTTCATTCTTTAGGGTCGCGGGGAAACTTAATTTCCCAAATTTGGAAAATTGCCTCTTTCAACAGATCTCAAAACTTAATAATTTTTGTCCTTTTTATTTATACGCTCATGTCAAATATTTCCCATTATTGAATACGTAACTTTCGATATATATACAAATTTGCATTGTGTTTGGGGAAAATTATCCTTTTTAATTACTTAAAACAGTTGGTTTTTTCCGCTCTGTAGTTATTGTTCAGGTTTTCTTTTATTATTTTAAAAGCTTTCTGATAAATCCTTGAAGATGTACATATTGTATTCTTTTGCGTATTACTTTTTCTACAACTGAGGAAAATGAAATCCTGATATTAATTATGTATTTATTTGCTCCCAAAGTGTCTAATACTTTTCGAAAGAAAAAGGACAAATTTGAATAAATAAAAAAAACAAAGTCATTTGTCAATACTTTTACAACCGTGGTCCTCAACACTGTGCTGACAGTCATAATTATTGCGGTCGGGAGTATAATATTGTCGGACGAACCAAATTTCCACAAACTGACCACTGTCGGTTCAGTATTTCAGTACTGTAAATACAATATACAGTGTCAATTCTTTGGCGCCCGATCACGATTTGAAAATGTTCCCCTGTGTGCAAAAAAAGATTGAGGACCACTGCTTTACACATTGCTCTTATGGTGCTTAAACAATAGTTATTCAATAAATAATCATAATGTTAAAATAAATTCTTGTCTTCCACTGCAGTTGTCAGCTGGCCCATTCTTGGGTTTCCTCAAGGGTTTTTAAATTCAATTTTTCAATTTCTTGAATGAGCTGTTCTGTCTCTGTGTCCATCTCTTCCTTACTAAAAAAAAATGCAAAGAGAGTATGAAATCAGTGCTTTTTTTTTTAAATATATTATTTTACAGCAACAATTTACATTTCAGCTTCTGCAGAATCCCATTCCAGAGAATCAAGTGATGAAAATCTGGACTGACCACTTGCAGCACTTTGAGGTTCCTCCTTTTCAACATTTTTTGAAAAAACTGTCATTTCTGGTAAATGCTCCCATTCTAAATCCAATGAACTTGGTGATGCTGAATTCTGTGTTTTTTCTTCTCTTATTTTGGTCCTTAATAGAATATTATGAAATAATTATATAAACACCCACAAATTGTTTATAAAACAAAGTTGAATTAAAATAAAATTACCTGGAGGAAATCTGTATACTTTCAGTTCTTGCACTGCATTCTCCTTCAGTTATTGACCATTCATCATCTAAAAGTTCTAATCTTAAAACTGAACTGTCCTGAATATATAAATATAATCACATTGTGTAGTGAATCAATAAAAAATTTCATTAAATAAAATAAGCCATTTACTTACATAATTCTTCTTCCTTACATTAGAAAAAATTGATTTTAGACTTTAGAAATCCAACAGCAGCGTCCAAAACAAAAACGAATTTAAATTATAATTAACACACTTTGTGTTATTAATTTGGTGGAAAACATTAAAATAGTCATTACCGTCCAAAGTTTAGCTTTTTCGATTCGGAGTTATCCCGAGTAATTATATCATTGGGGCTATTCAATACTGGTGAAATATCCAGGATTTGTTCCTCGGAACGTGTTTTCGCAAATTCAGCGATGAGAATATCAGCTGAGTCATTCGGTTTGGAATAGAATTTATACAAGCTGAAATATAAATGATCTCACATTCTCTGCGAATAATTAGAATTAATGAATAATCTCTCACCTGAAGCTTTCTCTTGACAGGTGACAATGTCCTAAACAACTGCCCATAACACTCCTATCATAACTTTAAAACAATTAAAAAGGAACTGAATAAATTAATATTGGTGTTGAGAAGCAAACTATTATTCCTTTTTAATGAATGTGTGGTAATCCTTTTTAAGCGAATGTCATAGCGAAAATTCATTTTGTCTTAATGAAGCGGACTTTTTATTAAATTTAAACATAATAATGAAGTATTTCACTTGAATATTCTGTCATTCAAGACTGGAAATGTGTTAAATCCTGAAAACATGATTTGTTTAAATTAGTTTTCTGTTTATTTTTGAGGCCTGCGCTTTTTGACACGATTTTCAGTTCTGACAGAATTGAAATTTCTACCAACATAGAAACTATTTTGAAAAAAATATTAAAAAGGTTTAATGTTTTATCAATAATAATTGGGATTGTTTAAATCGTAAATTAATGTTAAAATATGTCGATTAAATACTTTCATACAGGTTTCGGTGTTAAACAACTGAAGAATTGATAACGGAAAATTGAATATTGGCGGGAACGGAAATCAAAGTCTTCTGAATATTTGTAAACAAATTAAGAATTTCTGAAGACACTGTTTTGCCGACATTTTCAGGGACATGCAACGATTTGTCAGTTTTTGCCCATGCGATATTAACTTGATTTAATATAAAAGAAGTGCTATTGTTATATAAATACAGTTAAATGTTTGAAATGTGAAAGATTTTTTGCTGCAATGAGTGTTGAAAGAGACAATGATACTTTTCCGGTAAGAATTGGGAATTCACTCATTAAATTTGTTACTGCTGAATAATAATTAGAGCTGTTTCTCTGCAAATTTAAAATTACTGTTTTTCGTTTCAGAAAATAATGAAAACTTAGTTCAGAATAAAATTTGATTGTATGAAATTATTTTTCTTTTAGACTGATCATCATGAAGATGGGCCTAAAGTTATTGTACCAAATGTTGATGAAAAATTAGAGCCTCCAGAGGAAGATAAAGTACTTTCTACAGAAAAGGAAAGCAGTCCAACTGAAGAGGAAAAGAAAGCAGAAGATGACAGTCAATGTGATGAATTTGAATATGTAAATGAAGAAGAATGTGATCTGAGTGAAGATCTTACTTTAGAAGATCTGAAGCAAGGTGGTTTTTCCCCCAAAAGTCTTTTAGACAGTTTGGATTTGGATGTGCCTTCTTCTTATGAAGTTGAACCAGGTAATCAATTCTGTAAAACTGTATTGTTTTGATAAAAAATTAATATATTGTATAAGAGGTATACAATTATATATTCCAAAGTTTTGTTAATGATGACATCGAATTTTAGTTGACTTTCCAACGAGTCCTTGGTTTTCCATAACCAAAGAATCAGTTGTCCAACCACATTCAGATGAAGAAGAGGATAAGTCAGTCTTTCAGGCTCAGATGCTTTCCAACTGTCAAGATGTTCGTTTGTTGAAAGGTATTTCCTCATATATATATAAATATATAAAATATACCATGAGGACTGATTGATTTGTTAATTTAACAGATGAAACAGGAGGTTCTGTTGGGAAAAAGAAAAGAATCATTCCAGTTGGTAATGACATATTTACAGACAGTTGTTGTGAGGAGAGTTCTTACGATGGAAGCCACACTACAATGGATGAACAAGATCTGGATGCTTATCTGGATAGTCCAGATGAACTGGATGACTCCATAATGGAAAGTAAGACCATTTTTATGGTTTTAGATAAAATTAGGAATTTAGAGATATACTGAGAAAGTTTATTTAAAAAAACTTATTCACCTTAATTGTAATTGTTATTTTTCTTTAAGACAATTATGTATTTATATGTACAGTAGTGCTAAAAAGTATTTTAACAATACAAAATTTATTATAATAGTTTATTGGTTAATTTACAATGAAATTTTATTATGATTGTGTATTATTTTTATTATGTATTATTATTACTTTATGGTTTTATTATTTAGTTATCAATAGTATTAATAATGTATTGTATTTGTCTCATTAAAATAACAAAATATACAAAACATAACATTCTTCTTGCTTTTTCTATAATACTCTTAGTTCTACTTATTAAAATAAACCCTTTGTTTCTTCTGTTATTTAATTAATATTGTATTTATAAATACAAAAGCATTTTAATGAAAGTCAATGAATTTTCACTTTGTAAGTAAGTCTTATGGATGGAAAACTAAAAATTTTGTATACTTTGAACACTACTGTATATATAAGACACTATTGTAAAACTACAGAATTATTTCTGCAGATGTAAAGTTGAATACATTTTTTATACAGTTAATATTTGCTTATTAAGAGGTTGTAATAACTTATGATTGTTTTTGATTTGTTTTTGGTTCCTTTGATGATTAGGATTGGGAAGAGAAGAGGTAGAACCAATCCCTGAATTGACAGCAGCAGAAGAACAGTTGGAATCTCGCGCGTGGAAATCTTGTGTAATAGCAGGCGTCGAAAGAAGAATAGATCTGAAAGTATTGGAGCCATATAAAAAAGTAGTTTCACACGGCGGTTATTTATCCGAAGAATCTCATACAGCCGTAATTGTCTTCAGTGCTTGTTATTTACCTGATAGAAATAGAGTTGATTATGATTATGTTATGAATAATTTATTTATGTAAGTTATACATCGGCTGTATTTATTAATCTGTAGAATTTTCAAAATTGTTGAAACTAATGAAACTATTTTTTTTCAGGTATGTTATAACCACTTTGGATCAGTTGGTGACAGATGATTATATATTGATTTATCTCCACGGTGCCACGTCCAGACATTGCATGCCAAAATTCAAATGGATCAAACAATGTTATCAAATGATCGATCGAAAATTAAAAAAAAATTTAAAGGGTTTATATTTAGTCCACCCAACTTTTTGGCTGAAAACTTTAGTCCTTATGAGTAGGCCATTTGTAAGGTATGTGTTCAATATGTTCAAATACAATGTAATTTCACAAAACATTAATTTGTTATTTATTTCATTTCAGTTCCAAATTTAGTAAAAAGTTATTTTTTATTTATTCATTAAAAGAATTGCTTAGAATAATTCCATTAGAACCATCAGTCATTCCAGAAAGAGTTAAAAAGTAAGTGAATTAATTGTTACTTTGAGGTGAAATCAGTGAAAATATGACCGCTTTTTGTTTAACATCAAAGGAACGGTGTATTAATGAAAATTGTGTTTTTTTTTTTAATTAACAAATCTAAATAATAACTCGATTTGCTTAACAGGTATGACGAGTTAAAGGAGGTATTGGAAAATAATTACTAACTCTGGTGTGGAATTAATATTAACAGGTTTATTTGTTAGCTTAACGGGGTAAGTGCATGTTGGAATCAATTATTAAATTGCTTAATATCAGTGATCGATTATAATTTCATGCGTCATTGATGTATTTTTATGTTTTCAGATACGACGAAGAAAAATTGAAGCGGACTTGTCCTTCATGATGTTTACCTCTGTGTGTGGACTTTGAAAGAACTCATCCGTTTATTATTTTTTAAAAAATGGCGGGAAAATCATCGACTGCAATATTGCGGGACAGTCTGTTTTATTGTTATTGTTAACTATTTGAGAGCTTTTATTAGCTTCGTGCAAATTAAAAATTCAGTAGATGTATTGCACCATATTTGTATTTTTTTTTGAAAAGTCAGTTATAGATATAAAAGTGGGCGGTAGTTATTTTCATTCACTTGCGTTTGTTTTTTAAATAATGTCTATGCATACATAAATGAGTGGACATATTATTTCTGATGATGTTGAATGTAATTAAAGAAATGAAAATGATTACGTCACAGAAGCTATTATTTTTGTTTTCTCTGATTGTTGTCCCCAATCTGTAACAAAATTGACATTCAGGTGGTTTTCCACGTATTTAAAGTTTCTTTAAAAAATAATCTCATATTTTTTTTTAAATGTTTAAATCCTCTAGTCAGAATGCAATTAGGGATTGCAGTAACTTGTGCATTTCTACTCAGGGTGCATTCAAATATATTTTTGACTTTCAGTACTATTAACTGCTGTTATATGGAAAATATGACCTGAACATAATTTGACTTAATTGTATTATTACTCAGTTATCTGTTGAAGCTTTTGCGAGGGAATTATTTAACCAAATACCCTCGATTGTATTTCTATTAAATTTTACATTTCTTAGAGTTTATTTTTAATTCCCATTTTGAGATTTTAATAATATGTAATTCCATAATATTTTTTCTTTTTAATATATTATTTAATTTAGTTGAAAAGTGTTTCATTTACCTTTTTAGGAAATAAGTTTTATTTTCAATGTTGGTTATGTTTATATAAGAATATATGTTATCAGTAATTGGAAGTATATTCAGTATAACCTTTCTGTTGCTGAATTTGGTTTTTTGCTTTCGGATTAGGAGAATTATGAATTAATTAATTCGCTAAAATTCGATAAAACTCTTAAAAATAAGACTTTCTAATGATAATTTATTTTTCACAATACTGAGAAACGTAACAAATTTTTTTGTCTGTCTTTTCGTCTGTATTATAATCATAATTTACACATAGGACATTAACTTTAACCATACAGTTATTTCCCTAAAAATAACCGGTTTTAGGGATGGCAAATGTTCGATTCGAGCAAAAAGCCTAATTAAATATAGAAGAATATCCAGGCACTCTGAAAATCAGCTATTTTGCCAAGTCGAACGTGAGGAAGGGCGAAGGGGCTCAATCTGCACGGAAAAGCAAACCTTGTGCATCTCCATTGCGGCCATTTCCTGCTTTTAAAGTCTTATTCCTGTCGAAAACGTCAATTGAAATTGCTAAACAAAATCGAAAGCCTTTTGTGCTTATTCAGTTGCTGTGATGAAACCGATTAATTTTAGGGGATTTTTGACAAAAACACTATTGTTTCACGATTACTCAATACAATACATAGACGTATAGGATATAAGATTAAAAGATGTTTTAATAAAATATAGATAAGGAAATTAAACGTACGTTACGAAAATAAATCACAGACAGAACCCAAACAATTCGTTGTGGAAATTCTCACGAATTAGTCCTCGACTGCAGGAAATTATATACAAAATGGAATGTGAGGTATTTACTCTCTAAAAAGTAAAAACTGAGAAAAGAAGAAATTCTGGAAATGAAAGCGGGGCTGGAATCCATAGTTCTAATGTTCTAAAAGTCAGCACAATATAGTTTTGGAAGAAATGCCTAATTTTGTGTCGGGTGTTTTATTGAAAAACTCAAATATTGGACGATGGATTGGGTTCTGACTGTAATATTGCCATTTTAGTTACAAAGCGAAATTAAACGGTTACCAAAAAATTATCAGGCGCTTTAGATGAGCAAAAGAAAGAATTTTTGGAATTGTACGGGAGAAATTTGGGAGAGGAAAAGAGGGAACATTACGGATCGAAAAGGGGAAAGCTTTTAACTGCTAATTTTTTCGTTTTTACTGATTATAACTCACAGCCATTTACTGGACAGTGACCTTGTTCGCTTAAAATGTGGAAATGTGACTGTCGACTTTTGGAAAATGATGCCTTCGAGGATTAAAAGAATTGCCATTAATATTCAAAGAAAAAAAGCAGATTTTGAGTAACTTAAATAAGGTAATGTTATCCCTATGAAGTATGAGAAGTAATTTGGAACACAGGTTTTATAATTATACGTTAGAAATTCTTTTTTGAAGTGTCAGCAGAAAAACTTGTCATTGAAGTTTTGAGAGATTTGAATTATTTCAATATTTTAACTTTTTTGAAGTCTAAATTTTAAATTTCATGGAATCAAGTTTTTGATTTCGATGCAATATGGAGTAGAAAAAATAAATAAGGAAACGTTTATTAAAAAGATGAGAAAATTTGAGAAATCTAAAAGATGTCAGCAATTCTTTCGGTGTTTAAAATTAACGGCGGGAAAAATCATTGTTATAAAAGTCAGCTCACAAATTATAACTCTTCCTAAAAACTAAAGAGAAAACTACTGAAAGTGAATTTCCACATTTTAAGCATTTCCAAAAACTGAGTTTGGAAAAAAGACTCAAGATGACTTCTAAATCTAATACAGTTCAATTATAACTAAAACTATTTTTAATAAAAATCAAGTTATAAATAAACATACCAGAAATTGATAAAATCTAATTTTTTCTCTACATTAATTTCAGAATCTATGAAGCGAGACATGAAATTATTTTACAAATAAATTGTGAATATACCTTTTGTTGAATTTTTATAAATGAACTTTGTGCAAACCATTATAAGTTAAAATAAATCGGCATTTTCCTCTTCCATTTTATGTAGAGGTTTAATTTGATGTCCTCCCAATCTCAGAGAGCGATTTTACATCTAAGAATAATTCAACAATTCTCACTAGTTCCAATAAATATACAAAACAGGTTCAAACACTTTCTGAGAGGCTTTCGCCTGAGGGAAAAGCCACGAAAAGTCATGGACTTTTGACAATAGAGGCCGCGTAAGTCGCCATTTTGAAAAACGTTCACCCACCGCCTTCTTTATTGGTTTCTTTATGCAACCGGTAAATGAAGCCAACAAGAACCAAAAGAAAACTTCACTTTGCAATAAATAAAAAACTCTAAAACTCATTTACAGTATAACAAGCTTTAATAAAATACATTCTTTAAACTTTAAATAATATATAAATAGATACCCGTATCAAAAAAGACCACCGAGTTAGAATATAAAGCACAAAATTAAATTTAAATAATACACTGCGTAAAATAGGACCTTAATTAAGCGTTTTTCGATTCTTTTACTCAGAGACTAGAAACACCAGCACCGGATTTTGTTTTTCGAATGCCTTGAGGTTGGCTCTTGGTGTTTTTCAATCCTTCAATCCGACACTGTTAAAACGGACTGCTTACATTATTAAACTTATTTGTATAAAATTAAGCACACGTACATCTTGCGTCTTTTTTCCAAGCTTTTTATATATATTTTTTTTACATAATTTCTCGTGAAATTTCTCAGAAGTCTGTCGAGACGAATATAAAAAATGTTTGGCGTTTAAGAGTACCATCAGTTGGTTTAAAGTCGACCGTTTAAAAAAAAAATTAAGACAACACTTCTCCTGTAACTTTTTTATACAATTTTTGGTTTAAGTAAAGTCAGCATTTGGAACTGTTACAACTGCCCACAGTAGAAAATGGAATCAAGTGAGAGACGTTTACATTCTGCCTCAAATGCAGAAAATATCTAAAAGCACTACTTTTTGCGGTAGTTATAAAAGCAAACGAATCGGACGCCATCGATATAAGCACATTATATCCTTTTTCTTCTGTTGGGCCGTTGGGCTTTTTTTCCCTCAACAAACTTCCAAGAAAAAGTTACGAGTCCAAGTTATCCTAAAATGAAGATTTTTGTTTTCATTTTTAACTAACTATT
Organism: Brueelia nebulosa; assembly: GCA_028293925.1. Lineage (NCBI taxonomy): Eukaryota > Metazoa > Arthropoda > Insecta > Psocodea > Philopteridae > Brueelia > Brueelia nebulosa. The sequence continues at coordinate 111,675 of JAQIBA010000054.1, read as the reverse complement.
CCCTGAGTTTTGGTTTATAGAAGCAATAACTTTTAGAGCTTGCTCCCTAGGCGTGATTTTAAAAAATAATGTTAATAATATACAATCTAGACTTATACGATAACATATAATTTTAATAAATGCTCATTTTTAAATTAAAATTTGTACGCTAGACTAAAAAACATTTTAGGAACAATCAAGAATTAGAAGTTTTTTGTGTCAAATTATGATACCTCGTAGCTCTTCCTCATCGAAGACCTTTTTTTTCCTTATCAGTGAGATTAAAAACTATTGTGCACATAAAAAAACTCCTTTTTAATTTTTAATAATATAATTCTAAATAACATCCTTTTTAAAAATCTTCTCTTTTTTTTCAACTCTTTTCTTAAAAAAATACCTCAGCGGACGACGCGTTTCAGAGATTTAAATTTTCTGTTTTAAATCCGCTTCCGAATCTATTTCGTTCAATTAGAATAATAAAAAAAGAACTCCATTTGCTGAAAAACTTATAAAAAAAAGGTATATTAATTAAACTATTTTTGGTTACTATCGACTAGACTTGACTTTTGGAGTCGACAGTTTGTCGAATTCCTATCGCGATTCAAATGCTCAATTGAACAACCAACTGCTGAAAGACGAAAATGACCTTTGGGGACCTTAAAGTACCCATGGGTATTTCGTATTCAACCTCAGGTGTAGGCAAGGCGCTGAATATTGCAAAATAAAAATGTGGAGTTGGATTTAAAATCCAACTGCTTACAGGGTTTGTTTTGTGGGAAATTATTTTGGAAAAAAATAGGGTTTTTGCCGCCTTCCCTCAACCCGGAAATCAGTCTGAACCACCTGAAGACACCTGAAAGGATGTTTTCGAAGGAAGCGAACTTAAATGAAACGCTAGCTCCCGTTTCGTTCGAGTGTGACACATTTGGGTTTCCCACCGGAGAGGTCCAAACATTCGGAAATCTGCTGAGTGACCTTATGCTGCCAGAAGGTTTTGTCGTGAATGAAGTTCTGCAGCGACATGGAAGGTTTCACCACTTCCGGTTGGTCCTGCGCCAAAACGAAGTGCGATCTCTCGTGGACGAAGAGAAACGCGAGCACAGACGTCGAAAAGGAGCACTGAGAGCAGCTGTATGTCTTCGAGGCGGAGGTGTTCTCCCAGAAGATCTTGGAGATGACGTCGAGGCCTTCGGGGGGTTCGCCGGGCTCCTTTCCCACCCCCGGGTTCTTCTTGGGGATCTTGAGGGCGGCGTTCAAGTCCTCGTCCTTCGGCTCGGCGTCCTTCGCCTCCAGTTTGGCCGCCTCTTCCCGATGATCGCTGAGGATATGCGCCTGGAGCCATTTGGGGCTTCTGAATCGCTTATTGCAGATGCAGCACACCTGGGAGAAGTGGGAAACGAGTCTGGAATCGGAGCGGGACGCCTTGAAGTCGTTCCTCTGGTTGGGGATGTTCCCGGACGTGGACGGAGCGAGCAGTGCGTTCGGGCTCATGATCCCGTGGGTGTTCTGCTTGTGAACCCTGAGGAAGTACTTGCTGCAGAGTTCCTTGTTGCATATGTTGCAGACGACGCCCCCGATCTGCGTTCCGTGCTCTATTTCGATCCCGTGCATCCTCTGCATGTGTGTCTTCATGAAGTATTTGTTGCACAGCTCTTTATTGCATATTTCGCAGTAACTGCTCGTCGGCTTCATTTGCTTGAGATGGTCCAGTCTGTGCATGTAGACGAACTCGTTGTTGTCATTCTTCGGGAGGACAAACTCACTTTTGGACTCACTGGAACTGTCGTTGCCCTCCGAGAGGTACTCTCTGTCTTTTCTTTCCGAAGTGCACTTATGCTCTCCAGAGGTTTCCATCGTCTCGTTGCACACGTTGCACGCTTTGCTCTCTATTTCGGACGGATTCAGCCTCAGCAGCATCGTTTGCAACTTCTCGATGTTCTCGCTGGAACATTCGTCTCCCTCCCCTTCCGACTTCTCCTGGACGTCGTTGTTCACCTGCTCCTCTTCGTTGTCGGACTCTCCTTTCGCCGTCACTATCAGATTCAAAGGGCCTTCCTCTTCTTCCTCCGCGTCCTCCTTCGCTTGATTGTCTTCATCGTAATCTTCCTTCTGCACCACCGCTGACGGCCTTTGCGGTGTTAAGGTACTTTCGGCTTCGTTTGTACTATTGTGTGGGGGATTTTGTACTATTTTCGTCTCCGGCTCCGGAAAACCGGCCAGTTGAGCGTCCTCCTCCACCAACCCGTGGCTCTTGCTCTTGTGCTTCCTCACGAAGTACTTGTTGCAGAATTTCTTGTTGCAAAGGTCGCAGAAGGACGTGAGGCAGTCGCTCTCGCCCTGCCCTCTCCCGTTCTCCGAGATCTTCCCGTTGTCTTTCGCCTCCAACTTCCCCGACAGTTTCGTCGCGGACGAAGTCGGGATGTCGATGTATATGCCGTGTTTGTTGGCTTTGTGGGTCTTGAGGAAGTACTTGTTGCAGAACTCCTTCTTGCACAGCTCGCAGTACGCCTCCTGGTTGAATATCTTGAGGTTGGCTTCCGACCAGAAATTGGGGTTCTTCAGGGGTTGAAAGGATATCGGAAATATAAAATGAGGATTCGTTATGAAATTTGGTCCCATGTCAATATTAGGAACATTGAAATCGGTCATTTCCGGGTTGTCGATGCCTCGCGAGCCATCGATCGTGCTGCTGGGGTTGTCACTCGCCTGAACGACAGATGTCTCCGACAGCAGAGAATTGGGAAAATGGACGTCGTTTAACAATAAACTGTTCTCTGACTTTGAACTAAGTTCTTCAGGCACTGGTTGCGACAAATCATTTACATTATCTAAATCATTATTGAGGCCTACAATTTGTTTAGGAACTTTCACCATGTCTTCTAGTTTGGTTGTGATTCTAATCGGTTTCAGCTGTTTTCTTCGCTTCTTAGAATTGATCAGTTCATCCTCCAGCGCCCTCTTGAGAGGTTTCGCCCATCTGTCCTTCTCATCCTCGAGGGGTTCTTCGGTTGCATCCCCGCCCTTCGACTCAAACTCGTTTTTAACTGCTTCCCTTCCGACGACTGGTCCTCTCTGTTTGTCCGAATTGTCCATCCTCGTTAATGGACTCCTTCCCTTCTTTTGTAATCATTAAGGCTGCGTCTTGTGCCTGCGAACATACAAAACAGATTTTATTTTGGAGGGATGAAAAGGTGACAGTCTCCATCCCACCATTGTTTACTTCCCCTTTTTATACCTGCTCCCAAACAGTTTTAATCAAGCAATGAGGGATTCTATTCAGAAAAAAATCAGTGGTGATTTGGTCTCCCCCTCCCTTTCACCCCCACAACCGTTCGAAGAAAGTCAGACCGGGAACGAAACAGATAATGTTATCAGGGGAATACTGCAACAAAAAAGGAGGAAAAAAGTTTCCATGAAACACTTGAAAAAAAAGGAAAAATCTTTAATTTTTATTTTCTTAGAGTCAGGAGGGTGACTCCGATAACGAATGGGGTGTGAGGGTTGAAAATTTAGGGAGTTTCCACCCTAAGCGAAACACGGGGACTCGTTTAAAACCCAATCGGTCGGCTACAGAATTCCAGATTTCAATAAAATTGTTATCTGTGATGCCTGTTAATAAACTCTCCCTTCCACCCCCTCGCTGTCCCTCCCCCGTCGATCCCTTATTTAGCCCCAATCCTAGAGACACTATTTTAAATTCAAAATCGATAATTTCAGACGAGAGGGAAAATGCACAAAAACAAATTGCAGCTGCTTTTCTCATTTAATATTCAACTTTTTTCTCTTCGGCGTTGTATCGTCACTCAGGCACTGGAAAAACGCTCTTAGAAGGCTGTGTTCGCACGTAAAAGCACTGCCTTTGTGGAATTCTTCAGGGTGCACCTGAACCGTGAAAAAAATTTAATTTATAATAGAGGAATTCCTCTCTGTTCTTCCACACTTTTGTCCGGTTTGACCGCTCCATTTTAATAAAGTAAAATTTCTCTCCGTTTTCTTATTTTTTCCGTCTTTCAAAAGAAAAGGTGTTATTAGTCCGAAAACCCACTCTCAGATGGCGGTGTTATCGCGACGAGAAAATTATAACACTTAAACAGACACAAATATCGATTTTTTTCATTTTGAAATTAATCAATGACAACGGGCGATGCTGTTTTCTTCATCTCCCATAAACGAAATTTAGCTGTTATATTAATTTCGAAGATTTCATGTCTGTGGTGCGGCCATAGACAAAACATTTAGAGGTCATCGTGGTGAAATACAAGGTTTCTCGGTCGTAGATTTTATCCCCTCGACGACAACCCCTATTCTTAAAGGGAAGTTTAAAATACGAAGTTTAAGATAAAGTTAAATAAAAATCCACACCGGCACCTGTCTGTTGACATGACCGGCATTGCAAAGTGGCGTGACGTCAATTCGAAATTGTTTCTTTTAATTTGCCAACGGTATTCATTACTATAATTATCGATTTCGAGTTTTTTTAGTCTGAATTTAATCCAGGATTCCGCTTGTAAACGATAACGGACACTCAGAGTTGATATCCTGCGAGTATTCTAAAAAGTTATACAGTATAAACTATATACAAACGTTGAGAAAATGCAGTTCACCTTTTTTACACTTAAAATTCCTCATCTCTGATAATGTCGATAACATCAACGACGAAAAGCGCAAATGAGAATAATAATATATAATATAATAATATAATATATTACTCTATTTTGCCCACATTCGGCGTTAGAGTTGATGGCTACAGTTCAATTTTTCCTAATGAATGGCCCATCAGTACTTTTCAACTATACTTAATTTTTATACTATATACTTTATACTTTAATTTGTTGTACTATATACATATAAAGTTTTCAAATATATGAGACATTAAATCTATGTAATTATAAATAAATTATATATAAATAAACATATATACCACGAGGTTAAAGGGTAAACATGGTAAAATATTAAACTTAGTATAATAAAATGAGTATAATTTTATATAGGTAAAATATTAAGTAATTATATTGGTATGATATTGAAGTATATATAATAAAATATAGTAAAATACGGTTGATGTGGCACTGTATTTTAGCAAATGAGAATAATGTCGATCGGTTCGGAGACAGACAATGGTTGAATTTGGTGAAGGAAAGCTTTTCCGAGGGCGAAGTGGTCGGGGGTGGAGAGGCGGCAGCGAACCAACAATTGAAATGGAAAGAAAAAAGGAATTTTCAACCCCAATTGGATGAATCATTTCTGTTGTAGCGAAAGAAATAAAGTGCGTAGCAGGTTAGCTTTCTCCGGTCGAGCTGAAAAGCCGAAAGCTTCGCCCAGAAACTAATAATCATAGAAAATACTGGGAAAAATAAAAGCGGGGGTGGGGGTTCTGTGCCATTTGTCAGAATGAAAGCAAAATAATAAAAAAAAAAGCTGATAACAAACCATAAGGCAAAAACGAAAAGGAAAAAGCTTTTATCAAAACAAAGCGTATGTATAAAATTTAATCAATTTTTTCAAATTTCTAATAAAACCATTAAAAATATCAAAACAGAGATAAAAAGCTCGAATCTAAAAATCAATAAAGTGTGGAAATTAGAGTTGAACAGGGAAAAATGAAACTCTAAGTGGGGGACTTCCATCAGAGCTTAGCTTATCTGTTAATAAGTTTTAATAAATTTTTTTTATATTATATTATATTTTTTTTATTTTTCTCTAGTTTTTAAGTTTTTGTGGGCTTTTCGAGTCTCCTTTCCCCTCTTTTTTTCATTGTATCGCGGAAAGAGGGATGACTGCGAGGGAGGGAGGGCGGCAAGGGGGTGCTCGGCCGGACAGAGGGGAGGGTGGGTCGATAAAAATTTTTAACTCACGGTCTCTTAACAATCATTTGTATGTTTTTTTCTCCACGAGAAAATATCGCTTTCTCACCGCCCGGATGAGGGCTATGCCTGCGACGTTCTTCCCTCTCTCGGAGGGATTTTCCACGAGTGGTTATGCCACCCCCTGTGCCACTTTAAGGCTCTTCCTGATGGATTCAATTATATTTTCTTAACGCCGTTATGATTAATTGATGAGAGGGTTGCGTTGGTTTCGTGCAAATTAATCATAACGGTGATGTCTATGGCAATGACCAATGAGGAATCGCCATAGACATTCTGATGCCGTTTTCTGGAATTTTTGTTACTCAATGGTTTTCCTTTCTGCACTCGGAAAGAGTTCGCATTCACAGGGAAAAGTTTGCCACATAAAGCATATTTAACTTTTCAATTGCTTTTTTAACTGCACTTTTCTGATATTTTTGGTGAATATCACTCATTTGAAATTTTGGTGCGTTTTCAAAAATTAAATTTATGGATGTGAAAAATACAAAATGGAGGGAAATTTTATTCCAAATTATTCCAAATATTTGTGAATGTAAGTTTTTAAAATTTAAAAACAAATTATTTTTGTTTGTGTTTTTACTGCTTAATATTTCCGTTGGAATTTCAGTTATGTTTCCGTACATTTTAATGTTTAAATTTAAAGTTCCAAACACTCAAAGACAAAGGAGATTTCGGAACCGACATTATTAGGCTGCCATAGACATTATTAGGCAATTGCAAAGCATTTTTTTCAGTTTCTGCCTTTTTTAAGACCTTCCAAGTTTGAGTTAAACAAGGAATTAAGAATTCCTTTTCTTTCTACGACATCGACATAAAGCATTAACGGCCCTAAATTTCTTAATCTTTATGAATCTATTTTAACTTATTTCTTTTTTACGAGAATAAAAATGTTCCATGTTTGGTAAATGAATGGTTTAAATCAGTGATGGCCAACTTTTGATAATATGGGGCCAAAGTTGAGTTTGGTGTAATTTGGCCAAGTAACAAAAATTAAATATGGATTTTTAAAATTAGTTTTTACTCTCTTTTCATTTTCCCTTTTTCTCTTTTTCTCTTTCCTCATTTTCCCTTTTCTCTTTTTCTTTCTTCTCATTTTCTCCTTTTCTCTATTTCTCTTTTTCTCTTTTTATCATTTTCTCCTTTTTCTCTTTCACCTTTTCCTTTTCCCCATTTCTCTTTTTACCGTTTTTTTCTTCTCATTCTTCCTTTTTTTCCATTTTCATTTTTCTTTTCTCTTTCTTCTCATTTTTTACTTTTTTCCTTTTCATTTTATGCAAGCAGTCTTTTTGACTTATATGACAGAATCTAAAAAAGAAGGGTAACCCAAAGTGTTTAATGGAATTCGAATGGATTCGAAAGCGTTCGCGTAAATTTAAAATTTTGCCGAAAGGTAAGAAAGAATTTCAAATTGAAAGTTATTCAAATCTTAGTGTACAGTCATAATCAGTTATTTAATAATTAAAATGGACTAAAATCACCAAATACAAATGTGAGTATAGGAATAAAAGACCGGGCCACATGCAACACCTTTACGGGCCGTAGGTTGGCCACCACTGGTTTAAAGTATATTAATTTTGATTTCTTTTTTCCTACTTTAATCCTTTCCCTCTCGTATCGGACGACTCCAAAGCTGAGACGAGTGGCAAAAACCCAAAATAATTAAAAGTTGTGTGTCCCCTTCCGATGGTCGGCCATTTTGAAAGTTGTCCAGGCCAAGAGTCGCGTTCAAAGGAACGAAATAAAAAAAAAAAGATTCGGGGTTAATCGGGGATTCGGAGCCGCATTTAAAAATATATTATTGTAAATGACCGCAAATTCCAAATGCAGTTTTTGATTACTCACATAACATTGAGTTATGCTTAAAAGACACGTAACATTCAAAATGCAGCCGATATTTGACTTCGTTTTTCCACCGTAAATTTTAATTAAAAAAAAAATGTCGACGAATATACGGTGCGATTGTTAATATCCGAATTTAAAACTCTGATTTTTTATTCGGAATAAAAGCGGTGCAGTGAAACATTTTTATGATTAAAATAGTAAATAACAAATGTGATATTCGTGTTGAGGGAAAATTTAGTGTCACGCTATGTGAAAATGGATTCCCGTTGCGGTTACAGGTGTTTTCACATTCACTTGTTGCCTCCGTTTCCCTTTTCCTCTATAACTCAAGTTAGCTTCTTCTATTAAAAACTCTCCACTATGAAGAACCCCCGAGAGCCACCCCCTGAAAGCGAGTGAAAGGGTTTGTTTCGAGGGCGGTCGGGGGTGCACCATTAAATGGAGCGATGTTCTCGATAGAAACGGCTCTGAAAACCGCAGAGGGTGGAAAAGAAAAAGGAAAATAAAAAGAAAAATGTAAAGGAGTAGTTATGATTGGAGAAAATGAATAACATGCGCCCAATCATTTAACAACGGAAAAGCTGGTTTTATATAACCCATTTGAAAACCAATCAATATCCTGTAATGACCGGCCATTCCATTTTTCTTTTTCTTCAGTCACCCAGCCGTGGCTCCAGACCGAAAACGACCTTATTTTAATGTAAACAAACGAATAAATCAAATCTCATTTCGGTTCCCCACTCGAGGGTTGTTTCTCCCCAAACACGTAATTATTCAAAGTCAACCCCGTGGACAGTGAGAGTTTCTTCGGGAGTCGGCAAACTTTTCCTGTTTTTTTTTTTTTTTTTTGGAGGGAAGGATTCGCCATTAGGTGACATAATTATTATAATTTGCGCGTTATTCTCCTTTGTCATTGCCACCCCTTTGAGTGAAAAGAGTCGAACCCTTTCTCTCCCCCCGAGTCGTTGGCGACTAAATATCGGCGAAAGACAAAAGACTCGCGCGCGCAGCCGTCAGCCGATTTTTTACAAAAAGAGAAAAAATCCCAAAAACTGAGAATAATGGAACAAAAGATTGCAGAAATTACAGAAACTATGAAAATGACATGGAATAATGCTGGCGGAGGAAAAAAAAAATGAAAAAGATTACGAAACAGAATAAATCCGAGTGAGTCACGCGTCACGTCAATAAATATACCAACAAAAGTAAATCAAGTGAAAACCTTTATCAAATTTTGGGGTAAAAGGGGTGAAAAAGTGTTTCCCATTTTTAATTTCACCCGAATTTTCAAAAAAAAAAAAAAGGATTTAGCATCTGCGAATTTCAGAATTGAAATGAAAACATTTGAGCGGCACTGGCAGTAATCCTCATGAAAATTCATTTCAAGTCTTTGTCTGCCACTTTTGGGGTGATTTTTTCTTTTTTTTTTTTTTTTGATTTGAAACTCACCACCGGTTTCATTCATCTGCTGACAGCTGATGTGGCAACAGGAAAGTCAAACCTTTCTGCGAGTCGGGGAGAAATAAAATCTCCAATTTGGGAGACCGTTCTCCTCCATTTTCTGACTGTCGACCTGTGACAAAGACTTTTCGGAAGACGTCTCTGTGTGAACACACAGCCGACTGGAAATGGGTGCAAAGGGGGCTGAGTTTTGTGTAAAGTCAACCCCTTCGGCTGCGTGTGTTCGTCTGTGGCTGAGGTGGTTGAATGCAACCATAGACCTCCTCTCAAAGGGGGGAATTATAAAATTATTGTGATTGGAGAATTAAATATGTTTGCTTTTTGCTTAAAATAGTATTTAACCCTTTGAGAGCCGACTACGAGATATCTCGTAGTGGAATTTTTGATACAGGAATTTGATACAGAAATTTAAGCACAGGAATTTCATACAGAAATTTCAGCACAGGAATTTCATACAGAAATTTCAGCACAGGAATTTCATACAGAAAGTTTAGTACACGGATTTGATACAGAAATTTCACAATAGGAATTTTATACAGAAATTTCAGAACAGGGATTTTATACAGAAATTTACAGTACAGGAATTTTATACAGAAATTCCATACAGAAATTTCATAACAAGAATTTATTAGAATTACAGAATTTTCATACAGAATTTAATACAGAAATTTCAGAACAGAGATTTTATACAGAAATGTTAGCACAAGAATTCTATACAGAAATTTCAGAACTGGAATTTTATATAAAAATTTCACAAGAGGAATTTCATACAGAAAGTTTAGTACAGGGATTTCAAAAAGAAATTTCAGCACAGAAATTTTATACAGAAATTTCATAAGAGGAATTTCATACAGAAAGTTCAGTACAGGGATTTCATACAGAAAGTTTAGTACAGGGATTTCATACAGAAATTTCAGTACAGAGATTTTATACAGAAATTTCATAAGAGGAATTTCATACAGAAATTTTAGCACAAGGATTTCATATAATGACGTCAGCAACGAGTTTTCTGGAGTTTTTTTTAAATAAAAATTGCAGTAAATGCCATTACCACATTGTATCATTATATACTCCAAGCTTTAATGTATTGTTCAAAATAAAACCTCGACACCCAACAACACCCGGGCAACACGCTCTGAATTTATCTGCAATTCGAAGGTTTATACAGTAAAGTTCCCCAGTCAGCAGTCTTTCTCAAACATGTTAAATTTGTGAGCAGCTCTTTTACTTCCAAAGAACCGTGGCAGAAGATTCAATCCCATTTCGAAACAGACTCTTCCTCTTCAACTTTCGAAAGATAGAAAAAATGACAGCTCCTCACACAGCAATAGCAGTAACCATGGGACTGACTTTAAACCCCACCGGTAAACAGACTGAGACTAAATTTACAAACAATTTGAGACCAACAAAAACTATACATTCTAATGAACGAACCCAAAGCAACGCATACATTGTATTGCTGTTCTATCACTCTCATAAGGGTCTCTCCTCCGAAGGGATTCCGCCTCTGCACACCCCACAGCTCATCGAGCGTCTGCAGGAGACTGCTGATGTCCTCCTACAGCAGACGATCAGGTGTTGAGAGGGTTTCAGACACGTGCATTTACAAAAAGACATAGAAAATCTTAAGTTGAGATATTGTCACTAATATTATTATATTTCCAAAGGGCGTGCCTTTCATTGGATACAATTTTAAAAAGCTTTGTCCTTCCCATATTTTTCCAAACCCCAATTTTGGACAAAACTTTTTACTGTATCCGGTCGAGAAACTCTTTTGTGTTTCGACGGGTTTCTCCACGACCGAATACCAACGTTGTGTTCATCACTTAAATCAGCGAACATTACATCTAATGACAGTGCTGAGACTCTCACAGCACCGCCGTATTGTGTCATTAACGGCACATGCTGACGCCCACGCGATGTGAAACCCTCAGAATGAGCACTGGTCAGCAGATTAATTATTAAAGTGAACGTTGTTGAGGATTAAAGCGCAAATCACTCAAATCACCTCATTCCCTCTCGAAACCACACAAAATGCGGTCAGACCGTTCGCCGGTCCGCCAGAAAACACCCCCAAATGATCTGTCAGATGTCGTTAATTAACCACACTAAATTAAAAGAAAAAAATAAATGAATTTACCTGATAAAATGCTGAAATATGATAACGACTGTAGAATTATTTCTTGTTTTTGCGTTGTTTAAAGAGGGCGCGCCCCCGACTGTCGTAGCACGAGAGGGTGTTCGGTAGGGGATGTGATAACGAACCGTCACGCATGCTCTTCGCAGCTCGACTGAATTCACGCATTTCATAGAAAAAAGCAAATAAAATGGAATAAAATAAAAAGAATAAAAACCCCCGATTTCAAAAAATTGTAATTTACATTATTTTCCCCTAATATTTTTTTTCTTTTTTTTTTGTATTTGGTCTGCTGCCTTTTTCTCTCTTCCCCGAAATTTCAATTTTCCCTCCTTATTTTATTTCGAAGGTTTTTGTTGAATGATTTTGATTAATTTTATAAGCACCCCAAACTCGTGTCATTTTAAAGCAAAAAAAAGTGTCAATTTTTCCCCCCTTTCATTCGTATTTGGAGCAGTCGGATGTTCAATTCAAAGGAAGTATTAAAGGAAACCAAAACAACCTGTTAAGCCTTTCCTTTGAGACCACTCTTTGAATCTCTCCACTGAATTAACTTTTTCCACATAAATAGTGACGGTTTTGCATTTTTCCAAATAAAAGGAAAAGTCCCGACAGTGATTCTTTTTCATATTTTTGTATTTCATAAAACGAACCAAAATTCAAAAAAAAAGTAACTAATTTATTAGTGGAAGGTTTTCTTTCATCGTGACGTGTTTGCATGGCTGCTCTTTGCATGATTTCGTCCTCGAGTACGTTTTCGAGTTCTCATCTTCCCTCACATTGTTCAGGTTTATCATAAATCCGTTTGTGCTGACAATAATTCAAATCCTGCGACGGATTTTCTTTGTCTTTGTCGGCACCGCTTTCGATCATTTATGTAAAATACAATGGAGAACGCATTTTTAACGCAGCTTTCAATATTCGAATGTTATAAATCTATTAAAACACGCTTTCTGTTCTTGAAAATCTGTTCCTACACCCGATCGCTTATGCATTGATCAGCAAAATGCTGACATTAAATTCAATGGAAAACGATAAGAAGTCTTTACTTAAAACAAAGGCAGCGGTTTCAGGAATATTTGTATTGCATTGTCGGATTCCTCATAAAAATATTATATAATTTTATTAAACAAAATTAACTCAACAAAATTATATTAACTAAGCGTTCTTATGTTATAACATTAACCCTTTGCGATGGTATAAAATTTGGAAATGGGTATCTATTGGTGGGAATTAATTTCTTTGGAAAGAGCAGGGATACATATATATAATATTCACTAATATTTAGTCATATTTTAATGTCTAATGAGAATGTCTAATTACTGATAAATACAATTTAGAAAATATTCTTTGTACCTGCGAACGTTTTTGTTTAGATTAAATTTTGTTATCTCCAATTATATTAGTTGATGAAAAGGTATAATAGAAATTCCGGAAAAGTTTAAACTGATATAGGAATGCATACAGTATACAGTATAAGATTAAACATTCATTATACATAGTTTAAGATTATACATACAGTATAAGATTCGTATAGTTCCTTGCTGAGGTGGCTGAGAGCAGACATACGACCGCAAAGGGTTAATAAATATAATATAATTATATCAACAATTTCTCACGTTAAATTTAACCATCTCTTTAAATACAGGTCTTTATATTACATATTCTTGGTTTCTTATTAACCCAATTTTCCGCTTTAAGGAAAACTTTCCTTAAGCAAAAGCTTAAATCAACGTCAATCATTTGTTTAAATTTCATTCCAAACATTTATTTCATTTTTGTTATGTTATTTATTTACTTTATGTTATGTTTTTTATTTAATTTATGTGATGTTATTTATTGGATTTATGTTATTTAATGTTAGGTTTATTTCGGTTTTAAATTTATATTCAACTTATTGACTGTTATGATTTTATTCAATTTTTGTTGATATTTATTTACTCTATGTTATTTAATGTTTTGTTCATTTAACTTATAATATTATATTTAATTTATTGACAATTTTTGTTATGATATTTATTTAATCTATGTTACTTATTGTTTTGTTTATCTATCGTATATTTTCATATTTAATTTGGTAATTCTGCATATTTTATTTACTTTAAAGGATATAGCTGATCTGGTGCCTGTTTATCTTTGGATCTGTACCTAATTTATAACTTTGTTTTGATTGTTGCTTATAAAAAATTTGTTGCTTATACTCCCTTAATGCCCTCAGGCGAGATAAGCCTAAATTATTATATTATATATTATATTAAATTTCATTCCAAAGGGTTCCAAACCCGCTACTCTTGATGTTATCGCTTAATTTTAGGATTTTCCAGTGAATGTTTGCTCATACTCGTTGCTGATTAAGCGAACTCACTGAAGCTCAACGCTTTTTCCGGTGTGCAAATAAAACCTCTCAAATGCTTTGACGTCGACTCAACTCCCGATGCATTCTTTGGCAATATCACTCGCCACCTCCAAAAGCTCATTTAATTGCTTTTCGGTGAACTTTCTCTGCCTCGAGGCGTAAGAGAAGTCTGAATTTTCATTCGTTTCGTGGTATCCCATTCCCCCGAAGGGCATTAACGTATTCAGCAGCCATTTTTCCGCGGAAAATTTACTGGAAACAAATTTCTGAAAAAAGATGATTAATTTCATCCGTGTAATAATTCGAGAGCAGACATTCTCTACTCACCCTGGGCACGTAGCAACGGATGCTGGCTCTGTCGTTCTGCTTAAGCACCACCATTAAAGGCTTCCGTTGGCAGTTTTTAACGGTCTCGAGATCAACATCCTGAGAGCCTTCGTCTATTTCTACGGAGTAGACGAGGAATGTCTCCGGCGTGACTTCGGAGGCATTTTGTATTTCTCTTGTGATGAGACGCCTTCAGAGAAAAGACTGATGGTCAATGGATGGAAAACCTTATTCACAGGAAATGCCTTTGTTTTTGATAATTACCTTTTCAGCGATTTGAGATTATCCAAACCGGTTTTAATTTCTAAACCTAATTTTAATTTATTAATATGAGACATTTTCTCATTTTCATTTATTCTTAAACGGAGGTTTTTCAGCTTCTTAATTAACTCCGACACCTAAAATATTGATGAGTTATTCATTACCATCGTCGAAATTCCGGGTGTTTCGATGTGAAACAAACCTTTGGTAACTCTTGGCAATTCTGCGATTCCTCGAGCAGACTCAACCATTCTGTCTGATGTTCAGAATCGGTTTTCCTCACCTCCGAGCATTCGTCTCCTGTCACTGCCTCTATCTCTTGAACACCGTACGAACCTTTTCTAAATTTCGTGATAACAAAGTCTTTTATATCGGAAGTGTTGAGTAAGTGCGTGCCGGTGCAATACTCTCTAAAACAAACGCCCGTAATTACTCTCTTATAGCTGAATAAGCGATGGCAACGCTATACTGACTTGGACAGCTTGAAGCCACTATTTATTTCAACGACGGGTATTTCTAGCTTCACTATGGGTTCCCCCGGAACAAACACGACATCGTTCAGCGCCTGGAACTGTGCGTGATTCAAAATTTTTCTTTTCACGCTTACACCATGAAGTATGAATTCTTTGACGAAATCTTCTATCCTCTTCATGTCTGCAAAAAGAGTTTTCCTTGCTAACACATTATTTCCAATGAGCAATTTCCACAAAAAGATTTACCATCTATTGGGTGTAAGGCACTTTCGTTCACCATAAAATTATAACTGAGTTTCTCCGGTTGGGCTGTGGAAGACTTCTCCAAAACAATGGGAACCAAACTTCTGATGGCGGCGTTTAATATATGCACGGCAGTGTGATTTCTCATGATCCCTAATCTCCTGTTTTTGTCTAATTCTAAAACCCCGATGTCTTCAACCGCCACTTTTGAATCGCTGAAAGAGCAAAAGCATTTTATAACGGAAAAACGACCAATCTGTGTTGCTTACCTTTGAAAACTGGTAAAAGTTCCGAAGTGAATTATATAGTTTTTGACTCTGATCAGTCTTTTAATATCGAAAACTATATCGTTTTCTATTTTAAGAGTTCCCCTGTCGTCAACTTGGCTCCCTTCATTCACGAACAACTGAGTTCTATCCAGTATCAGTCCTAATTCTTCATCGTCTAAAACATTTAAAAAAATGATAGCAATTGTAGGTCAAAAAGCTTTTCTTATTTCTCACCCTGAATGTCTCCGAGGGATATTTCGTTCACCAATTCATCCCCACGAATTATAGCTTTGACAGTGGTGGGCTGCTCTTTAAATATATACTTTCCCTCCGCATCCGGTCTGTAGTCGTGCTTGAAATGGTCCACGGTTGGCTGTACTCCCCTTTCCTCCAGTTCTAAAAGCACCCTTGAGTAGGGAACATCACTGCGAGATACCAAAAACCTTCTGTTCTGAATCTCCCTGTTGGCGGTTTTCTCTGAGGATTTTTTCTCCTCGAACGAAGCCATGTCGCAAGTCAAGTCTGAAAATGGTAAATATAAGCTGTGATAAAAGCTAAGGTTTGAACCGAAGAATCGCTTACTCAGTTTCAAGGCCAACTGCTCAGTGATGAGGGGTGGAACCCCGTAAGTGTCAAACAGCACCCAAATGTCCTCCCCCGTCACGGTGGATCTCCCCTGCTTCAGAATATTTTTCTCTATGTAATCGACGCCGTCCAGTAACTGCGGGACTTGTAAAATGTCGAAATCTTTCAGGTACGGCTGCCTTTTCTGCATTTTGCTCCACTGATCCAGTGCCAGTCTTCTCTGGGCCTTCAACAGCTCCGCCTCACTCTCGAGGATCATGTGAATCTGGAAAGAGTTTCTTCCATGAAGCGAGTCGACTCGGTGACTACTGGGAGGTGTTCTGCAAGGGCGCCCACCTTCGAGAGGTTTCTTCCCACTTCCGGGTATGCGTCTGAGAAAATGTCAGCCACGTGACTCGTCAGCTCTTTGAGTAAATCGATGTTCGCTCCGAAAACCTTTTCGGACAAATAGAAAGCTTTTTTCAGCACCGCTCTTACTCTGACCCTGTGGAAGCAGAGAAAAACCTATTTACGGTGCATTGGAATCTCTTTCGGCGTTCAACATTCTTACTGTCTTTTTGGTAACATGCCATCGGCCAATGCGACAGCAAGCATCCGACTGTGATCTGCTATTATTCTGTAACTGCAATCCACCGCGTTTCCGTCATACTGTCCTGTGTATCCCGAGTGCCCCGTGTGCTTTCTTATAGCTTCGAATAGAGGCAGGAACAAGTCCGTGTCGTAATTGTTCGTCTTGTTCTGCAGCACGGCCACCAGCCTTTCGAACCCCATTCCCGTGTCGACGAAGTGATTCTTCAGGTTTTCCAACTGTCCGTTCGGTTTCCTGCAGACAAATCAAAACATGAGCGGGGGAAGGAACCGATCGACATCACAAACGATCACCCACCTGTTGTATTGCGTAAATACTAAATTCCACAGTTCTATGATTCCGCTGGCGTCTTTATTCACTAGGAGACCCGCGTCGATCCTTCCGGGCACTGTATCGTAATGAATTTCGGTGCAGGGGCCACAGGGCCCGGTGACACCCCCCTCCCAAAAATTATCTTTCGTTCCGAATGGTAAAATGTGCTCCTCTTTAACGCTGTAATATTAATGTCCGTATTAAAAATCAGGAAAAGGGATTTTTCTACAACGACACGGGTCATCGAGACAGGTGACCCATTTTTATGCGGGCGTTCTTTGAATGGTATAACCGTGTGTAGGCGGGCTTGTTTTTAAACGGGTGTGGATTACTCTTGTGAAGCCGCCAGATGCACCAGCACTCGTGGTCCCGCGAAACCAATAAAAAACAGTAGGTTCTGAACTTTTTCTGAACTCACCCGATCTCCCGCCATATCTCTCGGACCTGAAGATCCGGGGCCAATCCGAGTGCCGTGTCCCCTTCGAAGTAGGTCACGTATAGCCTCTCTCCCGGTATCCCGTACACGTTGGTGAGAAGATCCCAGGCCATGCGACAAGCGTCTTCCTGGAAAATCACCCCCGTCAGTTTCCCCAAAGAGCACCGGGACCACACTCGCGAACCTTAAAGTAATCCCCGAAGGACCAGTTGCCGAGCATTTCGAAGAAAGTGTGATGGGACCCGTCCTGTCCGACTTGGTGCAAATCGTTGTGTTTCCCCAATATTCGGATACATTTCTGTGAGTTGGCGATCCTCGTTGACGCAGGCTGTACCAGTCCCAGGAAGACGTCTTTGAACTGATTCATCCCCGCGTTGACGAAGGCCAAAGTCGGATCCAGGAGGGAGAACACTGGGCTGGAGCGAATGAACAAGTGTTTGTTCTCGTCGCAAAAGTAATCTGGAAGAAGCGGGATGGTGAGTGAGTGAGTGTAAGCGACGTTTCTCGTGACTGTTGGATGGGAGCAATGCTTACCTATGAACGTCTTCCTTATTTTGGAGGAAGAAATGTCTTTTGGTATGGCGCGGGACTGTGCGAGACTCATGCTCCGGCGAATCACGCTTCGAAAAGTGCGCTCCATGTTCCTGTCAATAAAAAAGACGGAAGGACCGAGATAAGAAGATCGTCCTAATGCAACTGACGTTAGAATGGTTAACAGTATGACGAAGACAAAATGACAAATTTAAAATCTTGCAAGCAGATTCCTTGAACATTCCTCTTTTTTTTTTTTTAACTTCATCTTTTGCTTATTTTAATCTCTTTCAGCCATTTGCTGTGCATTCACTATGGGAACAAATTTTAAGGCTAATTTGTGTCTAAATCCAATGGGCGGAATCTTCGAAAAAAGGGACGCAATACACCACATGCGTGGCTGATTCGCAATTATCTTCAGCAGATAATTACTTTTCCTTACAAATTACGAAATAAACAAAAAAAGAAAGTTCCAAAATAATTTGTGAAAAACCACAGACCTGAAAAACAATGAGGAAAAATTTTTTTCTTTTAAAAGCGTGACGTTTGTTGCTTTTGTACTTCCTCCAGAGACTAAATTGCTTCGAACGAAATCATTTTCGAACTTATTCTATCAAAACGAAAAATAAACATACATCGGGGGAGTCCTGCGACCTTCTGCAAGAAACCCCACCCCATCATCTTCGTTCCTTTCACCCTCGGATAGAATACACTTCCATGAATGTGCAAACTGTCCCGGTGGGATGACCACTTCTTAGAGGTATTCACGGACTCTGTGATATTCCCATTCGAAAACAAAGGGAACAGAAATGCGCCAAATATTGCATAATAATCTGAATCCACACCTATGAAGTGTGACATGTTGACGGAATGATGGAGCATTGTCGCTGGAGTCAAAAACCGGAACGGAGTATATAAAACAATTTGATTGCGGAGGAATCTGTTCAGTGAGCATTCCAGCGTACAGTGCATAGCGAGAAAAAGAATGTGAAAAAGTTTAGTCAAAGGAGAAGAAATGTTTGCAATGAGGGGAAAAGTGTTTTTGCTGGGAATAGTATTTTGCATGAGTGGCATCGAAGTCAACTGTATTCTTACAAAACCGACCGCGACTCCAGAAAACAATGATCTGGAAAAACCCGACAATACAGCAGAGCAATCCATAAAAAGAGATTACAGTAAGGCGGAATGTTTTGCAGATTCTCATTAACCGACTGTTTCTCATTTCTCCCGATCGCAGTTGCAGGTTTGGAGGAGTCTGGTTACAATCACGACGGTTATGGACTCGGTGCCCATGCCAGTTACGGATGTGAGTGCTCAACGACATCCCATAAAGCGCGAACAGGTTGTGCATTACAATTTGTGTTTTAGTTCCAGAAGGTGGCCATGACAGCTACGGGGCTCTGGAAGGCGGGAAACACTTTGTCCACTACCCCGAGGACCATCAACAGCACCATCACCACCACCACCAGGATCATCATAAACATTACGATTTGGGTTACCACAAAGCGCTAGCGATTAAGGTAAACATGAGGGCAGAGAAATACAAAGTATATTTTAGTGGAAGGTACAGAGAGTTATGTGCAAGAGGGCAGCCTTTCCCTCTGGATGATTTTCTTGAAGTTGTACATGCTTTTCGTGTTGGCGGGAAAGCTCTCGAATGGGCAGATCACTCTTTCGTGAATGATCGAGGGATCGTCGATTTCCACCACTTTAAGCTTGTCGTAAGGGTTGTAAAGGACTCCGATCCTCAGCGTCGTTTGCCGGCTTTTCGCGAAGAAACTCAGGGAAATTTCCGACTGGCTCAGTATCCTGAGGGCGAGGTACTTGTTCAGGGGCAGCACTATTGGTTTCACGGGACTGACTTCTATGGGGCGTAGCCTGGCCGTGTCCACATAACGTGGATGCTCGTAATATTCCCGGAAATTTATTTCGGATCTTGTTAATTTAGTGGAGAGCACTGAGGGACTGGTCTGAGGGCTTGCTTTGTTGGACTTTTTCGATTCCTAAAAGAATATAAATTTGAAATGGACAGAACAAGTGACGCCTTTCGCCCGAGCCTACCCACCTTTTCCCCAGACGGCACCTTCAAATCAGCCGAACCCGCGAATAAAATGGGTTTGGGAACCTCCTGTATCAACGAATGTTTGTCGTCTTCTTCGTTGATGGCGGTGACGGACCCCGTGTACTTGATGTTGTGCCACTTCCAGGCGATGGGGATCCCGCTGGGAGAGTCCCACAGGATGCCCTCCCTCTGGTTGTAGACGAGCCTTTTGGTCATTCGGTAATCGTACACGACTCCGTTCCCCAGGGAATCGAACAGTCCGCACAGTTGGGGGGGATGCACCGCCCCGTCTCTGTCCACCTCTCCCGGACTGTACACCCAAACTCTCGTTCTGAACTGATTAATCCCTCCCTTCTCGATTTTAACGGCTAACTTTCCATTCGGGTAAAATATCTTTCCAGTTCCGTCCGGTTTGGCAAAGAACAGCTTCTTCCCGTTTGGGTAAAACTCTCGCAAAATGTGGTCTCTCTCTTGAAACCACGGACTTATGGCCGGGTGGGCAAATTTAGCTTTCATGATAACTACCGGAAACGCCTGTGCGGGATTTACAATTCTTTACAAATAAATCTCTTATCAAAATTAGGTTAACTCTGGCTCCTACATACTAAACTGATGTTTGGCTTGGTTGTCCAGCCTATATCCAAAAAATATTTTTCGGATAATCTGTAGCTGATTGCGGGGGGTATTTGAGGTGACTTTGAACTTGTCGTTTCTACTGTCGTGGATGTTCTCGGCATTTTTGTGATTTTATTTTTCCTTCACACAATAAACACCCCCGTAAACAAAAAAATTTCTCGCAATAACGAGCTTTTTTCCCGACTGAAGAGTCTGTTGGTACCACTGGCGGGAGTTGCTTTGCTGGGAGCCGCCGCCGCCTTCGTTTCCAACCCCATTTTGCTTCAACTCGGCGTCATCTCCGGCCCTTCACTGGGTGAGTATGTCTTCTGCCTCCACCCCGTTCCGTTTCCCCTCCGTCCTAAACTGCTTTTTCTCACTCCCAGGGCGAAGGAAGAGGCGGGCGATCCCCGAGGGCTTCCAAGGCACCGCCCCGCGGGCAGACCGGATCCGGCTCAATGAGATAAAACTCCTGGAAAGATTTATGGCTGAGGTGAGGTTCCACGACATCGGATTGTGCATAAGAAACGGGAGCCCGTTGAAATCTTTATCTGCCTTGGACATATCTCCGGTCAATGAAATGTAGGCGGCATCCATGAGCCCTTGAAGAAAGTGGCTTAAATGAATGTGATGTAAACTCACCAATAATACGTTATTGATGATTTTACTGTTTAAATTTAGAAATTCATCTTTGAAGGATTTAATAAACGGCCTTGAGTATCATTACCGAATTGCGAGTGCGGGGTTAAAGGGAGCACATGTGGGGTCATGACGGCGGGCGAGAGTCATGATACAGAAGATTCGTGCTTTGGAAGAAGGTTCGGTGTATTAATAACAGGCGGTGACCACGTGTCGGACATTCATAGTGATTCTTTCAAAAAATGCAATGACTTTCTCTAGCCTTCGAAATGCCTAATTTAAGCACGACAGAAAATCAATTTGCTTTCCAGGTCCCCGAGCAAAGCATCCAAGCCCAGGAAAAGAAGATGGTCGCCAATTACCTCTCCTGTTCCGCCTCACCGAGGAAGAACCTGTGCCTGGAACGGCTGGTCTGCGAGCTTCACTCGGAGGAGGGAACGTCCATGGCGATGGAGGCGAACGTCTTGACAATGTGAGTCCCAGCCCTGGCCGGTTAATTCAGCACATTTTAATCAATTTATTTTAATCTGTCCGCGGAATAAAAATTAACCAGAGTTAACAACGACAATGTCAATCTAATCACTTCTTGATTACTGACTAACATTTTTTATTCTTTGCCACAAAACCCGGCAGAATTCATTCGATCGATCATTTGCTTTTGCAGTGCCCTCAACGAGATACTCGCCAATGAATTCGTGGCAGATGATGTGAAAATCCGCCTAAAGGAAGCCTTGGAGAGGGGAAGGAAAAATGCCGGATGCGGCGTTTACGAATGCGAGGAGCTGGAAAAGTGGAAAACCGGGGTGCCGCGCTGACCTCAAAGTGATATTAAACCTTTCTTTTCATGGAGGAATTACAATAAAACGTCAAGAAAACATCAAACTGATCGGGTCTTTGAATAAACCACTTCGCGAACCTTTGCCTTTTTTAAACTCCTATGACAATAACACAGTTAACACCAACACCTAATGGTTGCCCATCGCGTCTTAATGCATTTTCACCTCCTCATCGACGGCGTGAGTCCCGATTCGAAGGCCGATAAAGAGGCCAGGCACTCCTCTCACGCTTACCCCTCCCCTCTGCGCCCTTCCCGAGTCTTCCTGGACTGACGCGTCCGTGACAAACCTGCAGAATTAATAACACCGAAAGGGAGCCAAAGACAAAATCAAGCAAACCTAATATTGAGTGTATTTTCCTAATATTGACTATGATGCGGTTATTTCGGTCCGATATTAATCCAATAAAGAATGTCAATGGCCGATCTCGCAGACAAGATGACAAAAAAAAACGAAATTTATTTCTGCTCCTTCATTCCGTGTATAAATTCTTTAGTGGCATTTAAATTCACGTGATTATAAGGGTGAGGGGTGGGGAATCGAACAGTTAAATTTTCATTTTAGGGGGGAGCACAGATCAGCGGTGCTTCCCTTTTTGGGGAGTTTTGATTCGAAATTTGAGACCTTTCATCTGTCAGAGGCAAAATTTAAAAAATTCTTCAGCATCAATACGATTTCAGATCGACCAGGTTATTAATGGCAGTCTTTCCCGAAACACCCATTCCCTCTATATGGTCTGCCTTCCGGCAAATGCTAAAAGATTTATATAAATATACTCTTTCATCCCGGTGTATTCTACATTTGGGTCCTGGACGCGCATCTTTCATCAATCACAGAGTAACTCTGGATTCCGAAAATGCAAGGCGGCGGTGGCCGGTTATACCTGCAGTGATTCTTGAATTCATCCTTGAATTAAAATCGAAGACACCAAATGCTCGACTTGCACCCTTCGACCCGACTCTAATGCAAATTGAATAATAAACTAGTTTATCCGGATTAAACAAAAGTCAGAAGAGAATAAGGAGTCCCTCAGTTGGATATCTCCTTGCTGGAATCCCCCCTTGGGGTTCCCATAAATAAGCCTGGGACTCAAACAGACTTAAACTAGACCTGCAGTATACATAGATATACCTATATCAAAGTTTGTTTCCGAGCTTTTGTTCTCTTCGCAGCTTTAAAATAACCACAGTCAAGACTAAAAAGAAATATGTCATCTGTCATCTTCCTGATTTCGAATTGAATCTGTATTGTCCTTTTAAAAGTCCTAAAATGCTTAAAACGGGAATCTGAAAGAAGTGAAGGGGTTCGCTAAACGGCAAATCACACGCGCCTGATTTAGGCAGTGACCGACAGCGTTAGGTACAAAATTAGGTGAAAAACACCTCATCAATGATGAACCTGGGAACAACGTGAACCACATCTCCAAATGTATGACATCCTCACGTAGCAATCTCTCAAGGCGTGACTCCAACATTAACCTGGCACCAGATTATGGCCGACACATTCGGGCCCAATGACGAAAACAAGAGGCCAATGTGGCCGGGGAGCCCGCCAAGTACCGGATGAATGCAGCAATGAGGATCTATGCGCAAAAGCGGCCAATCTTCGCTCAGCTCACATGTTTCCCCGATCGGGATCAGAGTTTTGAACTTTAGTATGTCGGTTTACGCCATGGAGTTTGGCAGATGTCTGCTAACGAGGTAAGAAAAATGGGTTTTCCTTTCAGGCGATTCGCGCGGACTGCCCTTTTCTTTTCTTTTTTTTTCTGTACACAAACTATTTGACTCCGCCATTTCGGCCGGTTTAACCGACGATTTTTACTAACAGCATTTGAGGGTTTCTGGAAAAGAGCAATGTAAACATTAATTAGAGTGTGCTACACGCTAACACTTACAACTGTATTTTTGTGTTAAAAATCAAAGGAAATAAACAAACATAAAATAAGAAATTGAATTTGACGGGAAAAAATAAACGGAAGTCTGAAGTTTCGTTTGCTCCTTTTATATTATATTTCGTTCTTTCAATATTTTTATTTCTGTTACCCTCAGCAGCTGAGTGACTTCTGACAGTTTTACTCCCATTTCACCTAATGTTCCAATACATCAAAATATTCCCCACATTTGTTATAGTATTTCAAAAACCGGAACATAGTTTGAAAAGTTATTATAAATTAATTAACTTTAAGTTTAGGAAAATTTGAATATTTTTGTAATTAAATTAAATTTTTAAACTCATCATTTTATTAATTATTTTTAATTTATAAATCAGCTTTCAAATCTTTGAGTTTTCTTCTGAAAGTATTCTTTCACCTGTCAGTTTAAAAAATAAAACAGCTCAAACTTAACTGAGCCTAATAAAATAATTATTGCCTCACTTAATGAATTAAAGTTAATTTACTAAGTACGGTCCGACTTCGATGACAACTTGAAATGTTCAATCAAAGGCTAAAAAAGAATTTCTGCAGCCTCGTTATGTTAATCATCATTTTATTTTATTTCGCAATCTGAATTCAATAACGGTTCGTTAAATGAGTTTGATCGCCTTAAGCCTTTTCACAAACCGAACGTTCATAGTTTTTTTGTATTTGTTTTCCTGCAGGAGGAAAATCAGCCAAGCCGTTGTACTGATAATTCTGGTGCTTCAGATAATTCCTTCTGCAGAACCGAAGCGACAAGATGAGGAAGATTACGACGATGAGGAAGAGGAAAGTGAGGAAGACGAGGGAAGTCAAACGGACAACGAAGAAGACTACGAGGAGGAAGATGAAATAGAGAACACGTCTAAGAAGGAGAAAGAAGCTGGCGAAAGAGAGAAGATCCCTGACAATGACAACGAGGTAGAGGAAGAGGAGGCGAAAAGGGTGAAAGAAAGTGATAAAAACGAGACAGTTTTGCGAAAGCAATCAGAAATGGATAAAAGTGCCGAGGAAAAAAATGGAGAAACGGACGAAGAAGAAGACGATGATGATGACGGTAACGGAGATGAAGATAAGGAAGAAGACGAAGAAGAGAGTGAAGAGGTTGATAAAGAAGAGGAAGAAAGTAATGATATTTTGACGGAAAAGCCAAATATTGTTGTTGACAACCGGCAAACAACCGAAACCTACGTAAGCACAACAGAAGGAAGCATCTCCGAAAGTAAATTTAAGGAAGAAGAAGACGAAGACGAAGAAGACGAGGAAGGCGATGATGATGACGAAGAAGAAAAAGTAGATGAAAATAAAAGAGTCGTCGTTGAAGCATCTGAAGAAGCCGAAAATCGCGGAGGAACCTCTAAATCAAAAGAAGAGGAGGACAACGAGGACGATGAAAACGAAGTAGAAGACGACTCACAAGAAATCACAGACGAAGACAAAGAAAGCTCTGAATCTGGAAGACAGACGCCGGACACAGCAAGTGAAGAACAGCCGAGAAATATTAGCGGTGCTCCATGGTCGAACGAGAACACATTCACGCGAAGATACAACACCAGTTACACAATTTACCATGGACAAAGATCCCGCGGGAATCACAGCACAGGTCAAGGCTCTGGGGAATACACCAGGACTTGGCAAGGAGGTGAAGGCTTCGGCCAAGGGCAAAGAGGAAGCGACAGCTTTGAAATCCAATCAGGAATGTACAACAGGACCTGGCAAGAAGGCGAAACTGACAGACACCGACATGACGGCAATCACAGCTACGGCCAAGGATATGGTAGAGGCTGGCAGGGAAGTGCCCATAGGCAAGGACATCGAATAAATCACACTGGCGGCCGGGATATGGGAGAAGGAGGTGAATCGTGGGAAGGTAGAGACACCAGCACAGAAGGAGATGAAAACGCCACTGTTGTTCACGGGAGCGGACACGGGAGGCACTGGCAGGTACATCGAGGTCGCGCAGGGGGGCGCGTTGGGGGAGGAGGAAGTGGATCATGGGAAGACGGGGACACTGGCACGGGAGCTGCAAATGGAACTGTCATTCATGGCGCCGGGGTTGGCCGGCACTGGCAAGGCGGCGCTCAAAGGCAAGGACAACGCAGAAACCAGACAGACGGACGCATGAGAGGAGGAGAGAGCGGGTCAGGGGAAGATGGAGGTGGTAGCGGACAACGACTCGGAGGTGAACGCGTCAGTCAAAGTGGAGTATTAGGAAGAGGTCGACATGGAGGTGCAGGAAGGGCAAGACAACGCGGAAACCACACTGAGGGCCGCGGTTTTGGAGGAGATAGAGAATCATGGGAAGAAGAAAAAGAAGAAGAGAAGGAAGAGAAAGAAACAGAAGAAGAAAAAGAAGAGAAAGAAAGAGAAGAAAAAGAAGAGAAAGAAAGAGAAGAAAAAGAAGATGAAGAAGAAGAAGAGGAAGAAGATGAAGATGAAGAAGATAGTAATGGACAAGAATCTGAAGATGAAGATGCGACTCCTGAAACGAAAGAAGAACGAAAATCCACTCAAAGACCAACAACCGAAGACCCTGCTACGCTTTCAAAAGAGAGTGAACCCCACAGACAACGTCACGGAGGACACAGAATTGATTATGGAACTGACGGATCCAACGAAACAGACCAGACTGAAAGAGAAGGAGACATGGGACCAGATTTTGCGGGCAGAGATAACGTTTATAAAAAAACTAATACTGACGGTGGCAGCATGCAGCAAGGCTATGGAAATCGATCAGAGGCAGATAAGACACCCGAGAAAGAAAAAAGACCTGATCAAAGTGGCTATAAGCCTGGCAGGGGCATGACGACTTCTGAAGAAAACGGATCTGATCAGTCTGCAGAAAACGCAGGCAGAGATTTAAATGTTTTCAGCCAGTTACAAACAACACCTCGAACTTCGCAAGAGGAAGAAAATGTTTCGGTCTATCCAGATCAAGGTTCTCGGGAAAAAGAAAACGCTTACGGAAGAACAAGTGGTGGCGACGCTGCAAGACCTGAAGAAAATGAAACAACTCCGAGAAGTTCTCCTGAAACGGGGGATTTCGTCGCGAAAAAGGTAGAAGGCGTCGAAGGCGTACAACCTGGTTCTGGAGAAACGGAAAGAGGCAGCGCGGGAGGTTCTGGAGAAAGAGAAAATTCTTCAGTAAGCGAAGAGACCCCAGGGAGGGGAAGAATACGTCCTTTCTGGGCTCGTGGAAGAGGGAGGTTACCGATTGAAAGGGGAGAAGGGCAACCAACACCCGGCGAAGACGGAAACGGAAATGCGACCGGTCCGTTTTTCAGAAGACGTCCTGGATTTGGCCGTCCCGGATTCAGGAGAAGAAATCGTTTTAGAAATCGACAAAAGATCGACAACGGCGAGCAAGATCAGACGATAAAGAACCACACGGTGGTGTACGAATCTGAGCATGTCGATCCCAACCTAGGGGTGAAGATAGATAATCGCACCGAAATCAGGACTCTCAATCAAAGCATACCTGAAAGAAAGGTGGATATTCACAACCAAACTATCATTGAGGACACCGTCTCGACAACGTTCGACGAAAAACTTCAGGAGCGTAACAAAACTATAGTGCAAACGAGTGAAGAAGTTGGACCCAATTTCAAAACCCTCCAAAACCGAACCATTTACACTTACTCTTGGAATCGAACGCAAGAGCCCGAAATAATAAGTCGGGTGGATGAAACTGAGCGAAGAATAATAGAAAGTGGGAGCAGAAATTTGTCAGTAACGAGAAATTTGACAGACGAAAGAACGGTCAATCAAACCGGGCTGGATAACGAGGTGTGGAGATTCGGTGGGCAAAACGGGACGTTTGCCATCCAAGAGGAAAGGCTCGCGGAGGAGCGAAAGCGACAGGAGGCGGAAGAAGAGCAACGAAGACTTCAAAATGAGTTAAGACTAATCCAAGAAAGGCGGCGGTTGCAGACGGAATCGGAAGAGCGTCTCAGAGAAGTCGAACTGAGACTTTTGGAAGAAAGAAGAAGAGCTCAGAGTAGAGCAGAAGAAGCAAGAAGAAGAGAAAATGAACTGAGACTGATAGAAGAGCGAAGAAGAGCCGAAGCAGAAGCAGAAGAAGCCCGGAGAAGGGAAGCAGAACAAAGGCTTTTAGAAGAGAGACGTAGAGCTGAAACAGAAGCTGAAGAAGCGCGAAGGAAAGAAGCCGAGTTGAGGATTCTGGAAGAACGCAGACGATTGGAAGCAGAGATGGAAGCGGCTCGCAGAAGGGAAAACGAACTCAGAATATTAGAAGAAAGAAAACGCGCCGAAGCCGAAGAAGCCAAGAGACGGCAGGAGGAATTACGGGTCTTAGAAGAACGCAGAAGAGAAGAGGAAGAAAGAAAGCGCCTCGAAGCGGAAGAAGCTCGCAGGAAAGAAGAACAAAGGCTGCTAGAAGAAAGACGGCGAGCCGAGGCAGAAGCGGAAGAAGCTCGCAGAAAAGAAGAACAAAGACTATTGGAAGAAAGACGGCGAGCTCAGGTAGAAGCAGAGGAAGCGCGCAGGAAAGAAGAGCAAAGACTACTGGAAGAAAGACGGCGAGCAGAGGCAGAAGCAGAAGAAGCGCGCAGAAAAGAAAACGAACGGCGAATTATTGAAGAACGTCGAAGAATAGAAGCTGAAGCAGAAGCAAAAAGAAGAGAAAACGAAATACGAATTATGGAAGAAAGGCGACGAATAGACGAGGAAATGCGAAGGAAAGAAACAGAATTAAGAATTTTAGAAGAAAGGAGAAGGGCAGAGGCGGCCGCTGAAGATGCTCGCAGAAAAGAAAACGAACTGAAAATATTAGAAGAGAGAAGACGGATCGAAGCAGAAGAGGCAAACAAAAGAAAAAACGAAGTCAGAATTATGGAAGAGAGAAGACGCATTGAAGCCGAAGAGGCAAGAAGAAGAGAAGAGGAGCAGAGAAAGGAGGGACGCAGAAGACCCGCAAACGCTACAATTACCACCAATCGACGAATCACTGAAGAAGAGCGCAGACGGATAATTAACACTACTGTAACCGAAACGGGAGTAAAAGAAGGCGGTGAACCAACACCAGTCAACGGCACGAGTCCCGAGGAAGACAGATCCAGAGGCAGGAAGAGACCCCTCAACGGAACTCGTCCCGGAACTCCTCAAAGAAGACCGGGAACTCGACCCAATCTCAAATTCGAAGGCGGTCCCGATGACCAACTGGGAGTACGCAATGGTACAGATCCTTTGCAATCCAGAGGAGGACCCGGTGGAGTCACCAGAAGACCACCTGAAGAACGCGGACCCGACTACGACGACTACAACACCATTCCCGGCGAGACCGGACCTGATGGAAGTAAGTATTCGGGACAAAGGGAACGATCACTTCGAATAACACTGCTATTCCCCAATTTCCATCCCTAAGGCAGTTACGAAACCGGAGGGGAAAACGAGGCCGCGGAGCCCTGTGCTGACTACAAACCAGGAGAGGACGACCTCCAGGCCACCGACTTCATCAGGAAATTCAAACTGGACCTCCTGGAAACTCAGTACCCCGGAGTGAGCAAAGTTCGAGGGTCAAACAAGATGCAAACGGCCTACAGACTGGAGAAAGAAGCCGACTTGAAGCTCTCCACGAGGTTAGTACACTCGGATGCGAATCGCAGATCATTTTGCATTGAGTCCGATGAAGGGGCATTTTGTTGGAGCCTTATTGATGTTAATGTCGTTAAAATAAAGCGTCTTTTGTTGCGAGTATCTGCGTTGGGTTGGTTTCAGGTCGATATTCCCCCTGGGGCTCCCCAGTCAATTTTCCTTCATCACCACATTCCGCACCAGAAAGCTCGCCAAAAGTCCTTGGAACATAATTCGGCTCACGGATGTTCAAAACAGACCGCAGTTCATGATCACCTTTAACCCGCGGAGGGAAACCATAGAGTTCTCCATGTCGAATTACGAGGGCAAACTGGAAACGGTGGCTTTGCATAGACCCGAGGTGAGGATTTATCCAGACTGCGGTCGCACGGCTAACGAAATGACGGGAAGGCTTTCAAGTAGAAAAGTGTTGCAAAACTAGAATTTCCTGATTCGGGACGACGAACTATTGTTGTATCGTTTTTAATAAGTTGACTAACTTCCATAAATTTGTTGTCATATCAAACACATATTGACTGCAACCCGCGATAATTATGATACATTTGCTGGTCCCTGCATTTGGATTTTATTAACGACGCCTTTTCGGACTGATGAAGTAGACAATAAATCTCTACGAGGCAGAACAATAAATTTGTTGCCTTAAACGAGCCAATATAAGAATTTATCTTCATTAATAATTAATTTGTTACAAATCAATCAATTCTGATGCAATCCCGCTCCAATAATGATTGACCTGGTTCGCAAACTATACAAACGGGGGTTCCTCTCCAACGACACCGGAAATTCCACCTACAGGAGAATGGTTTCCGCTGTAATCACAAAGAAAAACCCTCTGAATGATGACCATGTTGCACACTTCTCACAAATCTTTAATAAACATTTTTTCCAGATTTTCGATAAGAACTGGCACAAAATTCACATCTCTGTGTACCGACAACAACTGACCCTTTACATTGACTGCGAAGAAATCAGCACCGAGCTTTTGGAGCCCCGAGGAAACATCGACATGAACGGCGACGTGTCAATATCTAAAATGGCCAACAGTCAGCAAACCTTCCCGGTTAGATTTCACTGTTATGGTTTGGGCTTTGCTCGCTCGCGGCCAAACTAATCGCGTTATCATTTGTCACTTCAGATTGATCTGCAGTGGATGGTGCTGAGCTGCGACCCAACTCGACCGGAGAGAGAGAGTTGCGAAGAACTGCCGGTAAGGCTCGCGGGGTCTTCGGAGCTTATCCGAGATGAAATCATTTTTAATTTTTCATTTTTGAAATGAATTTTAGACGAGAAGAGATTTTAAACAACTGGTGGGAAATTGCGAACAAGTCTGCCCTCCTGGACCCAGGGGCTTTAATGGAACCCGAGTAAGTTTATTCTTTTCCAAAGGGTTTTAGTATCAATTTGAGTTCATTAACACCTTAAGAAGTTTTTCCTCCACCATCACTACTTTCAATTAGTGATAGTTTTACTTTTCTCAATCATAAAGCAAACCTAACAAGTTCAGCTATAAAACAATTAATTTTTCTAATTTCAGGGACCTCCGGGCCCTATTGGACCTATAGGACCTATTGGAGAGCCAGGTTTTCCGGGATTTCCGGGAAAAGAAGGCGCGCCTGGTAAACCGGTACGAACAATTTTATGTCACTCTGGATTTCTCTCGGTCTATCAACTTTGATAACCGGAACCATACCGAAACCATGAACTTTGCGAATGATAATGGTCAATCCCTTTGTTCCAAAACCTGTCAATTTGAATCATAATAATCGACACAAATCCTGTTGATCTGAGAGTTGAATTCTTCCTTAAACCGTCACCTAAATTATAGAAAGAAGTAAATAAAATTTCTAAAAATTCAGGGACCTCCAGGACCGAGAGGACTACAAGGCCCTCCAGGTTTGGATGGAATTCCTGGGCCGCCTGGACCACAGGTACAAATTATTTTAAGTGATTTTTAAAACTGGTGTAGAAAATTCGTTATGCAACGTATTTGCAACGCATTTCAGGGCCCAACGGGACTGCCGGGACCTCCACCGGACATAACAGCTTTAATAGCAAACAGGCTTCTGCCTCAGGTAATACTTGAAAAAATAAAATAATTGTATTCCTGTTGGGATGATTTTAAGAAGGAATATTTTGTTTTAGGGAGAAAAAGGACAAAAAGGAGAAGCTGGACCACCGGTAAGATATGGCGAAATTTATGCTAAACCTACGAGCAAATGGAAGGCGCTGACTCGATTCATTATTTTTTAGGGTCCTCCAGGCAGAACTTTTGCCGGCTCCCGGTTTGGAGGTTTGGAAGGAGTAGAAAGCAGAAGTGGTCCTCAAGGGCCAAAAGGTACTAAGGAGGCCTGGCTCTGATAGGGGAAATAATTAATTTACTTTTGTTTATCAAAATGTCTTCTTTTTTCAGGTGAAAAAGGAGAGCGTGGTTACGACGGCCTTCCAGGACTGCAAGGTGGAGTAGGTTCACCGGGACAGCCTGGTTTACCCGGAATCGCTGGAGTGCCGGTAAGTCTTAACCCGAATAGATATTATTAAAAGAACACCTAATTGAAGAGCTAACACAAAAACTAATATTTCTAGGGACCAATTGGTCTGCCAGGTCCAAAAGGAGAACCTGGACCACCGGGGCTTAGTTTTACAGGATTCGAGGATGGACAGACAGGTAAATTTAATTGCGAAAAAAGTCAAGATATTAGGACTGATACAAGTCTTCATGTATGTGTCAGGAATTCAAGGACTGCCAGGAGACAAAGGCGAAAAAGGAGAGCCTGGCCTTCCTGGTTTGCCTCTTCCGGGCATTCCTGGGCCTCCAGGTCAAGACGGACAACAAGGAGCTGAAGGAGAAAAGGTTTGTCATAAGCATTTATTAACTTTAAAAAGTGAACATTAAGAGAGGTTAACTTAAAAACCTTTTTAGGGACTTCCCGGTCAAAAGGGAGAACCAGGAGAAAGAGGACACGAAGGACCGCCGGGTTTCCCGGGAAGACCTGGCCACAGAGGCATAGACGGAGCGACAGGTCCAAAGGGTGACAGGGGTGATCCCGGTCCTCCGGGAGCAGACGGTAAAAGAGGATCTCCGGGACTTCAGGTAAATAAGAATATAAAATATATTTTCCAGTATTTACCTAGTTACCAAATTGTATGTCAAATTCGGTAGGGACCGCCAGGAGCGACTGGACCTCCAGGGCTTCCAGGATTTATAGGACCACCTGGTCCTCCGGGCCCTTCTGGTCCACCAGGACCGCCAGGGCCACCAGGGGAAGTTGTAACAAAGGCAACGGAGTACACTGTTATTGACACCAATGGAGCTCCGGGAGTAGCAGGACCTAGAGGCCCGCCAGGCTTACCTGGAACGGTAAAGTTATATTTTCTGAATAATATTAAAGCATTGAAGGATGCAAAAATTGATCCATTTTTTTTAGCCGGGAGAAAGGGGAGCAGCCGGCGAAAGAGGACCTGAAGGAATGGCTGGAGTACCCGGCATTCCAGGGAAGGAAGGTCCACCCGGACTCACGGGGCCTCCAGGACCAAGAGGTCAACCGGGAATGCCAGGACCACAGGGCCCACCCGGAAGAAGCTTCACAGAAACCGAAGTTAGAGAAATATGCGCAGGAGTATTAAGGGGTATAAAGTAATATTCCTAATTGAATGATACAAAATACATGAATGATAAAAAATTCAATTTTCTGTTGCAGACCAACTAGCAGAACTAACAGCAACTCTTCAGGGACCTCCTGGACCACCAGGGAAGAGCAGACAAGGGCGACCTGGTCCACCTGGTCCTCCAGGTCCCCCAGGTAATTGCAACATATTCAACTTTTCATATATCCAGACAATTAATAAGAAATTTTAACCAGGTGAATCTGGAAGAATGGGCCTTCAAGGTGAAAGAGGCTTTCCAGGATTGCCAGGTCATCCTGGTCCAGCAGGACCTCCAGGGCCTCAAGGTGAGAGAGGTGACAAAGGTGATAAGGGTCCAGAAGGAGTAGGAGTAGATGGTCCCATGGGCCTTAGAGGGCCTCCAGGACCACCAGGAAATGATGGTGTAGGTGTTCCTGGTAGGCAAGGAGAAAGAGGAGAACCAGGGCGGCCAGGTAATAAAAGTGCTAAACCTGCAGGGCCCCAATGATCAAAATGCACTAAGCATTGATATTTCCAGGCAAACCAGGAGCAGTAGGGTCTCCAGGGCCCCCTGGAGTATGTGATTGTAATGGTGCAGGGAATTATGTCCAAATGATAGCAGCTGCAAATGCACAAAGAGCTCAGGGAAATCGAAAAGGGCCCTCAGCATAAAGACCTGAAGAGAACATTGTACTGAAAATAAGTAGTATAAATAATCAATAATATTTCA
Source organism: Brueelia nebulosa (assembly GCA_028293925.1). Classification (NCBI taxonomy): domain Eukaryota; kingdom Metazoa; phylum Arthropoda; class Insecta; order Psocodea; family Philopteridae; genus Brueelia; species Brueelia nebulosa. Next base: position 77,973 of record JAQIBA010000054.1, on the reverse strand, counting down.
GGTAATAAAAATTACCAAATAAAGACAATGCAACTTAGTACTTTAAAACTGCAAAAAACCAATTCAAGAAATTACTGTACCAGAATAATTATGTAAAGAACAATTAACCCATTTTCTTTTCCATTCCTTGAAACAACACTGCCATTTTCAAGCTTCTCTTGTACAAATTCCAGGTGTAAAGACTGGTCAAAATACTAATAATTATTTTTTAATCTTTATTAAAAAAATCACATTTTGGAAAAAATTCGTAAGAGATTCTGGTGTCAAAAGCTTCCAATAAAAATAATGAATAGTATTATTAGCCTTCTTGGAAAACATGTTTTTACATTCATAGAAAAAATAAAAGTATTTTTCATAAAAATACTGTTTTCATTAACTCAATTTTTTAAAAAATTAAAAAGTAATACTTTGATTTTTATATTTTTTTTAATTTTTTTTGTTTTTTATGCAGGACCTGTCCTAAGCGTTACTTAGTTTAAAATTATTTTACACCAGCAGTTTGAAGTAATGAAGAATGACTACTACAAGACATTTTAACATTTTAAATAAAGTTTAAAAAATTAGCAGTGATCTCTTGATTAATTTTAGAAAATACTTCAGTAATTTTTCTAAAATTACTGTTTGATTTATTTTTATTTATTTTATTTTTTATTAAATTCCCCCAATAATTCAAATATATAATTAATAAAAAATTACCTAATCAATTATTTTAGTTTGGAGGAATTTAATCCACAATTATTTCCCAACTAATGTGATTTATTAAATATATTAATTTAATTATGAAAATACTAGTATAATTTTAATTTTTTAGTCTTAGGGAAGGGTAACGAATTTTTAGTAAGGGTTATAAACTGCATGTTAAAAAAATGACGGTAACGAATAAAAAACAAAAAAAATAGAATTAAAAGTATTTAAAGCCTCGCAAAGTTAACCGGATAAGGAAGAGAGATTGCTGCTTTAGAGAGAACACAAAATATATTACAAAGTGAAAGATTTGGTTTTCCATAACCGGCAAAACTGTTGCAAAAACTTTATTTAAGCAAATGGATCACATTGCAAAAATGACTTACCTCAAAAATGTATCAGTGATCTGCCATAACACGAAAACCTTCTCAATGGATCACCTTTTTAGTAAATAATGAGTTAAATTTCACGATTAGTAAAAATTAATTTACTAACCATAAAATTTCAAGAACTGAATGATTCTTCTGCCACGATATATTTGGCAACTATACTTTGCCCATTTTAAAACTGTTCCCGATTTTCGGTTGTACTACTTGTTCTGTTCTTTATATGGGAAAGAGTAAATGAGGTTTATATATGACTAGTTATTATATTTAATGAATTTTGGGTAGTTTTCAAACGCACCGATTTTGAAATAAGCCTGAAATTGGCTCAAAAATCATTTAAATCGTTAGTACAGTTGCCTGTGGTTCGACGAATTAAGATTAAAATGTTTACGGTTATTCTGCTGGCACGTTCCGGAACTTAAAATGGCGTCGCCGTATGTAAAAGATAGTGAAGGTATGAAACAATTCTCTTTTTCCCTGCTGCACTCAGGTGGAAGTTTTTAATTAAAAACTGCGGTTATTCATAACTTATGTTTAGTTTTATTAAAGGGAGCCGAGCAAGTGCAGAATTTTATTCGGGATTTTGATCATTTCTGAACCAATGCTCTGAAGTTCGGTTACTCTAACGTGCTTGATTTTAAATTTCAGGTTCCACATTCATAGCCGCCACACAAAGGCCGGACGGTACTTGGCGTAAACAACGTCGAGTTAAAGATGGGTGAGAGCTTTAATTTTATGAAATTCTCTTTTTATTTTTTCTGTTTTTGATGACCGCCGCCTCGGGCGATATTAGCCTTTGGACTTTCCCTTTCGTTTTCCTATCATGAATTCTTACTTTCATCCTCTTCTTCTTAACCCTTTCTTCCCTAATTTCCCTACTTCTTCTCTCTTTGTTATTCCTGGGTCTTCTGCAGCCTTGTAATACTTTTTGATTAACAAATCCTGACTTGGAAAATTTATGACAATTTTCAGGTATATTCCTCAAGAGGAAGTCCCACTTTATGAAAGCAAGGGAAGACAGTTAGCCAAAAGTATGCCAAAATATCCTCCAGGCTTCACAGAAGAGGATTACAAAGAGGCCCAAATAAGGAAAGAAAAAGAACAAAAGAAACTGTTGGGAAAACAAAACCAACCACCCAGCATTCCAGGAGCTCCCAAACCGACAGCAACTGCCAAGAAGAAAAAGAAGAAAAAACCCCAACCTGATGAGACTGCCACATCAAACAACAACAACACAGGAATTGCTGAATCAGTTAAATCTCCAAAAGCTATTGCTAATGACAATTTTGTACCACCAGTGAAAAATCAAGCAGATGCAGAGGATGGGGAATGGAAAACCGTTATGTCACGATCTGGGAGGAACAATACTAACAAAACTGCCACAAATTCGTCAGCAACTGCTCAAACAAATAACAAAAAACAAAAACAAAAGGAAAAAGAGAACATGTCCAACACCATTACCAGTGATCCAGCTAAGAGAGTTAAGAATTTAAGAAAGAGGTTGAGAGAAATTGAAGCTATCGAAGAGAAAAAGAATTCTGGAGTGAAATTAGAAAAAGAACAGTTGGAGAAACTTACCAGGAGGGATGAAGTTTTGAAAGAAATTGAAAGTTTAATGCAATACTTGGAAGTATAGTAGCAATAATGTTAATTTAAGTACAATAAAATAACAGTACTTATTTAAAAATTTCTCATTTTAAACAGTTTTTACAATTAATTACTGCTGTGTTGCATTTGGTTATAAAATTAATATAAAACATGGTTCTCCTGCTGTGATTAAGTAAGAGGAGCCAAATTTTTTAGCAGCTGTTGTTACTTTTTAATTTGTAAGTGGTTCTAAAAATGATTTATTTGTATGTTTGATATGCATTAAAAAAAAAATTAAAATGATCTGCCAATGCCTTTGGATCTTCATAAGTAATGGAACTGTGTATAAAATACTGTTATCAATACAATCCCAATCAAATAATATCTGTTAAATATCTTAAATTGAAGGGTTGTATGTATGCCTTTGCTGAACTAAAGTTCACCAAATACCAAATGTTATGAATGTCAAACATTATTTTACGATTTTGTACAATAAAGTGAAAATATTTCACATTTACTGCAAAATTCTTCTGTGGATATTAAGAGAAACTATTAAAAATACATTTTTAGACTTATGAATAGATTAATGAATTCATTTAAGTACTGAATAATGAAGGCAATTTAATTGAAGCAAACTTTTCTTTTTCGCAAACGGTAATTTTTCCAGAATTCGAGATGAGTTGCTACCATTAAGTTTGTTGTGATTTTCCTAAAGCGTTTGCAAGGAAGTATTATCTTTTATGATTACCACAGCTTTAATATGGCAACAATGAATTTTGTTTTAAATATTAAATGCAAGAAAAGGGTGAGACTAAAGTATATAAAGTAAGAAATCGGAGAGTAAAGTATTATAAATAAAATAGAAGTTTTAAGGATAAATTTTTGTTAATTAGTACATCTAAAAGGCTCATGCTTGATTGCTTGTATTTCAAAAGTTTTAAATGGGATTTTTATACATTTTCATTGATTCCTGAAAGACTCATTTATATTCCCAATAAATAAAGCCTTCAAGAATTTCTGTTCCTTAGGAAGGTCTTTCGTCCATGTTAGTTTGGGGACACTTTCAAGGCCTTAACGTGAATGGGTTGAACAACTGTTCATTTAAATAAGCAAAGAAACGCTGACAGAAAGGAACAAACAATTGGAAATTTAACCCAAACACAGAGAACACTTGAAAGATGTATTGCCTCCCATAAACTATCCACGTTAAGAAATGCCTTTTAGAGAATGAAAATTCTTAACAACTAAAGGCAACTTCGAATATCCTTTTTAATGTTATTTTCAAAAATTAATCTCACGTTTAATTAGCTAATGAAATTTTAGGAAATTATTAAATGCAACCTTTACGAAACAGCTTTGCAACAAATTAAAAAGTTATACTTTCGGAGAAGATGGCGATGAAGATAAACGAAGAGTAAAAGCAATATAAAAATAATACAAAAATTCCCAAATAATTATCTTCTAAGTGGAAGATGTTTCCCATTCTCAGGAAAGTTAAAGCCCTTCGGTGTGACGGACTTCATTCAGATCGTTGGCTGTTTTATTTTTGTTTCGGGAACTAATGACCAACCTGAACAATTTTAAATAAAAAAAAAAAAACAACCCGATTTCGCTAAATTAATATTATTATTATTCGCGTTTTTTGGAGGCGAAAATTTAAGAAATTCACTGACCTGTGAATATTTTTGTGTAAACTGATATTTCGTTTGAAATGCGAAACTGTAATGCACATTTTTATTTGAATAGTAGAGACTGACGAAAGCGATATATAATTTCTTTGCTCGGTGTTGTCTCTCCTCGTGAAGAAAGCTAAAGTCTAATTGTGACTTTTCGTATTTAATTTCATATAAATCGACCGCAATTCTTTGGGTTTACTCAGATACACCAAACTTATTTTTAGGATTTATAGATTGAAAGAAAGATGACACGTAATCGTTAGGAAAAAAAAAACAGCATTAGTGCGTAATATATGTAAACTAATATTTTAAAATATAAGCAAAACCGGAGTAAACGAAATAACTCCGAAACATTTTCCATTGTTCCCTTTTGCAACAATAGGATGACATTAAGAGTATTCTTTGATTATTTCGCATATAAATGAAACGCTTAAGAGTCTTATAAACCTATGAGACCCAAAAGGTATTTAAATTGTATTAACTGGCAACGGTTCTTCTCACAATCATACATCTTTTGACTGCTGCCCTGAATCTGCGTCACATGTAAATCAAAGTTGCTGCTCGTCGTCCTTCGCTTTTTGCCGGAAAAACAACAAAAGTCCCAGCCCTGTCCCTATGGAAAATCTACAATTCGGAAATTCGGGTCTATTAATTCGAAAGCTCGTTTGACACGGTACTTAAAAATCCGCCCAATTCAGGTACACAAAAACAAGATTTGACAACTTGTACTTGGGTGGAGCATAGTTGACACTGACATTTTCCGAAATCAGGACGAATTTTTTCACCCAAAACAATTATTGTACCTGGTTCTTGTCAAGGGGGAGATAATATTTCCCTTTTCGGTTATTATAAACTGGTGAAAAGATGTTCGAGTCGGTGCAATAAAAATCAAGAATGATCGCTTATGAGGTTCGGCTTTTGTCACTTGTACATAATTGCCCTGCACCTGAACCTTCTTTGGTTGTTAACCGAAAATCACTGATAGTGTTTCATCTGTTCCACTGAGGTTCAAAATGTCTGTAATGGCTTCTGTATTTTCCCTCTATGGTTCTTTTTGTTTTCATTGGAATATATTTCCTTCCCTAAACCTTTCCCAGATGTCAAATGGTTTTTCAAATTTTCAAATAAGCATCGCATCAACATATTGTCTAACCCAGTGGTGTCCAACCTACGGCCCGCGAAGGTGTTGTATGTGGCCCGCGCATTTATTCCTAAATTCACATACTCTCGCGGGCCAAATTTGGCCCACCGAGCGATATAAATTGGAAGAACCTTTTTTTTGGGTTGCATGGCCCATGTCATCAACGGAAGTTTGGCCCGTATATGATCAAAGATTGGGCACCTCTGGTCTAACCAATGCGTATTTTTCTTTCTTATGAAACAGTGAAAAATGGAGAAAAAAGCATCCGTGGCAGGAGATAGCGAAACAAAGTCAAAAGAGAATCTTCGCTGACCCGGGTGGAAGAAATAGAAGCGGGGTTAAAGAAAGTAAATAAAAAAGGTAAAAAGTGCTTTTTCTTGTTCTGAGGCAAAAAGCCTGTGGGTTCTTTTCAGTCGTCAGAAATACAAATTCACAGGCCTTCGCTTAAGTCCTGAATAAATACTTATTTTTAGGCACTTCTCAGAGCGGATCCGTTTTACTTACTTTACAAAATTAAAAAAAGCACTCGGAAATATTTTTTAATGTTTGCCCTGCCGTGAAAGGAGGAGAAAAGCGAATCCGGGAAAGCCATTTTCACGTTGGCTTCGAATACATATTTGGTTTTCGCGAAGTGAGCATCCGACAGCGAAAGGTACATAATTTTCCAACTTGGACAGTTCCCCCTCCGTCTTTTTAAGTAAACAATCGTGTGATTTTGCATACAATAGCCACATGTATTGAAAATCCCATTTAATGTTTGGGGTGGTGTTCTCCTTCCAAGACAGGACGAAAATAATTTTCCTTAATTTTAAAAATTTTAGAACGAATCAGCGATCAGCTATATAATAAAGATTACTATGAGTGGAGCATCGCAGGACGGACTGTTTATGCGACTTGTTATAGCCTAAGTTAAACATTTACAAAACTGGAAATTATTTTTAAAAAAACGTTAATAAAAATAAAAAAATAATTTGCGAAAAACTAGATCCAGTTTATTTATGACGCGATAATTTCAGGTTCGGAGTGGAGTCTTCACCGACAGTAACAACTGTTTTTCCTTTTACCAACCGAATGGAGCTTTTTATAAAACAATGAGTTCTCATTATTGGGGAAATTTCATTTCAGGACACACACACACACACACACACACAGAGAGAGAGAGAGAGAGAGAGAGAGAGAGAAGCCATTTGCTCAAACGGCGACCCCTAACGGACATTTCTCTTCTATAACCGGTATGAACAGATAATCAGGATGTGAGTTCTGATTACATAAGTTTAGAATGCACACCTGAAGATGCGTCAGAATGACTCTTCGCAGATTTTATGTCATCGACAACCTAATTTTTCGGCAAAACCCTGACTTTTTGAAACCCTGTGAGCAGGTAAAAGCAATACGTCTTTATTTGGAGAGATTTTTACTTAAAAAAAAACTTCCTTCATTCCGCTAACTACTGACAGTGACTTTTCTGGCATAGAATTTCGTTAATTACGCGTTTACGTCAAATGTTATTCCAGAAACTTCAAAAACTTTCTGCTTACATGTTCGTTTATGCACTGATATTATGCTTTTGCAGCAAATAATTACACAATTTATTTTTAGTTCTTAATTTCTTCTTCGGAAATGATAACTTCCGTCGTTTGGCTTTTACCTCACTTTTCTTCTCCAAAAAATAATAAGGGTTGGCCGTGCTTTCTCGTTTGGGGATGAACCTCTGTGAAACGAACACAATCCACACCTGGGTTCGTATGTGCAAGGAACGTTAAGGTTCATCAACTTCGTTTCCGTCCTCAAGATAAACAACATTAAACTTATGAACCAATTTCACGTTTAAAAGTTGGCTATTTTCAGGAATGGGGAGTATGTTTAACTTATGAGCTGCCGACTTCTTTTACATGCATGTCCGATTGTCATTGGGAGTTTGATTCGAAAAGTGTCGGCATGGGGGATATAGTTGATGAAATTCTTTCGCTCCACTGTAATTAACAACCGATATTAATTCAAACAGTTTTGTCTCTTAATTAGACTAAAACAGAAATTACTTTCCAGAACTTAAAACGCTTTGAGAGAGACTTTCCTCATCGCCGATATTTGAAAAAGTTTTAAGAAAAAATCCACCAGAGAGGAATCGAAAAATGCTGACGTATACCTGAAACAGTGATCATCACTGCTGCGTAAAGAAATGAGTCAAAGGGTCAATGTAACATCATTCTCAAGAGTGACTAATCCGTATGGGACATATGAAGGCGAAGCACTTTACTACAGGAAAAGCAGAATGATGGAAGCTCTCTTAACAGCGTTATTCATTCCAAGGGCAGAAAACGAGTTCTACTGCATTTTAAGAAAAGCGATGGAGTGGTCGCTTCTAATAGAAAAGTAATGAAGTTTTCGGTAATCTGATCGTATTTATGACGGCAATTTGGCCAACAGTGGAACCATTAATTCTTATACATACAGTAGCGCTCAAAAGTATTTTGACGTCGTAAGAGTTACATACAAAGTGATATTTCATTAAAATGCTTTACAACAGTCCTCACATTTACAAATATAATAATTATGAAATAACAGAAGGCACAAAGAGTTTATCTATAAAATTATCTATTAATAATAGAACTAAGTAAGAGTATTGAAGAAAAGAAGAATGTTATGTTTTTTATATTTTGTTATTTTAATGCGACAAATATATTATTAATAGTATTGACAACTAAATAATACATAATAAAATGTTATATTTATTTATATGTTATTTTTTATTATGTTATTATTATGCTTGTTATTTATATGTGTATTTTTTATTGTATTTATATTTTACTGTTATGTTATTTATATGTTATATTTATAGTAATGTTATATTAAATAAGTAAAATAATTCACTAAGAAACTATTAAATTTTGTATTGTCAAAATACTTTTGAGCGCTACTGTATAAGAATTACACCTGAAAACAACCCTTTTAAAGAGCCTAATCAACTTCTTCTTTATGAGACAAACACGGGAAAGGGTTTCCTGTTAGTAAGACCCATAATTTTTTTCTATTTCAGCAAATGAAGAAATAAACTGAAAATCAGTAAACGTACGCGGGGTGCAATACAAGAGAAAATGAGATCTCGGAAATATTTCGCACCTCTGAAGGCCATCCCGAATATATGCTGACGGAATATTCTTCAATTCAAAGAATGCAATAAAATTTAGTGATTTTAAAAAAAAAATCTGAATCTAATCCTCTCGAGTTAATGACTCCAGAGACTAAGACAATTAAAAAAAAAAAATTAAAACTAAAAGAATTGCAGATATATTTTTGTTTGAAAATCAGCGAATTGCTTTCGGCTCTTCCAGGAATTTCAATACCGAACACCGATTCATAAAAGTTAGGCTTTTAATATTTAGCAGTTTTTAGGATTTGATTTAAAGGTGGCGTTGGCAGCGTTCGGTGCAATGAATGCATTCCGATGTGCTCTTCGAACGTAAACAACTCTAAAATCTCCACCTAATTCGCAGGGGGTGGCTTTTCAACATATAATTTTTAGACTTAAAAACAACCGAAACAGGACCTATGAGTACTTGGCAAATTTGGCAATAATACAGTAAGCAAATCTTATTGTCTGTCAATTTTCGTGCAGATACTTTTTGCAAATTAGAATTTTTCGAAAATTCCTCCCTCAATTTATGAGAACTGCTAAGACTTTAATGATTCGAATAAAAAGATTCTATAATGTTTACTTCGTCATAATCTTTTTTTTATTTTTATGCTCAAATCAAAATACGGAATTTGAACATTGAGAATCAAAATTTGTAAATTCCAGCAGCATTCAGATTGATCGACAGCAGTATGAAACATAATTAAAAGCATCTGACGGATTGAAGAATACAATTCAGGCTTAAGAAAACCGAAAGAGTTAGAATGTGAAACAACGGCACAGAGAAAATGGAAAACGTTACCCTGAGCTCCACCCCCACTCGTTCCACCAAAGCGAGAGAATTTCAAAATGGAAGACGTTAAAAGTTCAAAAGTGAGCAGAAGAAAAAGGCAGTGAAATAAAAGGCGGAGGCAAATCAAATCGAATCCGATCAATTACATCCAGGAGAATAAATAAAAAAGGAATTAATTAAAATTCGCAAACGAGAAGAGATTCCAGTTTTTATGGAGTGAAACAACTATTAAATTTTCGAAGCTAGGCCTAATTTCGGACAAGTACTAGCCCTAGTCCAACTAGATTGCTGCTTTTAGTTGACATTTTGTGAGTGTTGGGTTCACTCGCCAGGGAACTCTTATTTATTTGCATTTTGCAGTTTTTTTCTTAAGGCGTTGCGTGCGGGGCGTCGTTTTCATCCGTTAATTAGTCAGGATTTTGGCGCGGATTTTTTCATGATTTTTCGCAGATGAACTTGAGTCACCGAAAGGTAATTGTTATTTTTTTTTTTTTGATTTTTCAATGCGTCCTGAGACTTCGCTTTTCGAACTCATTTTCTTCGCTTTGATTTTATTTAAGTCCGATAAATGTTAAACTGTGAAAACTCGAGAAAATAAACATTTTTGCTTTTATTTCGCTTCTTCTTTTTCCTCCCCCAATAACAGACTATTAGATTTTAAAATTTGATAATAAGTTTAAAAAAAATTCCAAACGAAAACAAACAGACTGAGGGGAGGGGGAGAGGGAGGAAGCAGAAGAACTCCCACCGACTTTTGTGCCTTACTCTCATCGCTTTATTTGCGGTTCACTGACTTTTTCAGTTTTTCATTCTTCCGGCTCTTTCTCTGTTAAGCTTTTAATGATGAGCTACATTAAGCAAAAATATAAATTAAGCAATATCGGATACTCTATCTGATACTTATATCGAATAACCGGGTGACAAAATCTTAAAACATTTCTCAAATAGATTTCCATTTTTTACCGTCAGAAGAAAAGTTTTTGGAACGACGGGAAAATTTTTCTAATTTTTCTGCTTCTGCCTGTTTCGAACATTGGGTAATTTTGCTTGAGAACTATGCTTTGATGGGGTGCACAATTGGAAAATTTATAGAAAATGAATAAAAAGTAAAATTAAAAGTGAATAAAAACAGGAAAAACTCAAAAAAATGAAGGAACTGTAATAGAAAATAGGAAAGCAGAAGACAAAGCTTAGAAAAAGTTTAATATGTAATACAAAAGAAACCGAAGAGGAATAGCAGAAACCAAAACCCAGGAGGAAAAAAAAATTAGAAAATTTGACATTTTCATTTTGAAAACAACTTTTGCGGACTTATATGGCGACATTCCCAAACGATGACAATTTTCCCAAACTGATTTCTTTATCGTGTGTCGTTTAATTTACTCTTCATATAAGCGTAATGATAAATTGGTGAAACTTCAGTAATTAACTTGCTTATATACTTATTTTAAAAATTATTTCATTTTCACAACCATAACCAAAAATTAATATTTATTCTCATCCCACAGAAGAAGCGATTTATCCCACTGACAAATATTACTATTCAATTCCTCTTCAAATCGAATAAAAAGAAATTTAACAATTCTCTGTGAACGAATATACTCCTCAAATAACTAAATAATTATATACAGTAATTAATTCATTTTAAAACGAACGCAGTATTAGACACTGCTAAAAATTTTTTATAAAAATTATATAAAGTGAAATAAAAATATAAAAATAAATTAAAATTATTACATTTATGGAAATTAATTATTTTTACAAAAATTATAAGAATTAATAGAATATTTATAGAAATTAACTATTTATTTATAGAAATTATTGCATTTACAGAAAAAAATTATATTTCTGGAAACACTCATTAATTTCTTACATTAGGGCGTTTGGTTTTCGTTTAGTACACAAAATTCAACAAATAATTACCGGGCTAACTAACCCTTGCCAAACTACATCTAAGGTAGTTTAACATTATATTTTGGGTGGAAATCGGAATAAATAATTAAATAAGCTAGCAAATACAAATGAAGGTTGATTTTTGTGAAGTTTATTTCACAGAATGGCTACTAAATCAGTCGTTTAGAGGTGCGAGGCGGTTCCCGACTTTCTCATGCCAAACAGGCGTGAGTGGGTGTCTGCAAAAAGAAATCCTTATCAATACGAAATTATATTGTCACGGAAAGAAGTTGCCGCGGTGGAGCCGGAGGGTGGTGAAGAAGAACTCGAAATCTTCGGGTCTCTTTGTGCTTCTGTGGGTCATTCGGCGTCGGCCCCACTGCGATCCAATTTACAGAGTAATAGAATTTCATGATATCTCTCAGAGGTATATTAGAATTAAATTAAATTTGGAATTAAATTAAAGTGGGCCTGATTAATAAAAATGTTTAATTGCCTTTCAAGCAAGTAGGTTTGGTGTTAAATTTCAGTTTATATCGTTATTCTATCGGCAGGCAAATGCAAATAGATCCGATGAACCGGGCTGTCTGTTTCATTGAAAGTCAAACAGATCAGTGAAGGTTTTAGGGCTCACACCGTTCAAAGGCAAACCTTGTGACCGACCTTGTTGAGCCATGGGGCGCAGCTTAGGCAGAAGTGTACCAAAAAGGCTTTGTTTTCAACTTGTGTATTTTCCTAACCGAATCGGAAGAATCTTTCGGTTTGCCTTAAAAAGGCCGGAAGGGGAAAGAGTCTCCCTCGCATTCTGTCTTCCTTTTATGCCGAAACATCGGGAATAATTGTGCTTATCATTGCGTGTTCGCTGTATAACTTTCCTGATCCTAACACCTATCGTTTGAAGGCCCTGAATTATCATCACAACTTAACAAGTTAGCTTTTCCTGTTGTTTAATTGCCGGGTTAGTAAAACTCTAAGATAAAACCTAAAAAAAATGGCCGAGATACGGAAATTATATTTTTTGAAGCTATTTCAATCGAAAACGGTTGATACGTAAATTGGCTAAAGCTTCATAAGGATGGGTTCATTATAATAATAGACTTTGATATCTCATCGTTTAATGAGAACTATCTTATTCTGTCGCCGTCGCACCTGGTGACTTCCACCGGGCGATTAATGCTCAGGAGCGGGCTAATTAACTCTCTCTGCGGATTAACGTCTCAAGCCAAGATAAAAGTCGGAATATGCATATCCGATCCCCGGGCCGTGGTCTCCGGTCTTTCGATAATCCTTCGTGAGAAAGAAAAATTCAAAATTGAACTCATTAAGAAAAGTTGCTGTTTCCTTCAGTGCAGATCAATCTAATTTTTACAAGTTTTCGCGGTCCGGCCACGACGAGGAAACCATAAACGCAAATTAATTTTTTTACCCTAAAAATTATGCGTTTCGTGATTGTCGTGGGAAAAGAAGATAAGACACAAAAAGAAGTAATTAACTTAAACTTCAGGTTTCTAATTTCTCTTGATTGATATAAGTAGTTAATGCTACTAATCAGAAGCAACTACCACTGGTAGCGGCTGACGTAACTTGGCAACATGATTTTCTCGACAATAGCACCAGTCCGATCTCCAGCAGGACCGGTCTTTTATAAATTAGGACGCTGGCTTTTTGGAAACCCACTCTAAGTTTTATTGCTTACAATTAAGCAGAGGTTTCCATAAATCCTTAGTTTTATTTGCTACTTTGCGGATGCAAAGAAGAGCCTGGGATAACCCGCCGAATCTTAGGAAAGGTCTTAAGTATATAAGACGCTTTTGCTAGAGCAGTTCTCTAGCGGGACGAAATGTACCATAGTACCATTTTAGATTCGGTCATTCTATGAAAAACTCATTCGGATTATTTGGCTTGTGTCCGCCCCTGAGCTGGAAGAGTGACGTGTATTAATAGCATCAAGTCTGCTTGCTAGGCCGGTCGAAGTTAACAAAAACTAGATTTTTTGCACTTTAGGCTTGTTATTTAAACTGTCAAGGTTGCCATTTCTGGATCATTATTAGATTAAATACATTAATTTTGTTACCATTTTTGATGGCACCCGTCGGGTAGGATTCCAAATGTTTGACTAAATAAATTATCAAATAAAAATGGAAGATAATTCTAAACGGCTCAGGCTCTCTCTCTCTCCGTCCGCCTGCTTTCGAGGGTGGTTGACCGAATAGAGCCAGTTTTAATACTTATTTTTATAAATGTCTTTCGAGTCTTTTCCAGTTATTTATTCGTTCATTTGTAGCCAATGACGAAAATAAAACTTAGACTTCGGGCGTGGGTTCTTTAATAACCAAAGTGGTAAATGTCTTGGCATTTCGTATCACCAACGCCGAGTCCTCGCGTTCATACGGGGACTTAATACTTTCGAAACGGTGTCTTCCCAACCGAGAAAGCTTTGCAAGTTCATCAAACTGAATTCTTCAAAGTGAGTCGAAAGTCCGGTCCTTGAAGAAGGTGACAGCCACCTTCTATGAGCGCTGCATTTCTTTAAGATCAGTGGAAGCATAAAAAGATAAGAAGATCGCAGGCAGTGTAATATCAAAAGACTGACATTTGAGTGCAATGGTGGTCGCAGATACCTCGAGTGCCAGCCACGAATGGAGTTTGTGTTTCCTTATTGTGAACAACGCCCGCAGGGATTAATGAGCTGCACAATCGCTGCCGCTGTAGGTAATTTTTCAACTGGAACTTTTTATTCGAATGGGAAGGGTTATAGGTCATGGCGAGAGCGTTTGGTTAGAAAAGAAAACACGACGGGAAATCCCACATTGAAAGAGAGACTTCCGCAAAAGGGTGCACTGAAACACTACAGAACTTTCAAGAGATGATTAAAATTTTTGACATAACAGGCGTTTCCCAAAACAAGTCCGTATCATCGAGTAACATCTCTTTAATTAGCGACTCCGTCTCATGTAAAAAGTTTTATATTTTTCGCGAATGCAGTTTTAAGAAACCATTGACTTCTAAATGGATAAAATTCATAATTTTTTTGTTATTTATTGTGTTGTCGCTTCTGATTATATAAAGAGTCGGCGTGTGAGATTCCACCGAGAAAAACGGTGGTTGCAGTCAACGCCAAGAACGGGCCAAACTTGCCCAATTAATCAACAAAAGTTATGATTTTTACATTTGATAAACTCAAAACTTTTATTGAAGTATAAATAAATAGTATAAACGTCAAAAAAGTCTTTGTATGTGTTTTTAAGGATTTTCAAGTTGATTATAAAAGTGGAAACCGTCTATCTGGTCAATGGGTTTTCGGCTGAACCGGAGTCGCAAATTATGGACTCGTCGGAATTTTATACATTTCAGGTTATTTTCTTAATTCAATAAATAACACCTCCAGTAAATCATCATAAATTTCGTGATTTCACTGTTATTTTTGATTTATATCGTCCAAAGTCCGACGTTTTCCTCCTGGAAATGGTAATTTGCATATCCACAATAAAGAAATGCAATTTGGTTTTTAATTTCTTTCGGCTGACAGCGTCGACAATAAGAAAATACGGCGTAATAAAAGAAATAGTAACAAAAACAAAGAAAAATACAAAATCAACACTCGATTAATTTAATAAAAAATTAAATTGAAACGAACGAATAAAATAAAAAAAAAAACGTAAATCTAAAAATAAATACGAAAGATAAGATGCAGAAAAAAAAACGAAGGAACAAACTCATTATTTTCATCATTCCTTTGAATAAATTAATAAATCTTAAGTAATAATTATAAATGCATTCCGCAATTAACCCACAAACCATGTGACCCACGCATTAATAATCGATGTTTCCCATTGAAAACCGCATCGAAAATTCCTTCAGTTTTAAATGAGAGAAGAAAGTGCGAGCTTTTTGAAAATTTATTAAATTCCATTAATTCCGATAGAGGAAAAGAGGTAGTCAATCACACATTGCTAAAATAACCGATACGTTTTTTCTGAAGGCGCTCGGTTAATTATTTTATTTTTGGTTTAACTCGCAACGCACTCATGTTATTAAAAAAGTTAAGAAATGGTTAGGTGAGGAGCGTAGGGAAATAAAAATTTGACATTTTTATTGGCCCACCCGAAACGACCGCCACTAAACTACTTTTTGTTGTGACCGAAGATTATTCTAGAAAATTCGAAACAAAACTGCTGCCGCTCTTCCTTCAAATTGACCTAACGATAAAAATCTGCAACGCCCCTGTCGGTCGTATAAATTTTTTTAGAGGTGCTATGT
This sequence comes from Brueelia nebulosa, assembly GCA_028293925.1. Lineage (NCBI taxonomy): Eukaryota > Metazoa > Arthropoda > Insecta > Psocodea > Philopteridae > Brueelia > Brueelia nebulosa. The sequence goes on along the minus strand of JAQIBA010000054.1, from coordinate 62,420 downwards.
GACTGAAAAAGATGAACTCAAGGTGAAAATGGCACTCAAGGTGTAATTGTGGAAAAAAGTTGAATTCCTTAGCAGTGAACATTTTAATGGAAACCTAAAAGCGTTAATACAGCCATAAAAACCGTAAAGGAGAAAAAGAAGCCCAACTCTTGCAAAGATTGAATTGGGGTTTTATGTGCTTCTATTTGTTTTAATCAAAACTGGTAAATAATGAAATAAATATGAAATTCGATATCCGGAAAATGCATTTAATAACGAATACTGAAATTTTCAAGGAGTAGTTACTTATGAGCAGAGGAAACGTATTGTTTGGACGTTTGAAAACACCCACGAAATCCTTATGTTAAAGTATCCCTCAATTTTAGTGGAAAAGTTCGCAATATGTTACGGTTAAATTTCGGCCAATTTCGGGGTAAGACATGTTACATCCAAGGAAGCGAAGGCAGCTACTACGTGCACGATATGGCTGAGGGATGCCCGAAAGGGGAGGTAAGAGAGTTGAAGTTATGAGGGTGTGATACACTTCCTGTATTATTTTTGATTGCTTTGCATAGTATGATCAAGGCTTGAGTAGATCTTATGGTTACTCTATTTGATGAGCACCCACAAGTTCGAAAGAAACCTCTAATCTCTTTTTTTCTTATATCTGGTGCAAGGACCACAAACTATTTTTAGACATTTTATTCACATGGGTCTACCTAACACCAACCTATTGGGTATCATTCCCTTTCAGTGTTTCTTATGGGCACATCCGTTACAGATGAGAAGTCATCGGAGTTCGAAGTTTCCATTCAATTCAGATAATTTATATAAAGCTATTTATGATTATTTATACTGTATAAAACGTATAAGTGTTAAGAGATTTTATAAACCATTAAGGCCATTTTATAATGCCTCCTCCGGCAAAGTGATATGTTTACGGAATATTATACCCAACATAACCTAGTTAGATTATATCATGTTGAGCTTTATTTTTTTTTTCTTAACCGAATGTTGTATTTATATACCGAGTGCCAACTCATTTCAAGTAATTTGGATCTCATCTTTATCACCTTTCGAATTTGAATTGCCCCCTGCTAATTCGCGAAGATCGAATTTAAATAATAAACAGGAAACAGCAGAAGGTCGAATTTCCTGAATAATGAAATGAAAAATTGTAATATAGCTTTATTGAAGGTTTAACATGGGATAAACATAATCTAAAAAAGGAAAATTTCCTTTATGTAATTTTTCAAAAAGGAACGCTTAATATTTTCCTCCGCAAGCTAACTATAAGTATCGAGTGTTAATGAATGCTTCACGAAAAAGAGAACTTTTCCTTTTTTCCCCTCTTTTGCCATGTTGTCTCTCTATGCGTCAAATTAATAAAATTTTTCTTTTTTTTCTTCATTTTTGTTATCATTTCGGTGCTTAAAAATTTTCTTTGAATCAACCCCAACTCGGAAAAGCGTTGCTGCCCAGTCACACACCACATAATAATTTTGATTGCCAACATAAGAACTTAGTCCCACTCCTACAACAACTACCAACACTTAGTCCCACTCCTACAACAACTACCAACATAAAAGGGGGTTGGATACCGGAAGGAAAACAGTATTAAAAAGAAGTTTCCTGCAAGGGAAACAATCGGAGCTTTTGTGTGGGTGTAAATAAAGAATACTTCTCCGTTCTAATGAAATCTGAGTTGTCCTAATTAGTCGGGGTATAAATGAGAACGATAAAAAAGGAAGAAACACAAGTTAACTAAGCATCAGAATGATTAAGTTTTAACTGGAAGGCCAACAATTTCTTTTTTATTAATCAGACAATACCCTCAAAAAATTATCATCACCCCTTACTCTCTGCTTTCAATTCACGCCCTTATCTTCGCCCAAAGAGTTCTCATTATTTCCTTCAGCTTCCATCCAGCTTCCCCCGCTCCCTGAAGATCTCCGAAAAACGCTCTCTTTTAATTACACGTTTCAAATATTCACGAAATAAAACATTATGAATTTTACTCATTAAAACTGAAAAAGCTCTATTTTTGGAACGGAGAAGAGCAAAACGAAGCAATGAGGCTGAGAGGATGGGGAAGGGAGAAGGAGCAGACGGGGGGGGAGGGAGGAAACAAACAAAATTTTTCTGAAAGCTCAGAACTCCGGTATATTAAGGACAAGGTGACCCTCGAATCGAGAAAAGAGAACAGGTCAATAATTTCGAAAACTAATATTAAGGGTTCGTAAAAAAAGTAACGCCATATTGTAATTATTTATAAAAATCATAGAGTAACAAAATTCCTCTTTACACTCTAATAAAAAAATAAAAAGTTTATATGGGTGATGGAGGAGATAGGGTCCGGAGTATGAGAAGAGGAAAGCTTAGGGGATGAAAAAAAGACGAGTGAGAAGGGGAGGGGGTGGAAAATGCTTGAAAATAGTACATAGTGCGTTCCATGTATAAGTAATTAGTTCCTTACTATTGATTTTCTGATCAATGTTCTGACGACCGAGAATCACAGAATGCGTACAATGAGATGTTATCCTTAATTGCGTAGTCGTTATAATGAAACAGGACATTTAGGCAATAATATTTTTTTCACCCTCATTTTCTCCTTATTTTATGCAGAGACTTTTCTTCAATTAGAATTAAAATGAAGTGTGTGGAAAATATGTGTAATTAGAAAACCCTTAATGCCTAGGAGCGAAATAGGAGAGAAATATATAATATTTTATTATTAGACTTATAATCATAAAAGTCTGCGCAATTAAAGATAACATCTCATTCTATATAATTAGGAATTCTCGGTCGTCAGAACACTGATCAGAAAATCAATAGTAAAGAACGAATTACTTATACATGGAACGCACTGCGCACTATTTTCAAACATTTTCCACCCTTACCTCCTCACCCGTCTTTTTTTCATCCCCTAAAATTTTTCTCTTCTCACACTCCCGACCCCTCACTCATCCCTTCCTCCCCTCCTCCTCCATCACCTACATAAACTTTTATTTTATTTTTCGAAAATATTTTTAACCTGTTTCTCTTTTCTCGATTCGAGGGTCACCTTGTCCTTAATATACCGGAGTTCTGAGCTTTCAGAAAAATTTTGTTTGTTTCCTCCCCCCCCCCGCTGCTCCTTCTCCCTTCCCCATCCTCTCAGCCTCATTGCTTCGTTTTGCTCTTCTCCGTTCCAAAAATAGAGCTTTTTCAGTTTTAATGAGTAAAATTCATAATGTTTTATTTCGTGAATATTTGAAACGTGTAATTAAAAGAGAGCGTTTTTCGGAGATCTTCAGGGAGCGGGGGAAGCTGGATGGAAGCTGAAGGAAATAATGAGAACTCTTTGGGCGAAGATAAGGGCGTGAATTGAAAGCAGAGAGTAAGGGGTGATGATAATTTTTTGAGGGTATTGTCTGATTAATAAAAAAGAAATTGTTGGCCTTCCAGTTAAAACTTAATCATTCCGATGCTTAGTTAACTTGTGTTTCTTCCTTTTTTATCGTTCTCATTTATACCCCGACTAATTAGGACAACTCAGATTTCATTAGAACGGAGAAGTATTCTTTATTTACACCCACACAAAAGCTCCGATTGTTTCCCTTGCAGGAAACTTCTTTTAAATACTGTTTTCCTTCCGGTATCCAACCCCCTTTTATGTTGGTAGTTGTTGTAGGAGTGGGACTAAGTTTTCATGTTGGCAATCAAAATTCTTATGTGGTGTGTGACTGGGCAGCAGCGCTTTTCCCGAGTTGGGGTTGATTCAAAGAAAATTTTTAAGCACCGAAATGATAACAAAAATGAAGAAAAAAAAGAAAAATTTTATTAATTTGACGCATAGAGAGACAACATGGCAAAAGAGGGGAAAAAAGGAAAAGTTCTCTTTTTCGTGAAGCATTCATTAACACTCGATACTTATAGTTAGCTTGCGGAGGAAAATATTAAGCGTTCCTTTTTGAAAAATTACATAAAGGAAATTTTCCTTTTTTAGATTATGTTTATCCCATGTTAAACCTTCAATAAAGCTATATTACAATTTTTCATTTCATTATTCAGGAAATTCGACCTTCTGCTATTTCCTGTTTCGTTTCTTTGTTCTTCCACTTTTCTTCTCCGTCTTCATCATTTACATTATCATTATGATCATTATTATTATTATTATTTTTAAAAATAACTGGGCTCTTTTGCTGTTTTTCAGAAAACACGTTTTCACTTCCAACCCCTCTCTCCCTCATATTCGGCCCATCTCCATGTAAAAAATGGGTTTTTACATTTTACACAGAATCAGCACTTAAATGTAAATATTCAAAAGCTTATTCGGAATTGGAAGAGTTTTCTGCTTCCTCATAGGAGCTAATGTAACTGAAGGTGTGCGGCGCACCGCAAAGATAGCAAATGCCGCTCTTTGCTGGGCGGATTAGAGCAAAATGACGAAACTGGGTGACTGATTGAGATGCTTTCATGAATTATTTAAATGACTGGACCACGCGTGAAGGGTTTCTCCTAAAAGTAATATTTTGAGATCGAGAAGTGCGTCTTAACGATTTTGGTGGCAGGTTCATGTCGTGATGAAAAGTTTGTGTAAAACCGAAAACACTCGAAACCTGCTTTTCTTTTGGTCACCAAAAGAAAGTTTGAAGATGTTTTCGTTCCTAATTAAAATTCTGTTTCCGATTTATAAATCCATCAGAAATAAATTAACAGTTATTGACTTTATTATTATACTCTCAATGGGTAACAGTTGTTCTTGTCATCAGTTGGAAATGCCCAACCCTTACTTGAGAATTTAAAATTTGTAAAGCAAAAATCCACCTTTCTTTTGCATCCTCATAATTCTTCCAAGTATTAATATTTTACTTAATTTACTTGTCTGCAGAGACAGGTGAAGGTTAAAAGTATTCTCTTCGAGATTATTGTCGTATTCATGAAACGCTGTAAAGTAATAAAATGGTTTCGACCCGTTTGACAGAAGAGGACACGATGGCTTTGCTCTATTGCCATTTCTCAACCTTCCATGCTTGTTTCGCAAGTTTTTCGAACATATTTATTTTTCTTTTAGTAATTTATTTGGATATAGGCACGGCGGATGAACTGAATTTAAAAACTTATCCACCCACGGTTTGTTCTAAGATGATCCACAAATTTCATTTTTCCTTCTAAGGATTTCACTCCATTCCACTTGACGCAATCCGGCCCGTTCCTATCAATGGTCAATTGAGTGTGATTTAGTGTTGTATAATGTTGGTGCTCCCTTGAAGGAACACTGCGTGAGGTCTCACTAATACTCGCTGCAACGCAGGAGGTTGAGACAAACTTCTGTTTACTTGAATGTCCCTGGAAGGTCCTTGCCGATCCATCCAACGGGAAAAATCTTTCAAAGAATTGTTCATTGACCGCTGAGCAAGCAAACAAAATTCACCTTAAATCTTTTTTTTAGATAATTTGTTTCAGCCCGATATTGGGAAATATGTCAAATGATTTATAACATGGGACGAAAGGAAGAATGCGGAGGGTGAGATTTCGAGGGTCGTATCCGCTACGATTTTCATTCTGTGTTGAACGCGTAAAAGATGCATTCTGCCTTCCCATGATTTTAATGTCGGTAACGAAAGTGAGCGGCAAGGTGAATTTTTTTTTTCCGAGATGATAGTACGGGATGGTGTTTAGGGAAAGGGGAATTGTCATCTCGTTCTGGAGCACTTGAAGTCCATGAAAAAGGAGTTCCCGAACCAAGGGCACAGAAATTCTCAGGACCGATTTTTTATGTATTAGTCTCATCTATTATGGGACTCTACTGAAAATGCGATCAAGTTTTTCTTTTATTTTTTTTCTGACCTTGCATCCGAGGCAGATTAATCTAGTTTGGTTTACCTGAACCCAATCACGGAGTAGAACTACTTTGGTGTGATCGTGATCTTCTCAATTTTAATAAAAAAATATTCTTCCTTGAATCCTATTTCTGGTTATTCAAATATAGTGCGACCTGTACTCTATTGAAGGTTAATACAATTCCGCTAAAACTGCGATTTCACAATTGTAGATTTTAGATTGACAGTTAAAATAAAATCGAAATGAGTCTTTCCAATTTTTCGTCCCCTTAATCAGGGGTTGGCTAACACATAGGGAAGTGTCTTCTGAACTGAATCAGTTATCTACCCGCCTTCGCAAAAAACAAAAGACCTTCTTACAAAACCAGCACTGCCTAAACACAGTTTCTAAAACATCCAATTCCAACTCCCTAATTATCTCACTACCAACGCCCTATTCATAAAGCTGTCAAATAATTAGCAAAAACCTCCAAATTTACTCAAAAACTACAAAGGAAGGAGAATACCACTTCAAACTTCGCCTTCTGTTTGTTAGGAGCTAGGAGTTTATGGAAGTATTCGCTCGTATTCTTCGTATTTTACTTCAATTCAGTGAAAAAGACGTCTTCGTACACCTCTCAACGTCGTATATATACACTCGAAAGAACCGAAGGGCAGAGAGGTGTTTATGTAACCGATATTACGAGATTCCTGATCTACTCGGGGGAGCGGGCGGGGGAGGGATGTGAAACTCGGAGTGGACCGTCCAACATTAAAGGTCCTTCAAAAGCTAAAGTGTCAAGAACAAATCATTTTTTAAGCATTTTCCAGCAATTTTATGTGTTGATTCTCGAGGATAACGCTTTCAGCTGCGGGGTATACTTTCCGGATCCAAAATAATTCAAAGGAGTTCCTCGTTTGCCCACCCATATGAATGTGGTGTCCTTCGCCTGTGGCGGGAATTATTATTTAAATAGTATATTTTCTTAATAATTGAAAATAATCTTTAACAGTTAACTCTCTTAATGATGAACACATTTTCATCTTTTTGCACGTTTTCCTTAAAAGCATTGCATCTGAAGCCATCGTCAAAAATAAAATAAGATGAAAATGAGGTAAAAAATTAAAAAATTAAGTCGAAATCCGTGAAAAAAATATTTTCAAATGCAAAATTCAGAGAATGTGGGTGCCTCTATGAAAAAACAAGTTTTTGCCGACGGAATGCCACACAATTACTTATTCACAAGTAAACGGACTGCCGAGCTTCGTCCTATCATAAATCTCCCCTTCTGTCCTAGAGGACGAACTATGTCAAAACACCCATACAAAGACAATTTTACATCTTTGGCAAATCCCAAAGGACAGCTGTGACATTTGCTAATAAATTATTAAAAGTGATTTTCGAAAAAAAAAAAGACTCCACAAACCATTAATAACGAAATGATAGTCAGAGAAGACAATATTCTCTGCAATCTTTGTCTTTCCTTTTCCCAAATGAGACTCAACAGCAGTACAATGTCAGCACTTTTTGGGTGCCCCCATCGGTTGGGGACCGCTTAGGTGGCACAGCTCCTTCCGGGGAGAGAGGACAGTTTTGGCGGCTTTCCATGTAAACGAAGTCGCAAAGAGTCTAAAAAACCTTTAAATGCTTAATTATGCTCCTGGGAATTATTTTTTATCCGCAAAATTATTTTTATTGCCCCGCCGGCAGCGTATGAATTTGTCTAAAATAAATTGTGAAATGATTATGGTTATTGAAGCTGACTGCATGCCTTTTCGGAATGCCTCACATCTTTATCGTCTTTGGCGAATAAAAAATTTTTCTGTATCGCTCCATCATCGTTTCATTAGGTTTTGCATAAATTCAGAAATGCATAATATTTTTACGTTAATGCTTCGTATAAAATTGGCGCTTTTAGGTGCTTTTGCAGGTACGAAATAAAAGGAAACTGGTTTGAAGGAATCCGGCGGGGGAGTTTTTTTTTCTTCATAGTCCCACGAATCAAGATAGACTCTGAATGTAATAATATTATTAACAAATTGCATAGCCGGTATAATAATATTAATAACAAATAGCATTCGGATTTATGGGAAAATAGTTGAGGGGTGTAAACCATTTAAAAATAAGTTCTGTGCAGAAAAAAACTGATTTTTTTAGATTTTTAAAGGCGTAATTCTCATTTCTCTAAAATATTTTCGACCAAATCCCTGAATTTGACGAACTACGACAGATATTCCAATAACACTATAAAATTCTCTCTTAAATTTAAATACAAACTGACTAAAGAAAACGAATATTTCCGCCTACTTCTGTCATCGAATCTTCTTTACAAGGTGAAAAATATTTCTCCTTCAAAATCAGGCACGGGCTCATTTATATTTAATGCCTACAGAGAGTGGAAAATAATATCCGCTGTAAAAAGGGAAAAAAGTGAAAGTATGTCTCTTTAGTTTTATTGTAATTTTTGTGATTCGAAAGGGGCAAGGAATTAACATCGATTCTGCGCCCTATAAACTACCCCTGCCCTAGATGAACGTAATGATTTTTTAGGGATGAAAATAAAATGAAATAGGGATAGAAAGAGTTCACTTCCCTAGTCCTAGGCCTAGAGGGAGAGGAGGCGGAGGGGGGTAGGAGGCTCATTAACGAGGATGCTGGATACTCAGTGACGGAAACTCACTTTTTCTGTTTCTTTTTCGCGCTTGACGACATCGTTTCCCCTTTTCTGAGCCGTCAAACTCGCGAATCCCGCGACTCAACATTTTTTATTGTGCCAATGCCCCCCGATGGTGCTTTTCCCGATGCATAATCGTCGTTGCCGGACATGACAACCTAATCAGAGCAGTATTCAAATAAATACGCATATTAGGGTCGGATTTTCGATAAAGTGAAAAATGTTTTTAGAGCTCTCCCGATAATTCCAAAGCGAGATTCTGAGGCTTAATGTCTTCATTTCTTGAAACGATCGCCTTTTCCAGAGCTGCCCGCGTGGGTAGATCGAACTATCTTGCATACTAAAACCGAAAAAATGTTATAATTTGTGGAAATGTATTGCAGTAAATTAAACAGAACAGGGGTCGATAATCTTTCCGGAGCATCGACTCCTCGCAACCACTTTGAAGTTTAAACCGATTTACCATTGTGGTGACCACCGGTGAGAAACCTTGAAAGCAGTCTGTACCCACAATGCGTTCCAACTGACCAGAGCAACCCCGAAAAACTGCACCATTCGGGTGAGAGCCTAAACAGGGGGATGCAGAATACGAGTGGTGTAAACGTTCGACAAATTCTAAATATTAAACAGAAAAAATTAATACCGCACTTCCGAGTTTTTCCTTTAATACCCAATAAAAATTCATTATTGAAAGGGTGGAGGTGAACGGGTAATCAGTCATGAAAGCCGAGCGTACTAAAATTTGAACTTCTGGGGTTGATAATTAACGATAAAAAAAAAGACGCCACCAAAGTTATCCTTCGACCGACCCTGAATCGCGGAAACATGATGTAATGACAAAGGGAAAACGCAAAAAGAAGAAAATTTTTAACGAAAAAAAATCCTTTGTTTGAAGCTGTTTTTACGCGAAATCTACGGTTGTAAAAGGCGAAGGAGGCTCATATGTTCGAGATATTCGCAGAGCTAATCCCGAAGTAAATAAATAAATAAACATTTCTTTTCTTCCGCTATTAATTAGTAAGAGATAACTGCGGATGAATACATAAAATGAAAGGGAGAAAATATTATTTAAATAAATTTGTATGGCATCTAATTGAAACTATCTGCTTTTGCGCATTTTTATGCCTTCCTTGATTAGCTACGACAACTTTAGTAAATTACTCTCTCTCTGTAAGGCTCAGTGCTGTTTAAAACACTGACATCGAAGTTAATCAGTTTCCATCTCAGTTCCAAAGTGACTTATGTCACTTCCCTGTTTAAAAAACAAAAAAATTTTCTCAAAAAATATTGTTTTCGTAATTAAAAACAGAACAAAATGGATATTGCGAGTTTCTTTTGTTTCTCTTTTCGGTTATTATGATAACCGTAGCCCGAATTATTTATAGAAAACCGGTTTCCGTTGCTGGAGACGTTTGGAGAGAGGGGCGCGTGGGTGGAGAGAGAGGGAAAATGAAAAAAGTGCGATTCATTCCCGGCGAGGAGTTCAAGCTGGAAAAACATTATATTTATTGCCGGAGCAATAAGGTTTGGAAAAATTCGGTCCAACTTTCTGTTTATAATAATCGCTTTCTATATTTAGACAAATGGGCCTATTTCTTTTGATTAGAGGAATACCCGTTCAACAGCGGCCTTTTCATAGACCTGTTGGGGATCTTTAAAATAGGCAAACATTCATACAGTTTTAAAACGCATGCACCAAAATCACTGAAAAGTTTCCCGGTAGAATTTTAGAAAAAACTGTATTTTTGAATATATTAATGTACTTCACATCGCCTCCGAAACTTCCCTCTGCAAAGCCCTAGGGCCAAATTCTCTGATCTAAAATTTCCTCTGGAAAGCCCAGTGAGTTTTGGCAATTTTTTCTTTTAATGCTTTTTCCTTTTTTGGCCGCTCTTTGTCGAAATGGGTTTCCAAGTTTTTCTGATAAAACAGAAATAGCAGCAATAAATAAATCCTGCTGTTGGCTAAACCTCTTGATTTGAAATTATAATTATCTTATTAATTCACGAAATGATAAATTTTATTTTTATTGTCGCACTACCTATTATTTTTAAATGTCACGGCCAGCTCTGGATTAAGTATAATTTTTATTTATTGGTTTTTCAAAGAGACATCGGTGTTCATTTTTAACAAGAAACCCGTTATTTTGTAGATAATACTAAATCGTGGTGAGGGATTCTCGAAATGGGGAAGTCGATTTGTCACTGCACAACCTGAAATGATAAAATCAATTTATTTGAAAGCCGTAAAATATTTCGTCTCGAGGGCTACATTTATGCCATTTTCGGCGTGTGCAGGGGAGGAGAAGAATCTTTTATGCTTGTATCCACTTGTTGACACGTTTCGCGTGATTGTTCGCTGAGTGCAGAAAATGAAAAGCGGAAGCGCGGTGCAGGAATGCAGTTAATTATGAAAGTTGCGGTGAAACTAAAGTAAACTTATTGTTTAGTTTCGAATCCGTGGAATTCTCACCCCTCGTAACCTTCTTGTTTATATTGTAATCATCTATGCTAATGGAACTCAATACGAATTTATTATTTACGGCATTTAAATCCTTTCGCATGTCATTAAACTAGTTTTATTGACTGGGATTTTGAAACGACTTTTGGCGCGAGAATCGCCGGCATGGAAACATTTAAGGGTGAAGTGTGACATTTTGCAAAGATTTTTTTACAAATTCCGCAGGGGTGCGAAAACTTAAAACACAATATTGAATAATACAGTATTTCCTGTCCTCGCCTATAATATGCAGACCTTACGATAAAGATCTTTGCGCTTCCCCTTTCCCTCCCAGGAGTAAAACCATTTCATTAACAGCCTTTTTTGCTTCTTGGTAACATCAATAATACCACCAAAAGAAATATCTCTCGGGAAAACCCATTCCTAAAATTAAACTTTTAATCGTCATTCGGGTGTCCACATGAAAGAGATCGAATATTAATAACTCTCAAAAGAGAGCTTATATATCGACATGGCTCTCCTCTACTTAACTTCAGAGCCTTTGAAAACTGACTTTTCCTTTTGTTTTTCTTTACTCAAATTCGAAATAGATTAATTTCTCCCCCAACCCTCTTCTAATTTTGAAGTCAAATTTAAAAATAGTTCGTTCTGAAAAGGATTCCTTCAAATCCATAATTGTATTCTGATTAAACTTACATTAAATAAGGACGGGGGCGAGAGTCTAGAATAGTGACCACGTGAGTATTTTCAATTGCTGGAATTAAATTTAGCTGTGAAGGCGGTATTTTCCATTCCAGCGATTTTTAAACTTTTCCTAATCTTTTGTGAAAGGGGAACCGGTTTTCCAGTTTCGAGGTGTTCGAAATAAACGTCGCGTCAACAGAAAATGGCAGTAAATTGTGGGCAGTTAAATTTGGACATTTCAAATCATTGAAAAACTAGGTTCACACGACAGTAATGAGGGCATTTTTCTTAAGGAATTTTCCAAGTAAAAATTCTCAGAGGGTTGAGAAATGTTATCGGCGGTGTTTCGAACACGTTTTTTTGCATCGTGGCAAACTTTTTTTTTAAACCCTTTTGCGAAAAACGTATAAGTAACCCCTGAAATTCCTCTGGTCGAGCTTAAATTTCATTCGGCTGATGTAAACTTCATTCACATTTCAAAATGAAAATGTCAGAGAGAATCCTCCAACGTCTCCGCAACGAAAATAGCACAAAATTTTTTATTAGTAAAGAAAACCTTCATTAATTCATTTTGCCTGTCACAAAGAAGTGATCAACGTTAATGACTTTAAAAAGTAAACTTTTGACTGGTTGCCATATCAGTTTTTACTTGACAAACATTATTGCGTAATTTTTTTGAGAGAAATATTGTTTTCAATTATTCTTGCCCGTGATTTTTTTTCGGTTTGCCACAAAAAAAAGCGAATAAATCTTCTGGACCACGTCCGAACGTCTCCACCTAGTGAAACGGAGATAATATGAGGAAACTCCGTTGCAAATAAGGCCGTGGAGATGTCCGGTGGGTTATAAACTCTTCGAGATAAAAACAGTTGATCTGAGTTATTTTTCGCGAGGGGAAATGACAAAATGATCAAATGGATTCTTTAAGAAAGTTATCGCTTTTACCGACGACTGTTGGGCGATTTCTGCATTCAAAAATCAAAATGATTATTTGGTTCCTCTTAATTTATGTGTTTGTTTAATGTTTGAAAAAAGATTCCATTTACAGGATGGATTTATGTTGGTGTTCTTTCAGCAAGTTTTTCAAATGAAGATGGAGTCATTTGAAAACTACCGGTTCTTCGGTCAAAATTCTGCTCCATTGAGACCACAATCACTCGCCCCTCTTATAAATTTACTCTTTCAAATTAAGGAAATTTCAAATGTATGAAAATAAAATGTCTCTGCTTTCTGCTACTGATGCTTAATGAGTATTTAGTTAGTTAGTCAACGACGATAACAACTTGTGATGTTTTTTTGATGGAAGCCATTCTTCTTTCAGAAAAGGCGAATTTAAATAAAAATTAATTTTTGCTAAATACTTCTATGACCGAGCGGCAAAGCTGCCTAAGGCGAAGGAAAATTGTTTTCTGAGAAGCAGATTTCAATTCGCCGGGTGTGAAATTGACAGAAAGAAAATAATTTATTTGTAAAAGTTGTTTCTAAATTTATTTCTTTATCATTTCCTTTCGGAAACCTTTTTTTAATTAATTTGGAAAACTCGAAAATAAAGAGAGCAAAACGGCTAAAATAATATGTAAAAATGGAAAGAAATGAACTGGAAGAAACTTTTTCATATAGTTTGTGTAAGCTTATTATAGAAATACTCGGCAATATTTCATGCTAAGGGCAGGAAAATTAGCCTTGGTGGTGACTCTCGTTCCAAATATTCCTTCTCCGAGTAAGGAATATTTTTATTTGTTTTGGAGTAAGAGAAACTCTTAAAGTTGATAGTTTTAATTTACAATTAAAAAATTTTAGCAAACATAACATTTTTTCATACTCTGAAGAGTTGAAATTATTACATTATAGTGACACCAAACAAAGATGCCTTCGCCTCCAAAAATGCATTGCCTGAAATAAAAAGTCGGCACCTTTTTTTTTTTATCCAATACCTCACTCTTTTCCTCCCATTATTAAATTCAAACGGCATTCAGCTGACAAAAGCAATTATTATTTCAGAGGTGTCAATTGTAAATTGACGACACTAAGTGAATTGTCACGTTCGCTCAGAATCAATTCTTTTTTCTTTTTTAATTAATTTAACTTTTGCGCTATAATTTTGCCTGCCATTTGCCTCAAAGTAAATAATTTCCCCATTATTTGTTTTCGCCCCAAGCTGGCTTTCTTTTGACTTTTACTGGTCCGGCTCACGTACGGTTACACTCGAAGGTTATGAGATTTTGCTGCACAATGGCGGACGTTCTGCCACTTAATTGGAAGATGAACCCTGCATTCCCCTTCCCAAAGGTATCTCTCAATTCGCTTACTTTCTCCGGGTGAAATTTTTAATTTAAATTATAAATTTATTTATTTTCTTAACTTACTTTTCGGGACTCGCCCATCCTTAGGGTCGCGAGTGGGGGAGGCAATGAGGGATCTTCAGTGGAAACCGACCCGGTAGCAATCAGACTGCCCAGGTTAACCAGGATCTGGTTAAAGATTTCACTCCCCCTGAGCCACCCCTCTCAGATACTGAGCTTTGCCTCGCGGTTCAGGCAGCCCTCCCCAACTGTTGCATCACTGCAGCAGTTTGGGCAATCCACAATGACACCACCGAGTCCGGCCTGCCATCATTTTCCCAAATTTGATTGATTTTGTTACATTCCTGTACATTTGCCTGCCCGTATACTAAACTTTTAAGGCAAAGCTGTGTAGTTTTGAATAAGAATGAAGAATGGTCTTGAAAAACAACCCGAAAGTCATGACGAAATTAAGGGTGGATTACAGGGTAAAAAGAGAAAATACGGCGCAGGCAATATAGAGAGATTGAACGAAGCGTTGATTGCGAGAAAAAAGTAAAAAAAGCGATTTCGTGTTTCACAAAATGCTAAAACGCGGGGGAAAGCGAAAGAAGAGACAAAAAGAGAAAGAAGGAGGGAGAGGGAGAACAGGAGCGGAGAACGGATGAGTTCCGAGCGTGAGAGCAGCGCGAACGCAGAGAGAGAAAGAGAGAGGGAGAAAAAAAGAGGGAAAAATTGAAATTTGTAAAATTTTAAAAAAAAGTGAGATGGTATGTTTTGGGTGGGAGCAATCAAAACTTTAAAAAGGGGGTGCGTACAATTTTTTATTATGCTTTCGTAGTCCCTAGTTTTTGCGATAGCTGAGCTGGAGAAGGGCTGGGGTAGGGGGCTTGGAAAGGGGGTCGCTCTCTCTCCAGGCCTAACTCACGCATTCAGATTTATTAGTTGCAAACATTTTTAATTTCGGGATGGTAGTTTTTTATTTTACCAATCAGTACGGGCAGAAGAAAAAAATACTCAATTTTTTGCTGCAAAAAAAATTTAAACAATTACTTAATTAATTAATTGATTAATTAACTAATTAAGAGTTTTAAACGCTTACCAGTATTTCGGGTGGTTTAAAAGTAGTTTCGAAACTTCTGATTTTTTTTCATTTTTAAAGGGGTTGGGGGTTTTATTTAGATCTAAAAGTGTCGATGTCGAAATAACATTCGATATGAGAAGATAACGAAACGTACAAAAAGCAAGATTTACGAAAAATGTTTTTTTTCGACTTTTGTATTACATTATAAGTATAAGTATACAATTGTACCTGATGATATCATCAATATTGAAAGAAAAGGTAAGCCGCCTGCAGGATAAGTTCGCAAAAGCGCATGTGTTGACTTGTACTTAAGTATTTTCACGTATATCATGACCCTTTCAGCTTTCACTTTCAACTTTTGGTTTCTTTATCGCTCCCCCACCCGCCCCTTTTCCCCACTCATATGAAAGAAATTACTGTGTTTCTCGAGTGATAGATAACATTGCATTTTTCTATTTTTAAGTGATTGTTGTTAGTGCATTTGCACTAATTCATGTTTAAACCAAACAATTAATCGGTAATTTTGTGAAGATACATTCACAATTGAAAATCACATTATTTAATGAATTAAAACTATAGTTCTTAACTGACTAAGAGCAACGTTGAAAATCAACTGGATTGCTACAGTTATGTTATTTCATGTATTCATCATTAGATTTCCGTACAACTCCCCAAATTTCTCAGGAGATCGATATAAAATAACATTTCCCCTTTTTTCCTTTAATCTTGTTAAATTGAAAAATGCATTTGTGAACGTTTTAGGAAAATGTCTTAAAATAAAAAAAAACTGTATGAAAAACTTTACTTAAAATTGTCTTAAATAAAATTTCTACAAGCGCAAAAAAATATAAATATTTTGAAAGAATATTTTTCCGAATGAGTTCTAAATTTTTTGAGAAACTTTTTTCGGAGGGAAAAGGGGAAGAAAATTTTTTTCATTAAATTCTTCAAGTGATTCGGATCCCTTCCTTTTTTATTTTTGAAAAAAAATATCGTTTGATAATAAGCAATCCAAGATTGAATATGCTTCGCAAGGGCAAAAGCCTGTATTTCCTGGTAAAAGAATAATGTCGCGTCGCCTTTTTTTTAATGATCGTTTTAATAATGGTTTTGCATAAAGTAGATTTTCATGTGTCGATTTCGACAAAATTTCTCCGTTGCGGAATGTAGATTTGAGCGAATGTACGGAAGAGGTTTCCCTCATTAGGCAGCTTGAGCATGTTTGTATTTTAATACT
The DNA here is from genome assembly GCA_028293925.1 of Brueelia nebulosa. Classification (NCBI taxonomy): domain Eukaryota; kingdom Metazoa; phylum Arthropoda; class Insecta; order Psocodea; family Philopteridae; genus Brueelia; species Brueelia nebulosa. Next base: position 46,215 of record JAQIBA010000054.1, on the reverse strand, counting down.
CATTTAAAACGGGAATAATTCGATAAGGTGTAATAATTCTCCGTTAATATTAACTGGTCGCGGCTGCTGCCCACAAATTACAGAAACTATACTCTGGAATAGGCAAAGGAATTATTACTTTTACTAAGAACATTTCGCCACGATTCGTACAGGAACATTTTAGCGTTTTTTTTCTTGCTCAACTTCATACATTTATTTGTAATTGCATTGAGGCTTTTTTAAACGCCTTAAAAACCGAAAGACTATTTTCTACGCGTAGTTCTTGAAATTCAAAATTAACAAAAATATTCAAAAGATGTTTCCGAATTAACTTTGAATAGGAGAAGAGCGCAGGAAATGTTGCCTACCCTCAAGAAAATACCCCTTCATTCAATACATTACCCAAGGGTCTGCTGGGGTGAAAGGGTTTAATTTCACTGTGGTAATTCATTGCATCTTTCTCGGTAATTGCCAATCGATGTTTTGAACTCTGTCGCAAAAAAAATTCGGGATATTACGGCAGTGCATAATACAGAATTCTAAATATGAGGGTGCATCATCAGAAGAAAACCTGACCAAGATACCTGGTTAGACAAAATTAGAAATAGAGAAACGCTTTTCGTCTAAGATGAACTAAAAATGCATCAACCCTTGAACATTTGGGGAAAAATAAGAACCAAAAAATTGAAATATTTCAAAAGCATTATGAAACATTTTAGGAATGTTTATCTACGGTAAATTCTCATTAAAATAAATACAATGTCGGATAACATCCGGATTTTGCATGCCGACAGTGCATCGAATGCACTTTAATTCGGTTATTGTTGGACTGTCCCAGCGCCCATATTTCGGAAGATATGGGACTCCAAAGATGGCAGGGACCCAATTTTTGGTGATTTTTGCCTATTTTCAGGGCCAATTTTCTCTTAATGTACATCCTCTGATTTTATTCTAATAAGTATTTTATGAAAGAGCGTATCTTAAGCTTTCTAACGCATTAGGTTTAATTTTAGAGAAACCACTCTGAGGGGGTGAAATCGCCCCCCCAATGTACCCATGTCAACAGTGGCCACCAACTGCACTGGCCCTCTCATAGACACCTCGAACGCTTCCGACTTCGTTCAAATTGTACCTGAACAATGTGTGAAGCAATCGTTAGCGATGTACCAAATTTCAATTGAATATCTCTTTCCGTTCGTCCGCTATTCCTAAAGTAAGTTTTTGCATCCACTCGGCCGCCCAAAAGGTGTCATATTTTCTTTGCGGCCAAATATCTCAAAAGTACATTCCCAGACTTTCTTCTAATTTAACACGTGAATAAAGCGCATTTCAAGCTTTCAATAGAATGTAATTTCATTTTAGAGAAACTACTCTAAGGGGGTCAAATTGGCCCCTGAATGTGGTGCAGGGGTTTGTGCCCACGAGCCCTCATCTCGTTTCGCACCTCTGTATCTCAAATGTACAATCTAGGATTTGATTCTAATTTCGTCCACTGATAGAGCAAAAACTAAGCTTTCGAAATAATCAGGTTTTATTTTAGAGAAACGTTTCTAAATGTGCGGAATTCGCCCTGAATGTAGTGGGAGTAAGGGCTACCCGGGGCTTCTATTTCTTTTGCAGTCGAATATCTCAGGAGTACATCTCGGGATCTCTTTCTAATTTAGTTCATTGAATAGAACAACTTTAAGCTTTCAAGTGGAATGTAATTTCATTTTAGAGAAACCACTCTAAGGGGGTCAAACTGACGCCTGAATGTGGTGCAGGGGTATGTGCCACGAGTCCCAATGTCGTTTTCACCCTTATATCTCAGAAGTACCACAAGGGATTTTATTCTAATTTTGTCTAATGATAGAGCAAACGCCAAGCTTTCAAAATCATTAGGTTTTATTTTAGAGAAACCCTTTTAAATAAGCCAAAAATGACAAAAACCATTTTAATTCAGAGGTGCTAATGTTGTAGCAGCCATAAACGCCCCCTAAAATTTAGTTACGGCCGCACCATTGCGTTGCACTCGTTGTGCACCTTCTTTTGCACAAAAATCTGCTGATTTGTGCCTAAATTTTTATCAAATTGTCTGTAAAATTTTCATTTTTAAAAATCCTTTCTGTGCGCCTAAGTATTTGGTTATGCAACCATGACTACAAGATATTTGAGTTTCAACAAAACTTAGTTTGGGACATCTTTGACGCACTTAGAAACGTTTCTCTAAGTTAAGCCCGGGTTATTTCGAAAGCTTAGTGTTTACTCTATCAGTGTACGAAATTAGGATCAAATCGTAGATGATACTTTTGAGATACTTGGGTGGAAACGCGATGGGAGCTCGTGAGCACAAACCCCTGCACCACATTCAGGCGTCAGTTTGACCCCCTTAGAGTAGTTTCTCTAAAATGAAATTACATTCTATTGAAAGCTTAAAGTCTGTTCTATTAATGAACTAAATTACAAAGAGATCCCGAGATGTACTCCTGAGATATTCGACTGCAAAGAAATACGAAGCCCCGGGTAGCCCCTACTCCCACTACCTTCTAGGGCAAATTCCGCACATTTAGAAACGTTTCTCTAAGTTAAAACCTGATTATTTCGAAAGCTTAGTTTTTGCTCTATCAGTGGACGAAATTAGAATCAAATCCTAGATTGTACATTTGAGATGCAGAGGTGGAAACGAGATGAGGGCTCGTGGGCACAAACCCCTGCACCATATTCAGGTGCCAATTTGACCCCCTTAGAATAGTTTCTCTAAAATGAAATTACATTCTATTGAAAGCTTGAAATGTGCTCTATTCATGTATTAAATTAGAAGAAAATCCGGGAATGTACTTTTGAGATATTTGGCCGCAAAGAAAATATGTCACCTTTTGGGCGGGCGCGTGGATGCAAAAATTTACTTTAGGAATAGCGGACGAACGGAAAGAGATATTCAATTGAAATTTGGTACGTCGTTAACGATTGCTTCACACATTGTTCAGGTACAATTTGAACGAAATCGGAAGCGTTTGAGGTGTCCATGTGGGGCCCAGTGCAGTCGGTGGCCGCCATTGACACGGCAACTTTGGGGGCCGGTTTCACCCCCTCAGAGTGGTTTCTCTAAAATTAAACCTAATGCGTTAGAAAGCTTAAGATACGCTCTTTCATAAAATACTTATTAGAATAAAATCAGAGGATGTACATTAAGAGAAAATTGGCCCTGAAAATAGGCAAAAATCACCAAAAATTGGGTCCCTGCCATCTTTGGAGTCCCATATCTTCCGAAATATGGGCGCTGGGACAGTCCACTATGTATTTCGCTTAAATAACATAAATGCGTAACCCAAAGTATTTAGAACAGAATTGTATTTAGCAAGGCCGACATTGCTGTCGGAAGATCTAAATGAAAGCATGTTTTTAGACGCTTCCATTTATTATTTCCACATCCGGAAATCATAGCGAAGAAAGATAATTTTCCGAAACTCGGACGGCTTGCCAACGAATTTTTTCTTTGTCTTTTTTTGAAAACGTGTTTTACTTATTTAGAAAGTTTCCCCTCTCTGTCTCTTGACTGCCAGCCCCCGCCTGCAACTGTCTGTTCCTGCACGTGGTTCCACGAGACTTTCATACATCTTCATTGCGCATTTCGCTTTTTTAATAGACTGAGGCCAGCCATGTCCATTGATAATCTAAAATTCGGACCGTTGAGTACAGAGCAATGAGTGGTGAGAAAGAGAGATATTTTGTGTTATTCTGTGGCTTGAAATCTGTGAGTTTTTCCGAAAAGTTAATTTTTTATGAAAAAATGAATAGTTTCCTCCTTGATTTATCCTAATGTGAAGGGATGTTTTGGGAAATTAGTTTGAACATTTCATATCCCCGCAACGTTGAAACTTATTTGAGTTTATTTATATAATTACTTGGCAAAGCGTTTTTTAACCTCGGGCTAAAACCCAAATAAATAACTGGAAAAATAATGTAAACATTGGTGTTCTGAATTTTTCTTAGGGTAGAGTCATTAAAAGTAATTAATTTCCGTTTTTCGTCATTAAAATGCCTTTATTTTATTTCAAATATAATTTTCTTATTTTTTAACAAAAGAATGTGAGCTAAGTGAAAATTTAAAAAATAAGGCCATTTATTTTTGTGACTGATATAATATAACTAGAATGAATACTAAGGAAACAACTTTGATCCGTAAAATTTGCCCTGAAAATACTGTCTGGTAGGGATCAAAAAATTTGGCAAAGTCTCTTCAGAGCAGTGGCAGATTAAGGTTCCCTGCACGTCGGTTGAAAATGTTTCAGTCTTTTTTCCTCCCCTTAAGACTGGTTTTAATAATTAATTGTCGTTCGGCTGGGTTATGACTTTTAATGCAAGGAATTTATTCAAAAGAATACCTCGACGAGAACCGAAGGGAATAATTGTGGTAAATTTATATTCGAAAAGGCCTCTCGCAAATATTTTTACAGGGAGAAGACCTTCATTGTCCCGGGAAGTCAGAAAAGCCATTAATTCGTTGACCTTATCGTTAGTCCCTTTAAAATTTTTTAAAATTAAGAATATACGCTAAAAAGACAGAAAGTACTGAACTAATGCCTATAACTGCACATTAGTCGTAAATATTTATCTTGTGGATGAGCACGACCTCGGCCTTTTGGGCCGATTGTGCTGCATTTTTACTGGCCGTTCTTTCAGCAACTTATGGGCACATCCTTTCTTCTGAGGCGACTTTGTCACAATAATAGTGAAGGGACGTCAGATTTATGAGAAATAAATAGTGATTGAATGAGTGGGAGGTTGACGTCAATGAGGGGATATCTTGCGGGTGTTTTGTCCTTTGAAATTTAATTTTTTGCCTAAAAGTACTGTTTGTTCTCCAGGAGATGGAGACGATGTCTTCCGACACTCAGCATTTCTGTCTTCGATGGAACAATTATCAGAGCAGTATTACATCGGCTTTTGAAAGCCTTCGGGATCAAGACGATTTCGTAGACGTAACATTAGCCTGTGATGGTAGAAGTCTTAAAGCTCATAGGGTAGTTCTGTCAGCATGTAGTTCGTACTTTAGGGAGCTTCTAAAGGTAATTCAAACATTCTGTCAAACGTCTGAGCGTTACAGTAAACAACATGGTCTTTATAATTGTTTTCGCACAGAGCACACCCTGTAAGCACCCAGTCATAGTACTTCAAGACGTATCATTCTCAGATCTAAGTTCCTTAGTTGAATTCATCTATCACGGAGAAGTGAATGTTCACCAAAAAAATCTGACTTCATTTTTAAAGACTGCGGAAGTGCTTAGGGTCAGTGGGTTGACTCAGCATGCTGAGAGAGACGAGCAGGTAATTAAAGGGGAAAAAGCAGACTCTGGTCAAGAAGATATGTTATGTAATGTTAAAACATTTTAGATAAACTCATCACGGGATCGAATCCAAGGAGAACCTTCCCCAAATGAAGACTCTTCAATATGGAACCCCAACAGGGATTCTCCATCCTCTCAAACAGGTGTCCACAATCCCGCCACAGTCAATCAGATATTAAAAGCGGCGGCACTAGCGGCAAATAAGCATTCGTGAGTATGGGCTTCCACTTCTAGTTTTTTCATGAGGTTCGCACAATCTGAGACCATCAGAACTGTATTATTTCTAAGCAAAAGAATATTACAGTGTGTCTATTGAAAAGTCAAATTAATATAAATGTCCATATTCCATCGTGACCAACCTCGGGCGGCTCATTATGAAAAAAATATTCGACTTGTTATGGGACACAAATTTTAGGACATATCTTTTGCTCACACAAATTGCCTTAGTGACTAAGAATCAATGCTCAGTTCAGCCCTTGACCATTCATTAAATTTAAAGAAAAATTTAAACAATTGATATTCTCGCATATCGACTACTGAAGTTTTTCTCCACTTTCAATGTAGTTTTTGTATCAAGAATTTCAATGGTCACCTTTGCTGTTACAGAAGAAGCAGAAGAAAATCCCTAGAGGTCTCGGAAGACAGGAACACGCCACCAAAAATTTCAAGAATAGAAGAAACTCCTTTGCTTAATAATCGAGATGCAATAGAAAATTCAAACGGAAAAGAAAATAGCAGAGAGAGGTCAGCAACTCCGGAACAAGAAGCACCCGCCGATCTTTCGTCGGGGTCTATCAAGGCCAATGTAAGCCACCCTTAATCTCCTCAATCATCTCTCCTCGGAATACCTAACCCTTGATGTTGGTTACAGGCCAGATCGAGATCTCAGTCCCAGTCTCCTCCCATTTCCCAGCGTTTGAACGATGTCAGGTCGGAACCTCTTGGGCTTCTCTGCAACAACAGAGACGGGGTGAACAACGAAAACAGCGTCGATTCGACCGGTAGTCGGGACAAGGACTCGGACACCGAGGACAGCATCGGACTGCATGGAGTTCACGATCTTATGAGGGACAGAGTCCCTCATTATTTAACACCCAATAAATTATTTCAAGCTACCTCTCCTTTTAATTTTAATATTGCTGCTTTTAACACGGACCAGTTCACAGGTTAGAGCTTATGTTCTCTTTTGCAGTCCAGCTGAGCAAAAATCAATGACCTTATTAAATATAATAAAAGAAGTGTATTTGGACCAAATTCGAGTATAATTTTACTGCTAAAAAATTTCGAAGTCAATAGCTTAATGCAAAATTTAAGTTGGAAATTTCAGCAATTTTTTATTCCAGTAAATTGAATGTATCCCCAACCCAATGAGCTGCATTTAAAAATAAAATATTATTGAGGTATTTAAATTTTTTTCCATCTGAACTTTTCAGGTTTAGCACCTGTGCTGCATAGAAACTCGGATGGTTTAGCTGGGACATCAGCTCAAGGTAAATTTTGTCAAAGATGCTTTTCAGAAATAGTTAGTTCTGCTATACTCAGGTTTTCTGCTTTGCTTTAACGCAGTAATTCGTTAAAAAGTTTTTCTCGCATGTTTTACCATTCGTAAATTTTGGAGTGACAAAGTGGAATTGGTCTTAACTCGAAATTTTGCATTCTGCCTGGGTGGAAATTAGTAGTATTATATATTAAGCTTTTGCTTTTGCGCTAACTAAGAGTAAAAGGACGGGAACGTGATTTTTGAAAGGCAGAATTCTGTGTTGTGCAGATATTTTTCTTTCCTATACTTAACCTTGCATGCTTATAGTAACAAAGCTTGGTCTTGTGGTGAAGGTAAACTGACCTTTATGCATGGATTTAATTTATTAACTACAAAAAGAGAAAATTATTAAAATAAAACAATCTGGCCGGCCCACAAGAAATAAAGAAAAATGATTCCAAAAAAATAATAAATATTTTTTTTATTTCAGGGCCGGTTTCACTATTGAAGAAGGTTTTTACATGCGGATTATGCACAAAAGTTCTGTGCTCAAAAGCGAGTCTGAAGCGACACGTTGCTGACAAGCATTCCGCGCGACAGGAGGAATATCGCTGTCACATATGTGACCGTGTCTACTGCTCGAGGAACTCGCTAATGACACATATTTATACCTATCACAAGACCAGGCCGGGAGATGTAGACGTTAAATTTTACTAGAGCATAGGCCTGACTTTAATCCTTTGTTATGTCTCTGCATGCGTGCTTCCTTGTTTTGTAAACATGTTTCAAACAGGAGGATTGTTGTCCTTCAGGTATCTTAAAAATCCCACCGCCGTCCAGTGGAGGAATCAATGAGCCTCAGGAATGTCCTTTTTGCAAACGAAATTTCAGTTGTTACTATTCACTCAAGAGGCATTTTCAGGACAAGCACGAGCGTTCAGACACTCTGTATGTGTGTGAGTTTTGTCAAAGAAAATACAGGACTAAAAACTCGTTGACGACGCACAAGAGCTTACAACACAGGGGAACGGCGGGGATGTTGAAACGTTTACTTAAGACTTCCACTTTAATGGGGCAGCAGCAACCGCGACAGTAACGTGATTTATTCATTTTTTAAGTCTCCACCCTTTATTTGGTCATTTATAATTTTTAAAATGTTTTCTGAGTTGTATGTTTGTTTACCTTAAATTCTTCAACCGGTATAAGAAATACGGACGAATAGAAAAACGGCCTAATAATAGAATATTACTGTTATAATTGGTTTTACCAGAATTATGCATTGCCTTCTTGTTTTTAAAATAAAATCCGATATTCATTTTTAATATTTCAGGAGTATTAAATTTGAATGCAAACGCGCTGACGGTTGTTTTAATAAAAAGTGTGGCGTGCTCAGTTCTAACTTGAGCCTGAAGAGATTTTTTATCAGATATTATCAAAGAGAAAATCAATGTCTCCTTGGAAATCGGAGCATTGGGTTAACGTAAAAGCCAGTGGACAGTTTCCTGAAGTCATTTAGATGAGACATCATGAGGGTGACTATTCCAGTAAATTAGATAAGATAAGCCGTGCATGCAAAACTAATTATCATGCATTAGAACTATACTTAATTATGCTGAGAAAACCTTTAGTGTTCCGATGCTCCTGAAGCAAAGATAAACGCTTCTGAGAACGGCAAATCTTCCCAATCTGAAATAAAAACATAAATTCTGGCTGTTTTACGAAAATAAATACGAAACGTAATTATTTAAACGAATTAGGCCTCTTATTATTATTTGAAAGCTTTATAATTTCAAATACAGATTTAACTGAAGTTTGATGCATAATTACCACTTAATTTAACTGGCTCTTTTTAAAGCGCAAATTAAGCTCCAAGCATCGAATTAACAATAATTTTTGAGAAAACAAAAATAATTTCCTGACTTTAAATGTCTAGAACAAAACAGCCGAATAAGTGTGACTTAGAATGGGTCAGTCTTTGGCAAAATCGCCGCGCTGTGTCCACGATTTATTGGTAACCTTAAAAAAAAAGGCCTAAAAATGTTCTCTATTAAGAAAATGAAAAAATGTTGATGTAATTTTTGGATTTTTGTAATATAAATGTTTCGATTTTTCTGTTGTTTTTTTTTTTAAACTGAAGATAAATTTGTAAAAGAAAAGGAAAGATTTAAATTTAAAAAAGTGAAACGAATTTGCAGTTCTGCGAAATGAAGTTAATTTACCGAGTTTTAATTTAATTAATTCTTTATAATTTTAGCAAGAAAAAATTTTTAAAGTTATATTATTTTTTAATATTTTATAACTTTCACCTTATCTGTAATAGATAATGTAAAGTCTTTCCGTTAAATTAGTATTATCTTAGTGTAATTAAAAAAAAGGTTATTATAAACTTACTTTATGTGTTAAATTATTTGAGGTCAGAAACGATGGCTAATTTTCAAGATAATTTTTTTTTTTTAAGTCAAATCTTGAAAAGCCTAAAGCCACCATTAATTCGAGTTGTATGAATGTGGTCGTGATCATTTTTAAAGTTTTTTTTAAAGAATGCAGAAAACTGGAAGGTTGTTGCTTTGAGATTAAGATTAAACCGAAACGGTGGAGTGTGGCATTAGACTCAGTAATTAGGCCTATGAGGACGGCTTGCAGCATGAAATTAATTAGGACCATCGCAATGACTAGCTGTTTTAACCAGTTATTGTTTTATATTTTTATCTGTTTAATTCAACGAGTATTAAAATGGCTGGATGAAGATGTTATTTGTCTAGAGTCAGTTCAGTTCAATCAACTGTTTATTTGTTATGACTTTATTCGTTCACTGTCTTCTTATCAATTCAAAAAAGCTGGCCATCTTTTATTTTAAGAGTAACAACTCTTTACAAAAAAAGTAACTATTTTTCGATATTATAAACTCTTCCAAACTTCTGAAATTAAAATGCAGCCTTCACCATGTTTATAACGATTGTAAAATAATTCCTTCCCATTTGAAAGTTTTGCTTGAAACCTCTTTGCCAGCTCTTTTCTATAACTCTTTTATCTAAATAATCAACATATCGAATGAGATATCAATTAATTGTGCCAATTTACTCAAAATTAGGTTTCGATTAAAAATAAAACAAAGGCTCTAAATGTACAAATGACACTAAAAGAATTATTTAGCAAATTGCCATATGGTGGATGATTATAAAAATTCTGTGATTTTTTAATTGTGGTAACAAAAAACAGAGGAAAAAAAAACAAAAAAATGTATTTTTGTCTTATTTTTTTTAATTATTTTTCTTTAGTTAATTGTTAACAATATTATGTTTAATAAAAAATATTAAAACTTTCCGTTTTGCTTAATTGCGTTTGAAACTATAAAACCTTCACTGTATAAAAACCATTTTATTAACCATAACGATTTTATTGCCGTGCATTTCTTGCAGGAATTATTATAACGCCTCTGTTCTCTACGAATGAATGCGAAAGCAATTCAGTATCTAAGCCGACACTTCACTTCAAAAGCATACAGCAAATAAACACTTGTTTCCGGCTTTACTGCATTATTCCGACTTCCTGCCATGAAGTACAAAGCAATACCGTGAAAACTGAGTCAGTCTGTTTCGCGTTTATCTAATTTTTATATACTTTTCGAAATATCAAACTTTGCTAATGATTAGAATTACTCGAACCATTTAAATAGATGTAAAATTTTGTTAATGCTTACTCTGTCACTCAGTTACTTTTGCTACTTCTCTTGAAAAAATTGTTTTAAAGATTGTTGCATGCTTTCAGAGCATTAAAATTCAATTGTTTAAGTTTCCCCGAAGGGTTGAATTAAATTGCAATCACATATTCAATGCTAGAAAGAAATATCCTAATTTAATCTAAAATATTGTCAAATGTAAACCTAATTTCTTAGATCGATTTCCAAACCAGTTTTACATTGCCCAGCATCCACCCATTGCTCCGGCATCCACCCCGAACCGGAAGAATTTCTATGGCGCTTAACATTGAGATTTGGAACATGAGAAAACTCCTAAAAATTCATTCAATTCATTAAATCGTTCTTCCAATAAAGGCCGACTGTTTTGAACAGTGGTCGGCGCTTCCCCTGAAATCAATTGGATATTGAATAATTATTGTTGGAGATCGTCGAAGCGTGGAAGGCTATGGCAGTAGAACTTGGCAACTGGGAAAACAGTCACATCGCGTTATCCGGATACTGTATGAAAACCAATGAATTCTTTCAAATCCGTGAATTTGAAAATGGGCTGTAACGTGAGTAACGTTGGGTGCAAAGTGTCGGACCAGAGTTCCACTAAAGAAGACATGGGTATGAAGTTGGCGTCTTGCAGATTAGTGTTTTCTCAACAACAACTCCTAAAGCTCAACAGTAAATTTTCAAATCTGATAGAAACTAATACTCTCAAAGGTATGTTGTGCTGCTGATTGTGGTTTGACTCAAACTAAGTGCTATCTATTAATAGGTACCTCGTCTCAGCATTTTTCATCTATTAATATTGTTTCGTATAACCCAAAACTAACTTAAGCCAAATATAAAAAGGCTTTAAAATATTTATTTTTGTTTAGAGTCAAACAGAGAGCACCAAACTACCTGTCTCGGCGTGGTGGCCGAAAGATTAATTCAAAGGCTCATATGCAATGTAGGAAATTTGGATTCAAGGTTTTCCTCAAAATTTTTAATTAATTTAGAACCGCTGAAAACCAGTGTAAGTGAAATAAAAGTATTAACGACACCGTAAATAAAAGCTCTGTCTGATCTTAAATTATTCCGTTAACATTTTAGAATCAGGAGTCTCGGGAAAGTTTAAAATTTAAGTACTTAGTGCGTTTGGATCTTTTATCGACTCCAGCTCTTTATCCGGAGGTTTTTAATCCACCCGTGAAAATAATAGAAGGAACTGAAGACAAATCTTTGCCCCAGGGCTACGCCAAGATAAGAGTCCACGGAGAACTTTTAGAACAGTGGGCGGGGTTTCTCAGTCCGAACGGCTATCTGAGAAGGTATGCACTCCCGAAACCTTTCTTTGGCTTTAATGAAGGGTACTGATCTCACTCTTATTACTTTTAAGAGACAAAGTACAAGAAAGGTTTTTAGAATTGTTGACGAAAGCTGCAGCAGGGCCGTCTGAACCTTTCTCGCCCGCTCAAGTAGATGAATCCAAACACTGCGGATCACCGGGAAAAATTGTCGATCCTATTACGCTTTATTATATTTTGAAAAATTCACCTTCTCATCAAGTCTTTTTCGGTTCAGGTAAGATCCAATAAAACAAACATGAACAAAAATTTGTTATTTCTACTACAGCACAGAAGCGACACATTGTGATCTTCACAATACCAAATTTCCCAATTGTCTCACGGAAGCTTTTATCGTTTTCCAACAGATGACCCGTTTATCTCTCCTCACAGATAAAATAAATGGGTGTTAAAGAACAATCAACTGCAATTTAAATTAAAAATTAATTCCAGATGAATGTAACGAATCGAGATTTCCTGATCCACGTGATTTTCGCATTGCCATAGTAGAGGGAGTACCGGAAACTCGGCTACACATTTCTTTCCTGTCGCCCACCGCCCAATCCATTGTATCAGGTATACCCTTGTGTTATGTACAGCTGAAAGTGTACAGCAGACAGTGATTTCTAATTCTTTTAGATCTTGAAATATCGATAACCTTTGGAATCGGAGTAGCGGGTTGGCCTATGGAAACTAACTATCCTTTGAGGTTGCCTTTGGATCACGTTGACGTCTTGTTGGGATACAGAGCCGCTCAATTAGTGAGAAATTTTTTTAATTTTATGCACAATCTCTTTCTTTATTTTCAACGAAACTTTAATTCAACCTTACCCTCTGGCTGTTATACTTAATTGTTACACTCACTTGGGTTCAAAGTTGAAGTATACAAAACTTGACAATAAACATGATTTTTTAGGGTTATTACCTGGTGCCAAAAGGTCCACATTCATCGGTCTACTGCGAGGATAGATGCTCTATGTGGGAGATAAGGACATTGCCGGCGGAAATGTTGTTGGAACATCATTATTCCCCTACCAGTGTGGTTGCCAGGGTTTATAAAATATTGACGTGCTTATTAGAAATATTGAAAGCGAGAGGCGTGAAAACTGTTAATAAGTAATTTTAAAAAATTTTTCAAGATACTTTCAATTGGAAACCAAATTCTTATAATTTTATGAGAAAAAATATTTCTTATGACAGTTTCATATTTCAGATATATCTTGAAAAATTTATTGCTTTTCGAACTGGAGCAAAAAAAGCGAGTTCAACAATGGAAGCCGAAAAACATATCCCGAAGGGTACTCACGATTTTAGATAGACTTCATGCTTTTATACGAAATCAGATGGTTCCAAGTTACATTTTTATGGAGAAAAACCTGCTTCTGCGGGAAGACACCTTCGAGGACGATTTTGTCAGTGACAGAGAAATAATAGAGCAATACCTCAAGCAACTGCACAACGATGAATTTAGAGCGGAAATAGACGGCAGCCAGTGGATTTCAGCTAAGGACGAATTGGAAAACGTTAGAACTTCGGATAAACCTTTTGCCAGATTTCTACACGCGGAAACGACCTATAGCCGACGCCATAATTGTCGATCCTTTTAGGTTCTCCTTCAAAAATGGGACAATGTTATAGCGAGCATGCTCCCGCCCAGATCAAACAAAACTAAGAGGCTAAGAGCAATGAGCTCATCGGCTCTTGTCAATTACACCAATCAGCAAATGGAATACATCGCTGTACTTATTCGAGAGATGCTCAAACTGAAAAAAATTCAACAGACGAATGCACTTACAGATTTTGAAAAACCCAATAAGGCCTTCAAGGAACAGTCGACCGACAAAGAGGATTTCATCTACCTATTGCAGTTGATGTTCGATCAAGCCAAACAGAAAATAATAACCGCTTCCTCAAACTTTTCAAATAAGAAAATACCTAGCAAGAAACTTCTCAAATTAGATCAGATGCTGCTTAGCTATGACATATCGACGTCTATGATAGTTGACGACATTAGGAGGAGTAAAATTCAGTATAATTTTATTGATGATTTGTCGGTGGTAATGAAAGTGAGTTTAAACTGATCAACAATAAAAATGGGTCAAAATGGTTGCGCTGAATATAGGTTTTGAAACTCCAAAATCATAAGGTAAAGATGTAGTTCAAGCTAACATTTTTCCAGATAATAGAATGCCTGCACAAAGCAATGGATTCCGATGGGAAGGTTTTAGGACCCGTTCTGCGCCCATATTTAAATCAGATATTTAGGGGCTCCCACGAGAACTGTTGGTTTCTCTGCGAATGGAATAAAAAAACTGATCTTTCGGAGGTTATATAATTTATACTCAAATTATAGTTTCTTCCCAATGATAATAGTAATTTTTTCTATCTATTTATTCACCTCTTTTGATTATTTATTTATATGGATATTTTTTTTATTCAATAAGAAAGAAAAATATTTCCCTCACAGAGGTTGCTTATCAAGTTAGTTTGTAAAATTTTCAGTTTGAGGCAATTGGAGCCTTCAGCGAACTCGTGCTCTCGAGAAGTATAAGTCCATTACAGGGGATAATAAATTCAGCAGACAAAGGATGGAACTGGGCGACACACTGCATGCACATTATGGCTGAAATAACGGTATGCTTTATAATATTATATAATAGAAATCCTTTAATAAATTTTGCCAGCCTTTGGGCCTGGTCTGCCTCTAATGATTTTAGCTGCGCTTATAAAAGCAAACTCTTTGAAATCTTTACATGTTTCCTCACGGGATTAGGAAGATCACTCGACCAGAATTATCACGGGGGAGAAAATTAACTTCATGGATTCCGGAGTCAGGCTAATATTTGCCCCCTCTCCCGGCAGGACCCTACGGTGCAATGTATCCATGAAAAAATATTCAACTTCTGATGTAGGCGAAGCTTTAAATGAAAAACATGGATCCGATAGCCGCTACGCTACAATTAAGTCCTTTCAGGATCTGTTTGAAACGATCATTTCTTCCTCCGGAAGTAGAGATAATACTCTTAAAATAAAGGGTAAAGTACAGCAGAAAGGATTCTTCATTTCCACTTGCATGTCTAAAATGTGAAAGAATTAACCTCGGATTAATTTCAGGGGTTTCACAATTGAAAAATCAAAAACTGAGGAGTGGAAAACAGCCGTTTCATGTGCAGCTGAGAGACGGAAACCCGTTTACAATAGCTTCTATGGAAACAAGGCGGCAGGGAAACCACAGAGGACTGGGAAGTATAGTGCAGGCATTAATATCTCTTCAGAAACTTACTGTAAGTAAAAAATATTGTTAAAATTCCTATTTTTCCTATTGCTTAATTAAAAATTTTAACTCTAGATACTTCAGGAGCTTTCTCAGTATCTGCCAGAGAACGAAAAAATGCGGGTGTTGAGCGATATAAAAAAACTTTCAAAAGAAGTTCAACGAGTTGCTGTGGAAAACTACAGGAAGAAGAAAAATTTTTCTCTCACTGCAAGAAGTCGATTTCACGTCAAGGTAGATAAAAATTCATTGTCCTTCATTCTAATAAAATTATAAGACATGAATCTCTCAAATAAGACCTCAGACTTTATACATCAAAGTTACTCTGAAAAAAACGCTTCTTTTTCAAAAGATAATTTTGTAGTGGTTTAACGACTAAAAAAAAATTGTCGAATTTAAATTTATGTCAACAGAAGTCTGGAAGCGCGTTTTCGCTTGGGTCAATTCAAAAAAAAATTTCCAAGATTTATTCTGGTGGCATGGAAATGTCATCGCCGATGGACTTTGGGAATTATAAGAGCTTCAACGAATTCTCAATTTCCAATCAAAATAACACAATTCAGAAGGAAGTAAAAGATTGCGAGGAACAGTTAGACAAAGAGCCTAAAAACGTAAAAGAAGAAACTTTGAGAGGCACTTGCAGGCAATTGCGTAAAGCGTCCCGATCGACTGCATTTGGTAACAAATTTTCTAAAATATTGATTTTTGGTTGGGGCTTCTTCCAAAGAAGTAATCTCTTTTTAGCTCTTCTTTAGTATCTTTAAACATCTAATAGCAATTTAATAATTTTTTCAGGTTACAGCACTTCCTGCACTTTACCGAAACCTGGATTTTACAGAAAGGGATCTTCGAAGTCCTCCATTAACACTCCCTTTTATATTAAAGTTTCTTCGTATGGTTGCACGTTTGCTTCTCACAAAATTTCATAAGCCAAACAATAAAATTTTTAAAAGTTTTCAAGAGTATGAATGCTCTTCAGTAAGTCTGCTTAATTAAAAAATCTAACAAGCAAAGCGCAATTATTAGAGTTCAAATCCACACTTATAACAACAGCAGATTTTGATTAAATCACAAAAATGTTAATATAATATTTAGAAGGATTGGCCGCTGTTAAAGATTTCAAAAAAAAACCGAGAACTCATTGAATTAACATCGCAGTAGAGCATGAAGGAAACAGCTCAAATCAATTCATTCAGTGGTCCGCAGTACCCTTTCATTCATTTTACCCCTTTATTTATTTCATAACTAATTTTCAATATTTTTTATTAAATTTTTTAATGGTTTGAATTGGTTGCCCAGAATTAGCCAAGAGGAGCACATTTTATAAGTTCTCTGAACGCTTTTGCTTTTAAGGAATTTCAAAGACCATTCGTGATGTTTCATTATGACGTTAAGAATTAACATTCCAGGGGACGGATTTTTAGATAACTTTTATAATTATCCAAACATCGACCCCCATCAAATTAATGACGGTTTTGCAAAGGAAATAACGGTTAATAGAAAATTTCACAAGATGTGGTAGCATGATTCATTCTTTCATTTAGAAACCAAGCTAAATAACTGATACAGGGCTACAGAAGCGGGGTGGGAACGGAGCGATCACGCTTCCCTCGATATCGATCCTCTCTTCCTTACCCAGCCACCCTCGTTCATAGCTGGACCATTCTTAGATTGGAATCGGGTGTGCCTCAAAGGAGTTTCTCTTACCCTTAAATACTGTGTGAGTTTTCTTTGAGTGAATTTCTTTATTTTTTCTACTTTGTGTGATTGCTACTGCATGAACCGTTGAGACGATTCATTTTTCTTTAAATCCTTTAATTATTAATTAATTCAACAGTTTCTTTTGTTGAATCTAACACAGACAATGTGAATCATAGAATCTATGACAACATACAACAACATAGAGTCTATGCAGACAACTAAAAATACATAAAGAACCAACTTTTTAAAGTCAAAGCACAGATACTCAAAGAATTACGGAATCTAATAAAAAGTGTTAATATACACACACACACATTTCGGCCATTAGCCATCAGCAGAAAAAGTGTTGATCTATTAATACATTTGGAAAATAATTTTTTTATTTTAATCTTAATTTATAAAACAATGCGACACATTGACATATACAAATAATAAAGAAAGTCAGAAAGCAAACAGTCCAATACAGGAATTATACTTTAAAATTTTTTTTTAGGTGACTGCCAGAAAATATGAGCAAAAGCACAATGAATTTCGGAAGATACTCATCCCAAAATCAAAAGACAAGACAATAAAACTTTAGCAATGGCCGATACGTCTTCTTCATCTTCAGGAAACTGGGCCGGAGGCCAAAGAAAAGAAATGACTCCGAACGTGACATTGCACGCCTGGCCCATACCGAAGCTTAATTCAAGTTTGAAACAAACCGATGATACGAATTATCTCGTTGAAAAAAACAGCGAAAGTGCCAAAAACTATACATTTAGCCTTCATAATCTTAATGCAACTGGATATGTTGCAATTGATGATGATCTAATTGATACGGGTTCGCAAAGCTTTCAGAATATTTTAAAATCCCAATGGTATTATAATATAAAATATTATAAAATTGTATTTTCAGGTTTAACGGACGTCCAAACTTTTATATTGGCAGGAATCGCCACTGTCATTCCTTTGCTCGTTATAGTAGTTCTTATTCTGGGTGTAAAATATTGTTGGGGGAGATACAGGACGAAAAAAGAGGAAGACTACGATGGAGTTTTGCAAAAAGAGGAAAGTTCGGAACCTTTGGAAAAACTCCAAACCTATTCGTTACTCCAAGAAGTTAGTTTTTTTTGTAATTTTCTATCAAATTTAAAATCAATGCTTTAAATTTCAATCAAAAATTGCGTATTTTCAGCCAACTTTCTCATAGTTTTTAAGAAAAAATTCTGTTTCAGTTAAAATCTAGTGAATCTCAATTCACCGTCACACAAGAAGATCCGTCGAGTACACCTTCCACACAGCTGCCAACACCCAAAAGCAATGGCAGTGTAATAACAATGACTTTAAAAAACAATCACCTCATTGTAGAAACAGAAGAGACAACTGTAAGTTGTTGATCATTGATTTTTAAAAAGATGATAACGATTTAAATTTGCTGAATTTCGGCGAAATTTGGTTGTGAAATAAATGTGAAAAGTTACATTTAAATACCGATTCTTTTTTAGAATACACCAGAAGGAACCAAAATGGAATCCAAGGGAACAACCACTAAATTTGTCACATCGAAAGCACCGGACTTCTGCTTCGAAAATCACACCCAAATTGTAACAGGTTTCTCAAAAGAACTGTCCGAATCGCGATTGGCAAATGGCGAAGAAAACTCCAATGCAGCCCTGTCGTTGACAAATCACGGGGCTCTCGTCCATAATGTCCCCACAGAAATAGAAAATGAATTAGAAAAAGGAAGTTGCAATACAGGTGGGCACCCTAAAATGATTTGCCGACATTAACTTCCGCCTGGTGTGTTCTCCCGTGAAATAACTTCTAAAGTAAATACTGTATTTAGGTGTTATGCTTTAGGATTGTCGCAATCGGATTTAAGTGTGTCATCAACAGAGAGCCAGAATCCAAGTTATTGCTACGGGAATCAAACGGGTTACGACTGCGGATGTTATGGCTATCCAGAGTATACGGGCTACATTCCGGCGAACTCTGCTGGTAAACAGTCAAATCTCAGTCAAATGTGAGTTTCTCGGATTTTATTCAAATGTCATTCGTTTTTGAATGATTATAATATGTAATTATCAAATGCTGCAGGGGACCAAAAAGCCGTGACATTTCTGAGAAGGCGGAAAGTGCTGACTCAAATCAGACTGACGGCCAAACTGAAGGTCAATCATTCAAAGATATTCTTATGTCGGACATCCAAGCGCGAGAGAAGAGGGTGCAAGACACAAGGTAAATGACATTTACCCATTGAATACTTTTGAAAACTTTGAATTGGAAACCTTTAAATGTCTTTTTTAGAACTCTGGAACAAACTGCGTGTGAAAACGGCGATTCTGTCGTCTGCAATAAAACTGAAACATCACTACCAAATAGCACATGCTTTGTCAAAACGACAACTCCTGAATCTCAACCGATCCATTTAAAAAATGAAAAGTCTCAGTTAGAAGGTAGCCAATGCTTCTCAAATGATGGGATCAACGGAAAAGAAACAGAAAGAAGTTGAGGTGAAATAATTGCAGAAATTTGAAATGTACACCAAAACGAAATTTGTGCAAAATTTGAAAGAAATCGGTCCGAGGGAAACGGGTCAAATTTCGCTTTAAAATTTTGATTCTCGGTCTTTGCATACAGACAGACAGACAGACAGACGCGAAAACCAATTTGAATAAAACCGTTTAAAAAAGGGACATTGAAGAAACCTACCAAAAAATGTGAAACGAACTGTCAATCGTCCGCTGGGTGCACAGGCTTTTTTTCATATAATACTTATCTTTAGCAGTTAAATGAATTTTATCCCGATTATAAAATGAATTTTGAAAATTTTGCAAGAAAACTTGCGAAGGCCCTTTAACATCACTTATAATTTGTTTCATCATTTATTATGAGAAAATCACTAAAGATCATAATATGTAATCATTAATTTTTATGAATTTTTAAATTTTATATTCTCTCTTTAATCTAATAAAGTTAAACATTAAATTAAAACATACCTTATTAATAATAACGACAAGCAATGAAGTATAATTTTTTTCTTGTATGAAATAAGCTCTGCTCAAGAACTTATTAATGGCATAAATGTATGAATAGAAATTTTTAAATATTAATTATAATTAAATAATTATTAATGAGATATTTATTTTTTATCCCAAAGCACTACGAGAAAAATTATTTTTAAAAAGTGTCTGGTAAGAATGAGTAAATTACCGCCATTTTAACCGCCATTACAAATTTTCATTTAACGGAATATCAGTTTCTCGAATTGAAAAATAATGACTTAAGATTGAACTTACCAAGGAATGAAATTCATCCGAACATTAATGTAATAAACACACAGCCACAAAAAAATACATACTTTTGAAATTACACTTACAATTACTTAAAAACTAAAAATAATACTTTGCACATTAACACCGTTCACTCTCCGAGTTTTTTTTAACGTGGCAGCATCCACTAAAACCACGTTCAAGATTTTTGTCCATAAATGACATCTTAGCTACGATAAAATGAAGATGGCTGAGGGGGCTACTGTTGTGAGGAGAAATCGTTCTGGAACTAGTCGAGAGGTTGGTTACTTTCCCTAAAGTATGCTTTTAAATTGTTCTTTACTATTTAAATCATTTAATCATAATATGAGGTGAAATTAATTAAAGAAATTTACGTAAAAGATTTCAATGTAGTTCAACGCCTTTTTCATTTATTAGTGAACTGTCCTTATGAATGATTTTATGTTTTTTTACATAAGGGTGGTCCAAGTTTTACTAAACACACTTTTAGGAACGACTTTTACCGATGGTTGTTTTTTTAATAGCTGTTTGAGGAATTTTTCACTCCAAAGTTAAAGAGTAACAGTCATGGGAAAAGCAAAAGCTGTATAAACAAATACATTTTATGATTTCAGGATTTCTGGCGATGGCCGGACGAATCTTTCGATGACATGGATAGCACTCTTGCTGTTCAACAATACATTCAGCAACAGATTCGAAAAGACCCTGGGAATATAGAACTTATATTGACTCCACCTGATTCACAAGATGAAGGAGTATGGAAGTATGAACATCTTAGACAGTTCTGTATGGAATTAAATGGTCTTGCTGTATGTATTGAATTGTTAAGAGATTGAGCAGTTATTCAACAGTTGTTTAAATGGAAAAATACTGTTTAGGTTCCACTTCAAAATGATTGTCACCCTGACACTTGTAACCAGATGACAGCCACAGAACAATGGATATTTCTCTGTGCAGCTCACAAAACTCCTAAGGAGTGTCCAGCTATAGATTATACAAGACACACTTTAGATGGAGCAGCTTGTTTGCTTAATAGCAATAAATACTTCCCAAGCAGGTAAAGTAACCAAAAAAAAATCATTTACACCATAAGAGCAGAATTTCACATTTGTACTCTTTTAAGTTAAACATAATGAAGAAAATAATCATCTTTCTGAAGTTTATTTTTAGTTTTTTACATTCTGGAATTGTTGTTTCAGGGTGAGCATAAAGGAATCATCAGTAGCAAAACTTGGCTCTGTTTGCAGGAGAGTATACAGGATATTCTCTCATGCATATTTCCATCACAGACAGATATTTAATGAATTTGAAGGTCAAACATATCTGTGTAGGAGATTTACAATGTTTGTCACCAAATACAATCTTATGTCAAAGGATAATTTAATTGTTCCAATACTTGAAGATGAAGTGACTAATGAATCAGAAGCATGAGGCAAGACCAAACTCATGTTTTAGTAACATATGTGTGTTATAATTCAAACACTCTTTTTTAGGGTGACACAAGGACTGGAAATTCATTGTAAAATACAGATAAAGCCAAATACAAAACGTAAATTTTGTTATTATTTAATGTATTGTAAATCGAGTTTTGAAGTGTGTGTATTTCTGAAGTTTCTGAAGTGATTTGTTTTCATTTGTACAAGTAATAAATAATTTTTTATATAATTATCTATAGGGATGCATAGCTTATAATTTATTTTTAAAAATTTTAAATAGTCAACTGAGCACTAAACAGTTTTAAACATTCATATGAGAATCTACCACTTAAGGCAAAAGCTTTATATTCTTATAATAAACGGAATTTTTGAGCTGAGTTCTGTTTGAATGTTTTCCCTTTACCGAAGACGTTTGAGTCTTGCGCCAACATCTTGCCAGAGGTATATCAGTCCTTTGAGTACTGGACCAAAATCGGTGGTGTTCGCCGTCATTTCGTCATGATTACTTTCTAGTACTATAAATCTCATCCCTTTTTCAAGCAAATATTAGCTCAATTATTCTAATCATTGTAGTATATTTTATTTATTACAAAAAATACTGGCTTAGAGAAATTGGTAACTTAGCAATAGTTATCAGAGGAAGTTGGTAGTTTTAGCGCTAAGCTTCAGTTTATAATAAAATTATAATCAACTGCTTTATTAAGTTGAATATTTATAAAATACAGCAATATGTACATAAGATTGAAAGTACAATTTTTTGCTTTGGTGAAGCAAAATTACATTTGAATTTATTTCCGATTCCGATTTCACTCAGTGTTAATTCTAAAAAAAACAGTTTTTGAAACTGTTATAATATTTTTCGTCTAAAATTATACCAAACATCTCTGGTTAGGGTTCAAATGATCTCTCCGAAGTCATGCGAAAACAGATGTCCATTTTGAACACTATTATTCATTCCTCTCATCTCATTTCATCATCGTTTGAATTGTACAGTTCTAAGTCTACCTCAAGGACCAGAATTCTGGTTCTCACGTCGTAGTGTCGTCCTGATTGGTGAATCTCTTGAGCAAGTTTGCCTTCTTCTTTGTTTGCCTCGTATTGTCTGCTCGAGGTTTACCTGTGTGCCGTTGGCTGGATTTCCAAAACGCACTGCATTTACCCGGTGCCTGATACCTGAAAGACAGCAGAGCGACACATGCTCGCCAGTTCGGGAGCTCATTCTGATACCTCACCAATGTTCGACTCACCCAGGCTCGTTGACATCGAGCTCTTCCCTCGATATCAGAATGTGTATCGTGGGAATATCCCTTCTCACTATAAGAGGTTCCAATTGTGGGATGCAGGGATCCCAGTGATCCTCAATTCTGGAAGAGCAAAACAACCGTTTTTATGTTCTTTAATGATCACTCCTGTTTTCAATTTATTTATTATTAACTCTAAAAACGAGCTGCTTACTTATTGTAGCAAATTTTTGAAATTTGATGAGCATTGTACTTTCTTTTAAGTATTTCGGCACAAGATATGGCTTTTCCGAGACTCGGACCAACACCTGTCCAGACGACTGCTTTCCCCCCTTTCATTGCTTCGATGGCATACTCCAATAGATTCTTCATTTTACTTCCGGCGGAAACCTAAAACAAGTTTTGTTTAAGTATCGAAACGGATTCCGACTCCAATTAAGTAAACATTTAACTAACAATGAAAGGCGTGTACGTGACGGAAAACCACCAAACTTCGGAGATACGAAACAAACTCATTGATTTATACCAAACCAAAGCACAACTGCCTCCCCCGCGAAATATGTCACCCCAAAGAAGTGTACGTAACACCTCTGATATCTTCTGCCTCCCATTTTGTTTGAAACAAAAACACGTGAATCTTTACTTTCGGAACAATTAAATTTAACTTCTTCCCGGAATACTTTAAATAAATTGTTAATTTTTTTTTTTTTTTGTTAAAAACAAATCCCCCGCCGATACATAAAAAGCGTGGGAACAATGCGGCGGACATGGAGGCGTATTTTTTAGCCGCGGAGAGAGTATAATTACTTTTCCGCTCCCGAGTCTGAATCAGCAATGCGTTGCATTGAAAGAGACTTTTCCGGCGAGTGTGGAATCTAACCCATTGAATACACATTCCATTGAGAACTCTGATTGAAAAAATTGAGTCTCTTTTTCCCTCGGAAGAAATCTATAGATTCCAACACCGAATTAAAGTAAACGAAAGATAATATCTGAAACCAACATTTTTAATTTTCTTTTCGTTTGATGGATCGGTTATTTGTTGGTTTTTCGAGTTTTTTCTCTACATTAGTCCCATTATACGGAACATTCAATTTAAAATTGCCCTTTTCCTCGGAACAATCAAATCGCCATGGGCGATCTCAGAAATGTGGAAAATTTAGTATACAAACTTCCCCGTAAAAGAAATTAATTCTCAAACATCAAACGTCCGCTTGTATTTTTATAAACTTCGAAAACTGTTCTTAATTTTAAATATGAAATTTTATACTCGAAACAACCACGACGTTTTTGAAATAAAAATAATACGGTTCATTCGGGCATTGTCGACATTTATCAACATGAGCAAGCAAATGGTCGTGTTCAGCTGTCATCATTGTTTGTTTTCATTTCACTGAGTTTATTTGATTGTGTAAAACATACTGAATGGCCAATGGATCACTCGAATGGAGACGTCTCACATTTACCTGCATCCACACAAAGTCCTCTGGAAGATTTGGGATCGGGATTTTTTCTCTATCCATGACATCCTCAACCTGTTTTCCCTTTTTGTAATTATCCATTCTGAAAAAAAAAACAAATTCGAAACTCGTAAATCCACATTTTCTTTTAGTTAGTTTAGTTTGGTTAATTTAATTTTTTGTAATTTAGTTAGTTTAGGTCTTAATAAAAAAATTAGCCGCAAATGTCTTCACGTTAACTCTTTAATTTGAAAATAATCCAGTGAAAAAATTTGCACTGGAGGGTCTTTTTATGTTCCTGTCGTTTGACAGTGTTCAGATTCTTTCATTTTGGTGTCATCTTGTTACTGTGTTTTTCCTTTCTATTTAAGACTCACCTTTTCTCAGATTTAACTGTTTTATATATTAAACTACTCTTATATTTTTATTGGAGAGTAATATTTTATTTAATCATCCATCAATCTAGTGTTCAGTTTAAAGAGTGGGAGGAAGAATCGACGCCACGATAAGGCAGAGAAGTTATCTCAGTGAAAAACCACCGCAAATGGAAAAGCAGAAGATCAAATAGGAGAATGAAAAAAGGCGGAGCAATATCTCTCACCAGTGAATTTTTGAAATTCCAACACGGGCACCGAGTCAGATATTGCTCATATTTGGCGCCTTTCCTCCCGTCCTTTATTACTATCCACTTCTCTCCCTTGTTGTGCCCCCAAATAGGTCACCATCTCCTCAATTCAGAAAGCAACTTCTCTTTCCTCGGCCGAACCCCGATGATAAATTCCAGACAACTTAATGCTCCAATATAGTGCCAAGGCCGAAAGGCAATTAAAACGCGCCTGAGAGTGGGAAAGGGGAGCAATTGAGGCCGCTCCCTCCCCTCATTTCGCTCCTATCTGTCACCGCAGGAGAAGGCGTTTTCGCGCGAAGGGGAGGAACTCAAGCACCAGAAGAAAACCCTCGTCCGGTTTCCTTCAGTTTCGTGGTTCTCCGGCTTCGACACTCCACAACAGCAACAGGTCAGTCAATTCACTTTCATTCATTCCATTCAAAGGTTAAATTCGACCTCTGAACCTTTTTAAATTTATTACTTTAAATTAATTAATGGTAAATTTAAAACAACAGTAATTTTTAATACAGAAAATGTGTTACGCTTGGTTTTAGAAAATAATTCAATTTTTAGAAAATTTTTTCTATTGCTCTCAAATTTTAACGCACAGTTATTCTGCATAAATTTTTCCTTACAATTTCTAATGTGTTTAGTACAGCAGTCCTTTAGTGTAAATACATTCGTCAGATATAATGCACGAAAAACTTCAGGAAAATTTTCATCAACTAAAAACCCAATATTTAGCCAAATTTTCTGAAGTTTATTTTTACATTTAAATCGATACACATAAATACACAAACCGATAACTCAGAATAATTTGGCAATTTACTCTGACATTACCACAGGGTCTTTAGTGGGGTACTGTAAAACTACAGTCGCGCGCACAATATACAGTAGCGCTCAAAAGTATTTTGACAATACAAAATTTATCGTTTTCCACCCGTAAGAGTTACTTACAAAGTGAAATTTCATTATAATGCTTTACAACAGTTATAACATTTATTAATTTAATTGAATTTTTAATTATTTAATTTAATTTTTTTATTTATTATTATTTAATTTAATTATTTTAATTAATTTATTTAATAATTAAATAACAGAGGAAACAAAGAGTTTATAATAATAATAAAACTAAGTAAGAGTATTAAAGTAAAAGCAGAAGACTAAAAAGAATATAATATTCTTTTTACATTATTAATAGTATTGATAACTCAATAATATATAATAAAATCTTATAGTAAAATAATTAAATAAGAAACTATTAAATTTTGTATTGTCAAAATACTTTTGAGCGCTACTGTATATATAACTTTTGTGAACTTCGTCGACGATATTTCGGCGTTACTTTTCTCTTCGACATTACTTTTCTCTTTCAACTTCGAACTCCTCTTTCTCTTCCACCTTTTGCCCACAGCACTCTTGATTTTTTTCTAAAATCATCTACCTCCGCATTACTCATATGTTAATGAAGCGCTTCATTCTGCAAAACCGGTGAGCTGTAAATTTCACACAAAAATACAGATATCGCTTTCAGAATTTAAAGGTTTCATCTTGGGCTTCTTTCGTTGCACAATGAGTGATTCACGTTTCTCCACGAAAAGACAACTCTTCCCAAAAACTTTATCAAAATATATTCTCTTTCGAATTTAAAGATGGAAACTTGCCGAGCCAGAGAGACTGGAAATATTCAGCGAATTATTAAGAACAGAAGGCAGAGTTTTCGGCATTTTTTTCCTGCTATCTGCCGCCGCTTTCAAAACCGGGAACAATTTCGAACCTAACCGAGGCGGAATTTCCGAAGCAATTGGTCCTAAAGGGTAATTTTTTTTCTTATCCCATGGAAAACTTTCACTCGAATTGAAAGCTCGCGTGGAAAACTCAGATAATTTCTGGTGACTCTTTCTGTTCTGCGCCAAATTCGTTATAAAGATTCTGGTTTTTTCATCGATTGGTTTATCGTTGAGAATCTTCAACGATTTCGACGAAAGGACGACGGCGTCCAGGTATTTCCGATCGGAGACAACGGGATTTCCTTCGGAGTTGAGTACCTCCAACTCCGGCAGAGTCGACAACGTTTCCATAACGTCCTTCAGGTCTTTCAGTTGGTTGTATTCAATGCTGAGCTTCGAAAGAGACACCAAATTAGACAGGCATCGCATCGAGGACATGTTATTCTTGGACACATTCAGAACCTTGAGTGTTTTTCGCAACTGCGAGAGTGTGAGTGGATCGAAGTAAAGGGTTTCTCCCGGGGGTAAACGCTGATTCTCCAAATGCAGCTCGGTCAGGCTCACCAGGCTTTCGAGTCCCTCCACGACGGAGATCTCGTTGTTGCCCAAGTAAAGCTTCCTCAGGGACGTGAGCCGGTTCAGGTTTTCGATTTTGCTTAGGAGATTGTGCTGCAGGTAAAGATGAGTCAGATTGGGGAAGTTCTCCATGTTTTCCAGGGTGCGCAGAAGGTTGTTCTGCAGGTACACGACAGTAACAGACTGGCACTCCGGGATTGAGGCGATGCCGTCGATGAACTGCGACTGAAGCTGCAAATGCGTCACTCTTCTCAGATAATCCATGTCGGTTTCGTCCTTTTTCCTGGGTTGCAACTGATTTTTATTTGAAATTTTACGAAACAAATATTTCGTCGTTAATTTTACCATTTTTTTTTTTTGGATTAAAAAAAACTTTCCAAGTTTTTTGTAAATATTATTGGATTGGAAGAATCGGGGGTAGTGTTTTAGAAGGCTCTGAAAATTTCATACAAATTAAATATTCATCTATGCTTTGCTTTAAAAAATTTTTGCGGTTTCTTTACCTTAAACATATAATATATAATAATAATTTAGCCTTATCTCGCCCGAGGGCATTAAGGGAGTATAAGCAACAAATTTTTTATAAGCAGCAATCAAAAGAAAGTTATAAATTATGTACAAATCCAAAGAGAAAGAGGCAACAGATCAGCTATAGCTTTTAAAGTAAACAAAATATGCAGAATTAACAAATTAAATATGAAATTATGAGATGGATAAGCAAAACAATAAGTGACACAAATAAATATAACAAAAATTGTCAATAAATTAAATATAAGATTATAAGTTAAATGAATAAAACAATAAATAACATAGATTAAATAAATATCATAACAAAAATTAAATAAAATCTTAACAGTCAATAAATTAAAAATAAGTTTAAAAGCTAAATAAAACTAATAATAAAATAAAACCAAGCTCCCAAAGACATCGAACAAAGCAAAATAACCTTAAGAAATTAAAACTCGGCGGTATTTTGAAAAGTTTTGAACCTTTTCGTTAACTTTTAGGCAGTTACCTGTTAAAATCTTCAGATGTATATAAGATATTTCAAGTTTCGTGTTGGGATGCTTTCTGAACTAAAATCGGAATATCGATTGGAGACACCAAAAACCCCTAAGAGCGATGAAAGCAACAATCCCGGGCCTCTGAATCTCGTTGAAATGATTTTCAATAAAATTAATAGAAAGAAAGCTCTCGAAAAAAATTGCGTGAGAAATGAGACGAAG
This sequence comes from Brueelia nebulosa, assembly GCA_028293925.1. Lineage (NCBI taxonomy): Eukaryota > Metazoa > Arthropoda > Insecta > Psocodea > Philopteridae > Brueelia > Brueelia nebulosa. Next base: position 17,887 of record JAQIBA010000054.1, on the reverse strand, counting down.
AAAAAATTGTTGAGCTTTCCAAGAACATAAAGAAAGCTAATTACAATCGGAAAATAAGATGAAAACTGGCAATGACAGAAATCAATTTTTATTCTCCTGCTAACATCTTTTTTTCTCCCCCTTAAAAAAGCCCCATATTTTTTCGCTGAAAATATGATTAACTCCCGCTTTTCCATGTCAGTTCGGATTCGATTACAGATTAAAATGGATGTGCAAGAATTCAGAATAAAAGGAAAAGAAATGGTCGATTATATATGCGAGTATTTGGAGAAACTACCCACGAGAAGAGTCACCCCCAGCATCGAACCGGGCTATCTGAGGCTGCTTTTACCCCCCGAGGCGCCCCAGGAACCTGAGCCATGGGAAGACATCATGCAGGACGTGGAGAGCAAGATAATGCCAGGTGACCGCCATATCTCTTCTGAATCAGCAAAAACTCAAATTAACATTTGTGTATTTCCTCCAGGAGTGACCCATTGGCAGCATCCCAGGTTTCACGCTTATTTTCCGAGTGGGAACTCCTTTCCCAGTGTTTTGGGGGATATGCTCTCGGCAGGAGTAGGCTGCATTGGGTTTTCATGGGTGAGTGATGATCACAGCAAAGTTATGAAACAAAGAGAGAATAATATTTCCTTTCGCAGGCAGCAAGCCCGGCTTGCACAGAGCTTGAAACCATAGTGGTCGACTGGTTTGGCAAAGCCATAGGTCTTCCAAAAGAATTTCTAGCTTTGGAAGAGGGTAGCAAAGGAGGTGAGATGAGTTTTGGTATTTCATTATAACCGACGGTATAATTCCGGCATTTATCACAGGTGGGGTGATTCAAACGTCGGCGTCGGAATGCGTTTTGGTGTGTATGTTGGCTGCGAGAGCTCAAGCCATCAAGATCTTGAAGCAGCAGCACCCGAATGAGGAAGAGGGTGCTCTGCTGTCCAAACTCATGGCTTACTGTAGTAGGGAGTCCCATTCATGCGTGGAAAAAGCAGCCATGATATCCTTTGTCAAACTCAGGATTCTGGGCACCGATGAGAAGTACAGATTAAGGGGAGAAACTCTAAAGAAGGTAGAGACAAACACTCCGGATAGAGAAGTATTTCAAAGCACGGACTGAAATTACTTTTCCGATTTGAACAGGCCATGGAGGAGGACGTGAAAGCAGGGCTGATGCCGTTTTTCGTCTCCACGACATTAGGCACGACGTCCTGTTGTTCCTTCGACAAGTTAAACGAAATCGGGCCAGTCTGCAAAGAATTCCCCTGCGTGTGGCTTCACGTGGATGCGGCCTATGCTGGCAATGCTTTCATATGTCCAGAGCTGAAACCGCTGTTGGAGGGCATCGAGTACGCCGACAGTTTTAATACCAACCCAAACAAATTCCTACTCACAAACTATGATTGCTCGACGATGTGGGTCCGCGACAGGATAAGGTACTCAAATCCCCGTCTCTTTTGAAATGCTTTTCACAGAATTAAATCATCTCTTTCCTTCCCCAGTTTGACGTCTGCTTTGGTGGTGGATCCCCTTTACCTTCAGCACGGATACTCAGACGCGACCATTGACTACAGGCATTGGGGCGTGCCCCTGTCCCGGAGGTTTCGCTCCTTAAAACTGTGGTTTGTGCTCAGAAGTTATGGGATAAAAGGCATTCAGAATTACATCCGCCATCATATTCGTCTTGCTAAAAAGTTTGAAGGCTTAGTTCTGAGGGATCAAAGATTCCAAGTCTGCAATGAAGTTAAGGTAGAGTTACAGCTTAACTTTCAAACATTTGGGCTGAAAGTCAAACCAGTTTTTAATTTTCAGTTGGGCTTAGTCTGCTTTCGACTGAAGGGTTCCAACAGCTTGAACGAAAAACTACTCAGTGCAATAAACGCGTCCGGAAAAATACACATGGTGCCGGCGTCCCTGAACGAAACATACGTTATAAGGTTCTGTGTGGTTGCCCAAAATGCCACCGACAAAGACATAGGTATCTCCTAACCCGATCACCCTCGATAATATATAAGCTAACCTTAGAGATAAGAAAGGTTTTCCATTTTTTAGATTATGCCTGGAAAGTCGTAACGGAGCTGTCAGAGGAATTATTAGAAACACAAGCGCTGGAGAAAGTGAGTTTTCTTTTTAAAAAAATTAACTTCCACTATCAATAGTGAATTTTTCCCCCACAAGAAAGAAGGGAAAATACAAAGCTCTGAAGAGTACATATTTAACTATTTTACTTATTATTTTAAACTAATCAACATTCTATCTCTTTCTTTTACAGGAGCCGGTCGATGAAATCACAGAAATGCTTCATAGAAAGACAAAAGAAACTCTCGCTTATAAGAGATCGTTTTTCGTGAGAATGGTCAGCGACCCGAAAATATACAACCCTAAAATAGCAAAATCACTACCAGTGGTCAAGAGTCAAGTCGCTGATTCCAATTCTGTTGTCAGCATCAATCCACCCATGTAAGTGTTATCATTTACGATATTAACCTCTTTCTTCTTGCAATCTAATAATTTTTTATCTTGTGAACAACAAACAGAGCGTCGTGGATCAGCTGGCCTCTGGCGTTCCTCCTTCAAGGGAAACTGGAAGATTCGAATGAGGTCCCCGTGAGGTAAGCACACACCGATTTCTCCCATTTGAATTTGAAAATTTTAAAGACAAACGGCTCACTTATCGGAGTAAAGAGAAAAGTTACAAAGAGTCGAGATGGGAATTCCGCGTTTGAGGACCGTGATGACGCTACATGACTCGGTTTTTCCGATGAAAAAATATAGGCTGCAGTTTGAAAATTCGAACGCGTCATTGCCAGGAAAAAAGCGAGTGTCTAGGTACACTGCACAAGGCATTCTAAAATTATACACTGTGCCTACGCAGTCTTTGGTTGAATGACTGTAAGGCACGTCAACTCCCACTTTAATTTTCTATCTGTGGACTGCATTAGAATATAAGGAACTAATCAATAAAAAAAAAATAACAGGTCGGAAACCTCCTAACGAAAGTACAGTTCTTTTCCAACAAGATCGCCCAGATTTTTACTAACATTAAAAACAACTTCTTCCTCAATGAAAAAGGAGTGTGAATTGAGATGAGACTAAAAATAATTAATCCAGTGATGGTTGAGGGGACGCACGGGAGTCCTATAAATTAACCGCCTCCCAAACAAACGCACTCGCAATGTGACGATAAACACCCGACATTCCAAAGAATTCCAGAACGTATCAGTCATACAATCGACTGCCAAAAAAATTGCTTTAAACAATCTAATTTAGATTTGTTTCCGTTTTACCGGGAAAATTGACGTCAAAATTACGTAATGGGGGGTCCTATGAATTGAAAGAGCAAAGGCGTAACAAAAATTTCAAAACAGGGAGAATGATGAGTTTGTTTTATTTTTTTTTGTTTCAAAACTAAATTATTTATTTAAAAAAGAAAAAGAATCGCCAAATGATACGACCATTCTATTTTGGGACTTCAGAGCAATAATTATAGTAATTTGCACAAGGGAGAGATTTTCGAACTCACATAAAGAACTGAGGATTCATCAAATTAAAGAAAATCCGGGGTTGGAAATTTAATAAAAAGCAATTTTTTTTTCAGATTCCGCCATCTCAACACCCTTGTGCACTTAAAGGGACGCAGGGAAAGCAACGTTTCGGACAAATCCCCGGAAGACAGCGAAGATCAAAAGCCCGGAGTCATCCTCACGAATCCCACTAAAAAATCACCGAAGAAATCTCCGATTTTGGGGAAAAAATCGCAGACATTGCTTTAAAAGTATGATTATCATAATGTGAGAGAGAACAAATTAAATATATAAACCGTTTGGCAACGCTAAGCAAATTGATTTTCATAACTGAGTCTCAAGGATTCTCCCAATTTATTTGTATTTTAAACGAGAAGGACAAACACCATCATGTCCGAGGGGGATAAAAGTCAAGGCTTACTGTACCAAGGTTTGGCAAAGGGGGGGGGGGGGGTTATCAGCCCAGCATCAGAAATACTCTCCAAATTTCTCCCCTATTCAGAAATATGTAAGCCGGACGGATGAAAAGGTTTTCTGGCTTAACCAACAAAAGGTACCGAAGGCGCCAATTCATTCGAGAGTTCATCTACCAACTAAGGAACCTTTTGATAGATGCAAAACCTGGGCGAATGACTCAAAATAAACAATCCGGAATTTCGTGTTGGCCGTTCTGTGCGATCCTCTGCATGATTTATGAAAAATAAACAACGATCTTCGAGAATATGAGTTTCTGATTATTCACCGTGATGTCAATCATATAAAGTCGCTTTGGTATTTCCCAAATTTTTCGTTTCTAACACTGGAAAATTTTCCCAGTGAATGCTGGTCATCAGGATAACCCTTTGGTTACCGAAAAGCACATGGCAAAGGGTAATTTTGAATTCAAAAATTCGCGAAAGGGTTTATATATTAAAAACCGATTTCGTTCCAAAGTTTTAGATTCTGAAAGTCCTTTTGTAACACCCTAGAAAATCGCATGTGATCTTTTATGCAGCTTTCTCGGGTTCTTCAAAATCCGGCAAGCACTTCTAAGAAACAACGATAACTGCAAAAGCTCAGTCCTTTTAGAGGAATCAAAAGGAAAAGGCGAAATTCTTGGAAAGCATTGCGTCAATTAAAGACAATGGCTTTTCGTGAACGTCGGTTATAAAGTCTGGCCGAAGAAAATGGAGGGAAAGAAAAATTTAAAAAGAGAGGTGAGAATCTGCAATTGGACGCGGAACTCGGTCAATTTAAAACCAATTGAAAATCTTAAGGAAGTGGGATTCGCGCGAATGTTTGCGGCCAAGTTTATTTAAATAGTCAAGTGGAAGTTGGGGATTAGTTTAGGGCAATCTTTAAGGTGCGAAACGAAGGACCGTTTGAAGAGTTAAGTGAACGGAGGGACTGTCCGCGGTACCGGTCGGTTTCGGGTGAACTGTGCAAAACGAACATCCCGGAAGAGTAAATAAATAAAATAAGGTTAAAATATATGTTCTTGATAATTAATAACTCATAATTCCTTCGGCGCACGATCAAGTAAGTTGATTTTTGGTGAAACGTACAAATTTAAACTCCCACTAATTTCCAACTCTAAAGAGACTTCGGACAACCCTCCGGATTTTTGCAACCCCATCAATGACCATCATTGGTATTCTCCCAATGTATTGTCTAACGTGACATTGTGCAGCTTCTCCATCGATGTTGGAAGCTCTGCGTGATCAGAAGCACATTCTTGATTGAAGCTTCGGTCACATATTTCCTGCCACATTTACGTAATCTTTGACGACAACTAATTCAAGGTTTTTAACCTTTCCAATGACGGTTGTCGAGTCAGTTTTTTCGAAAGAGCAGCAAAAAATTTCTTTGACAAAAATGTTTTAAGATTACCGCCCATACAAAAATATCTATCCTTACAGTCGCTCAAAAAAGTAAACTTGAATGAGGGTTTTTTAAACTGCAGCATGGACCCCAAGGAATTCAGAATCCACGGAAAAGAAATGGTGGATTTCATCTGCGAATATCTAGAAAACATAAGCAACCAAAGGGTTGTATCTGCGGTGGAACCGGGATATTTGGCCCCAATTCTACCGAAGGAAGCTCCACTCAAGGGAGAAGAATGGAATAAAATTATGAATGACGTCGAGGAGAAGATATTACCGGGTGCGTATGCGTTTCCGTGAGCAAACAGTCAATAACAAAACACAAACAAGCTTTCTCTAGCGACTTTTAATTGATGCTTGCAAAATTTTGGGTTGGCGTCACCCGAATGACGGAAGCCTATCAATACTGGCTCGGCTTCAAACCTGATTAAAAACTGTGTTTACAGGGATCACACATTGGCAACACCCTCGATTCCACGCCTATTTCCCCAGCGGCAACTCATTCCCGAGTATTTTGGCGGATATGCTAAGTGATGCCATTGGCTCCATTGGTTTTTCTTGGGTTTGTTAAATTTCAATTAAATCCCACATACTTAATTTTTTACCTCACGCCTAAAATAATGCACTTCTCTACAAGGCTGCCTCTCCCGCGTGCACGGAATTAGAAACTATAGTACTCGATTGGCTGGGAAAAGCTCTCAATCTTCCCTCGGAATTTTTATTTTCGGCTCCAGGAAGCATTGGCGGAGGTGAGTTGAAAAAGGCAATCGCTATCGAAAGGCAGAAAAAGAATGCTGACGGGTGTTTCAGGTGTTATACAACCCTCAGCAAGCGACTGTATACTGGTGTGCATGCTGGCCGCTCGATCTCAAGCCATAAACTACCTCAGAAAAGTCAACGGCACCCCTAACGAAGAAGACGGATTCTTCCTTCCCAAACTGGTGGCGTACTGCTCAAAGGAGGCCCATTCGTGCGTGGAAAAAGCAGCCATGATATCGCTCGTCAAACTGCGAATTGTGGAGGCGGATGACAAGTGCTGCCTGCGGGGAGATCAGCTTAAAAAGGTATCGTCTCGACACCGAGGTGAAAGCTTATATTGAGTAGACCTCAACAAAAAAAGTATAACATCAACAGAGAAACAAAAAAATTCGGAAAACAATTCATTTACTTGTACAATAAATTTCTCTGGTTATTTATAAATCTTATTTATAAAAGGGCAAGGTCTTCTCACCGAACCAGACTCCATTTTAAACTCATAAAACAATTGATAATCATTCAAAACTTTACTCTCTAACCCGTATAGTATAGAAAAACACAACTCAAATGCTTGTTTTCCCGATTTTCCAAAGACAAAATTAAAATTCCACCTAATTTTCTCCATAACAGGCGATACAAGAGGACTTGGACAAGAACCTTCACCCTTTTTTTATATCAACAACCCTTGGAACCACTTCCAGTTGCGCCTTTGACAACCTCTCGGAAATCGGTCCCATCGCACGGGAGCTTCCGGCCTGTTGGCTTCATGCTGACGGAGCTTATGCCGGCAGCGGATTTATATGTCCTGAGCTTCGGTATTTGATGGAGGGAATACACTACGTGGACAGTTTCAACACGAACTGCAATAAATGGTTAACGGTTTGCTTCGACTGCTCTTGCTTGTGGGTCAAAGATAGACTGAAGCTTACGAATGCAATGGTAATGAATTATTTGCTTTTTTCTCCCCCCCAATTCGGTGCTCCGAAGAAATGCCATGTGATGGTTTTACAGGTTGTAGATCCGTTGTATCTTCAGCATGAAAATTCCAAACTGACCATAGACTACAGACATTGGGGTATACCGTTATCGAGAAGATTTAGATCGCTCAAACTTTGGTTCACCTTAAGGAGCTATGGCATTGAAGGATTACAGAAATATATTAGGAACCACTGCAAATTAGCCAAAGAATTTGAAAAATTAGTCAAAAGCGATGAGAGATTTGAAGTTTGCAATGAGGTTAAAGTGAGTTAAAATTTTGACAGAGACTTTGTAAAACGAAGAGACGCATTTAATTCGTTTAATCAAGTAATCATTTGCGATAACAAAAACGATTCTACAGCAAATAAAATCAAAACTTTAATCATTTGTAGGTGGGACTCGTCTGTTTTAGACTCATTGGAACCGATACACTTAATCAAGAATTATTAGCGTCAATAAACAGTTCGGGAGAAATGCACATGATACCATCGATGGTCAAAGGGAAATATGTCATACGATTTTGTGTGGTTAATCAGCATGCGTCCCACAACGACATAGGTAAGCACAAAAGTTTCCCACAAAATCAACCCATTCCCGAAAAGAATACGATTGTTCATTTTGTTTTCAGAAAACGCTTGGAATATTATTCAAAAGCACGGCGCCAAAGTTTTAGCAGCGGCTCAAACGGCCCACGTATCGAACAAACCTGATCTCAGAAGTAGAAAGCTGACAAGATTTTCATTCACCAGAAGTATTTCAAGGGACCTGTATGAAAAACGGAATTCGAGGAGCAGTCTTCATGACGGGGCCACTCCGATCGCCGTCTTGGAAGATGACCTTATCAATGGGGATGACATGGAAGATGTTTTTGAACAGTCTGTTATCATAACTAATAATAAAATAAGCAATCATTGTGACTGATATTGGATTAAATATAGTAGGAAATCAAACTTGTTGTGATGTATAGGTTCAGAAGCAAATAATGTGAACACTAGTGCGATTGTTCAGTGAGATGCTGTAAAGAAACCGTCTTGGTTTCACTAATCTATTAAAGTTCAAATTAATTGTATTTATTTTTAATTTATATGTAAATACTTTTATGGCAAACTCAATAAAGGTTTATATGAAATGAAATTAAAGCATTTAATGACTAAAACAGATCAGCTTAAAAATCCTAACAATATTAATATAGAGAAAGTAAAAGGAGCAGTTGTCTTAAATCAAAAATTATACTTTCGTCAAAGAAGGTTTGATCAACTGAACAGAAATGAGTGATTACACCATTAATTAATTAGATGTGAGTAAATAAGTTTCTTTAGAAATATAGGCATGAAAAGATCCCTCCAAAATTTTCTAAAAAAGCTTGCAAGAACTTATGATAAACCTTTCTCTAATAAAAAAAATCAATCACCACTACCCGATTTCTGAATGACCCTATTTATTATAACAATTTTATATTATTGATAACAGTTACTACTCATTTGATGCACTTTATAAATATTAGTAAGATGAATTCATGGCGGTATTAGTGTTAATATCATTAAAGAGTGCCAAAGTTTTGGTTAATTTATATTTCAGTCATCGTATAAATGGTTTTAATTATCAACTTGATGCAATGAAATTAATAAAATTATATAAGCAAAGTGAGTTCAATTAAATAATAAACAAAATAAATTCACTAAAAACAATTTTGCCCTGTGAAAACTGGGTGTCAAAATTTTAAATTTATATAATCAGTCGAAAACTTGATTTAAATATAGCATTTATAATAATAATGAGTATTTAGTTTTTAATATTCAGACGAACCAAAAAATCACTGCGTGAAGTTTCTTTGCAACAATATATCTAAAAATATATTACCTACCCTGAATTAATTAAGTCAATCAATCACTTTTCCTGTTTAAAATACATTTAACTATTTTATTTTTGCACTATATCTCTGTTTATGAAAAGACGTAAACAAGTCGTGAAAAGTGGAATCAATACTAATGCCACGATGGGAGACATTTTAAATTAATATTAATGCCACGATGGAAGACATGTTTGTTCAGTATTAATACACGGAGTTTTGGTTGTTTATAACTGAAGTTATTAAGTGATTTAATAATGGAGACTATTTTAGAGCAGCAGAGACGTTATCACGAAGAACGTGAGAGACTTATGGACACAATGGTGAAGGAAATGTTATATAAAAAGACGGGAGGCTCGAGGGAACAGATTAATTCTGATCATCGTTTGAAAATGTTCATCGATCATTACATGGACAGTACTCTTCAGCTTAAAGAGCTGTATGAGGACAAAGATGGGCTGAGAAAAGAAGAAGTAGCAGCCCTTTCTGGACCAAACGAGTTTAATAAATTTTACGCTCGTCTAAAAACAATTAAAGACTTCTATCGCCGACATCCAAATGAGATCAGTGTACCCATGTCGGTGGAGTTTGAGGAACTGGCCAAAATGAGAGAAAATCCGAATGAAGAAAACTCAAATCTGGTGGAATTTACAGACGAAGAGGGCTATGGAAAATATTTGGATCTCCACGAATGCTATTACAAATTTTTAAACCTGAAAGGCATAGATAAAATTGACTACATCACTTATTTGACTACTTTCGATCATTTGTATGATATTCCAAAGGACAGAAAAAATACAGAGTATAGAAAGTATTTGGAAATGTTAATTGATTACTTACACGATTACATAAGGAGAATAAAGCCATTACTCGATCTTGATCAGGTGTATGTCAATGCCCAAAAGGACTTTCAAACTCAGTGGGAGAATGGGACATTTCCTGGTATTTACTTCAAACTCATCCATACATTGTTTAACTTGAATCTTTACTTAAAATTAATTTTTTTACAACAGGATGGCCCAAAGAAGCAGGCAGTGCATTAACACATGCCGGAGCACATTTGGATTTATCTGCATTTTCAACATGGGAAGAGCTTGCATCCCTTGGCTTGGACAGATTGAAATCAGCTTTGATGGCTTTGGGGTTGAAATGTGGGGGAACTTTAGAGGAGAGGGCACAGAGATTGTTCAGCACTAAAGGGAAGACACAGTTTGATGCATCATTAATTGCTAAGACCAAACCAGGGCAGAGGAGTGGTCATGCTAAAGACCTAGAGAGACAAAAGGCTATTGCTGAATTAGAAGCACAGGTCTGTATTTCAAATTTCTTTAAAATATCTCCATGGCTAATTCCGTAAAACAGCAAAGTTTTAGTCAGCTAAACTATTGCATCTAAAGATGGTATTTAAGAATCATTGTTATAAATTTTAAGGTTTACAAACTGGCAGAAATGGTCTTTGAACAAAGAACTGCTACAAAAGAAAATGTCCAGAGGAAACAAGCAAGAACTGAAGGAGAACGTGATGATTCCGATGCAGAAGTATCAGCTTCAGAATCTGAGGGAGAGGATGCAGAAGATGTTCCTTATAATCCTAAAAATTTACCATTGGGTATGAGTCTGCATTTGCCACCATTCTATATATATAAACTGATGCACCCATTAACATAAGTTTTTTTTTTTTTAGGTTGGGATGGGAAGCCTATTCCTTATTGGCTTTATAAACTCCATGGACTGAACATTTCTTACAATTGTGAAATATGTGGAAACTTTACATATAAAGGTCCAAAAGCTTTCCAGAGGCATTTTGCAGAATGGAGACATGCTCACGGAATGAGATGTTTGGGAATTCCGAACACTGCTCATTTTGCAAATGTAACCCAAATCGAAGATGCACTAGCTTGTAAGTTTTTTCAAAATTTATATAAATTAAGAATTATTTGTGAATTAAACAAAACAATTTTTTCCAGTGTGGGAAAAATTAAAGTGTCAAAAACAAGGAGAAAGGTGGCAGCCTGAATTGGAAGAAGAATATGAAGATTCTTTGGGGAATGTGGTCAACAAAAAAACATTTGATGATTTGAAAAGACAAGGTTTACTATAATATATTAAACCTCTCATAATTTTTAAGTTAATTTTTGTCCCTTAAAAGCTTTGTGAACTCCTTTTTATTATATCTTTCTTTTATATGATATGAAATAAGAAATTCATTTGAAATCCTTCATTGTTTAATCCTAAATATTGAAAATAAGACTAAAACCGCTAAATTCGACCATCTAACACGTTAGAAGAATAAGATTTTAAAATTATTTCAAATTTAAATATCCTACGGATTCTCTGTATATAAGATTCCATTACGTAAACGAAAATATACGCTAAAATAAAAGTGACCATATATCCTGTTATAAAAACATTTCTCCCGGTCTATGTGCATTTTGTTTTAATTACTCACATTTCGATTTTTGGTACATTTGGGAGTACAGTAAAAAGTTTGGAAAAGTTTGAAGAAGTTAGTTTTACGAATAACTTGAAACAACGGCGACCGCTGAGCTCAGGAGGGGTTTTTTCCGTTTCCCTACACCCTAAAGAACAGATCTATGTGCATGACTTGTTTTATTCTGAGAGATTTCAATTTTTGGTACATTTGGGAGTACAGGAAAAAGTTTGAAAAAGTTTGAAAAAGTTAGTTTTAGGAATAACTTGAAACAACGGCGTCACTCTGAGGCTCCGGAGGGGTTATTTCCGTTTCTCTACTTCATAAAGAATAGATCTGTGTGCATATTGTTTTAATCTGAATATTTCAATTTTGTATGTATTTAGTTGTACAGAATTGAGTCTAGGAAAGTTATAATACTGTGCGTTTTTTCTTGTATTTCTCACAATGTATAATTTAATGGCAATATATTGATTTTAATCTGTTTTTTTTTAGTTAGAAAATCTATAAGATTAAGGGCGAAATTTAATATTTCACAGTTAAATTTTTTCTTTATGTAAAGGACATTGAATATTGAAATAAATTACAGTGTTTAGGTAAATCAGAATCGTATATTTTTTTTATAATTAATAAATATATTGGGTGAGTGCTGTCAACCATTGGGATTTCTGTATTCCTCAATGTAAAGGCCGGAAATGAAAATGTAAACAAAGTTGACTTCGGTCTGGCGACGTCATCCTTGAGAGGAGGAGGAGGAGCGTAAGGCTGAGATGAGAATACAGCGTTGCCATTTTATATTAACCGTTGCCGTTTTTTTATAAAATAATTGAGAATTAGTGTGGTTTTCCAATGAAGAATGAGATTTTTGTTTTTTGAATGTGAGAAAATGTGAGATTTATGTTGAGTGAAGTGTTTTTAGCTTATTATAATTACGGTGATCAGGTTGGAAATGTAATGCTGGTTATTATTTCTTATGAAGCGCAGATGGCTGAGTTTTTAGTGCAACGGTCATTTCTGGATAATCCTGATATGGCCTGGATAAAATTGGAGGACAAATTTTGGATTTTGTATTTACTAAGGATGCGCCGAATATTCGGTAGGTATTTGATATTCACTTTGTTTATTCGGATAAAGTATGTCAATTTTTTGCCTGAACTAAAAGAAAACCATCATATGAAATTAATGGAAAAAAATTAAATAGTTAATTAATAAAATATGGAATTAATCAAAGAAAATAAAGCAATTAAACTTCAATTCAAAATATTTATTTCCTACAAAAAACAGATATCAATCAAATCATTACAAAAGTATGAAATTATAGCATTGCTAGTATAATAAAACTATATATTGCCCCACACCCGTGTTTAAACTTAGAACGTTTTTCCATAGGAACGAATGAAGTTGTGGAAAGTTTTCATGTTTGAAAAAAAATGAAACAACGGCGTCAGCGAGAGTTCAGGAGGGGTTTTTTCCGTTTCTCTACTTCATAAAGAATCGATCTATGTGCATTTTGTTTTATTCTGAGAGTTTTCATTTTTTGGTGCATTTGGGAGTACAGAAAAAAGTTTGAAAAAGTTTGAAAAAGTTAGTTTTACGAATAACTTGAAACAAAGGCGTCCTCTGAGGCTCAGGAGGGGTTTTTTCCGTTTCTCTACTTCATAAAGAATAGGTCTATGTGCATTTTGTTTTATTCTGAGAGTTTTCATTTTTTGGTGCATTTGGGAGTACAGAAAAAAGTTTGAAAAAGTTTGAAAAAGTTAGTTTTAGGAATAACTTGAAACAAAGGCGTCAGCTGAGGTTCCGACGGGTTTTTTCCGTTTCTCTACTTCATAAAGAATTGATCTATGTGCATTTTGTTTTATTCTGAGAGTTTTCATTTTTTGGTGCATTTGGGAGTACAGGAAAAAGTTTGAAAAAGTTTGAAAAAGTTAGTTTTACGAATAACATGAAACAAAGGCAACAGATGAGCTCAGGAGGGGTTTTTTCCGTTTCTCTACATCCTAAAGAATAGATCTATGTGCATTTTGTTTTATTCTGAGAGTTTTCATTTTTTAGTACATTTGGGAGTACAGGAAAAAGTTTGAAAAAGTTTGAAAAAGTTAGTTTTACGAATAACTTGAAACAACGGCGTCAGCTGAGGTTCCGACGGGTTCTTTCCGTTTCTCTACTTCATAAAGAATTGATCTATGTGCATTTTGTTTTATTCTGAGAGTTTTCATTTTTTGGTGCATTTGGGAGTACAGAAAAAAGTTTGAAAAAGTTTGAAAAAGTTAGTTTTACGAATAACTTGAAACAAAGGCGTCAGCTGAGCTCAGGAGGGGTTTTTTCCGTTTCTCTACATCCTAAAGAATAGATCTATGTGCATTTTGTTTTATTCTGAGAGTTTTCATTTTTTGGTGCATTTGGGAGTACAGAAAAAAGTTTGAAAAAGTTTTGAAAAAGTTAGTTTTACGAATAACTTGAAACAACGGCATCAGCTGAGGTTCCGACGGGTTTTTTCCGTTTCTCTACTTCATAAAGAATAGATCTATGTGCATTTTGTTTTATTCTGAGAGTTTTCATTTTTTGGTGCATTTGGGAGTACAGGAAAAAAGTTTGAAAAAGTTTGAAAAAGTTAGTTTTACGAATAACTTGAAACAAAGGCGTCAGCTGAGCTCAGGAGGGGTTTTTTCCGTTTCTCTACATCCTAAAGAATAGATCTATGTGCATTTTGTTTTATTCTGAGAGTTTTCATTTTTTGGTGCATTTGGGAGTACAGAAAAAAGTTTGAAAAAGTTTGAAAAAGTTAGTTTTACGAATAACTTGAAACAAAGGCGTCAGCTGAGCTCAGGAGGGGTTTTTTCCGTTTCTCTACTTCATAAAGAATAGATCTATGTGCATTTTGTTTTATTCTGAGAGTTTTCATTTTTTAGTACATTTGGGAGTACAGAAAAAAGTTTGAAAAAGTTTGAAAAAGTTAGTTTTACGAATAACTTGAAACAACGGCGTCAGCTGAGGTTCCGACGGGTTTTTTCCGTTTCTCTACTTCATAAAGAATAGATCTATGTGCATTTTGTTTTATTCTGAGAGTTTTCATTTTTTGGTGCATTTGGGAGTACAGGAAAAAGTTTGAAAAAGTTTGAAAAAGTTAGTTATTACGAATAACTTGAAACAAAGGCGTCAGCTGAGCTCAGGAGGGGTTTTTTCCGTTTCTCTACTTCATAAAGAATCGATCTATGTGCATTTTGTTTTATTCTGAGAGTTTTCATTTTTTGGTGCATTTGGGAGTACAGGAAAAAAGTTTGAAAAAGTTTGAAAAAGTTAGTTTTACGAATAACTTGAAACAACGGCGTCAGCTGAGCTCAGGAGGGGTTTTTTCCGTTTCTCTACATCCTAAAGAATAGATCTATGTGCATTTTGTTTTATTCTGAGAGTTTTCATTTTTTGGTGCATTTGGGAGTACAGAAAAAAGTTTGAAAAAGTTTGAAAAAGTTAGTTTTACGAATAACTTGAAACAAAGGCGTCAGCTGAGCTCAGGAGGGGTTTTTTCCGTTTCTCTACTTCATAAAGAATAGATCTATGTGCATTTTGTTTTATTCTGAGAGTTTTCATTTTTTGGTACATTTGGGAGTACAGAAAAAAGTTTGAAAAAGTTTGAAAAAGTTAGTTTTACGAATAACTTGAAACAAAGGCATCAGCTGAGGTTCCGACGGGTTTTTTCCGTTTCTCTACTTCATAAAGAATTGATCTATGTGCATTTTGTTTTATTCTGAGAGTTTTCATTTTTTGGTACATTTGGGAGTACAGGAAAAAGTTTGAAAAAGTTTGAAAAAGTTAGTTTTACGAATAACTTGAAACAACGGCGTCAGCTGAGCTCAGGAGGGTTTTTTTCCGTTTCTCTACTTCATAAAGAATAGATCTATGTGCATTTTGTTTTATTCTGAGAGTTTTCATTTTTTGGTGCATTTGGGAGTACAGAAAAAAGTTTGAAAAAGTTTGAAAAAGTTAGTTTTACGAATAACATGAAACAAAGGCGACAGATGAGCTCAGGAGGGGTTTTTTTCCGTTTCTCTACATCCTAAAGAATAGATCTATGTGCATTTTGTTTTATTCTGAGAGTTTTCATTTTTTGGTGCATTTGGGAGTACAGGAAAAAGTTTGAAAAAGTTTGAAAAAGTTTTTTTCACTTATGGAATGAGTATTTTCTATATATACGAATACATTTTGAAAAAGCTAAGAAAGAAGTTTTCGTGTGTAACTCGTATACGTCTTTGTTATAATTGCCTAAGAAAAGTGATAACAATTTTTGAAATTTTTGTGTAGAGGAATACCGTATTTTAAAAAGGAAATTGTAGAAGGAAAGTTTATGAGGTATGGAGGTGCTAATTGATGTACTCGTGTGCGAAATGGGCATAACGAATGTGTATTCAATTTCGAATTTTGGGGGAAACTTGATTGGGTGAAATTCATCTAATTTCGATTTAAAAAATCACTAGCAGACTATTATTCTCAGTTGTCATCAAAACAACGGCCATGTTTTTTTTCCATGTTTCGTCATGAAAAGAGCGCCATCTATGCCCTGCGCCATTTTTCCCTGTTTCCCTCACATGAGGGTATATAAATCACTGCTGCCACAGTTTTCAGTCAGTTCTGTTCGGAAGTTCTTCGTGTGAAGGTGTCATGAAGTGCAGTTATAATAATTATTATTATAATAACCGGTGTTTATCTTAGGCGATATAACAATTAAGTTATTATAATTTACGAGTGAATCGTGAGAATAATTTGATATAAAAAGCTTATATTTTTTATTATAATTCCTTTTGCATTTCATGTTTAATTCTACTTTAACTAACTTTCAATTAATTTTATTTTAATACTTTTTAATTTTTAGACTTTATTTTTTCTTTTATTTGTCATTTTAATAATTAATATAATGTATATATCACTTTTATATGTTATACTATTATATATAATATATTTTTTTTAATAATTACTTTTCAGTTACACTTATTTATTTCTGCCGTATTTATTACTCATTTATTGTTAATAATTTTTTATTCATTATTTTCATAATTATTATATTAATTCTCTTATTATTTATGAATATTTTTAACCATATTTATATTCCTTTCACTATTCCTATTGTAAATTCATTCCTTTTTAAATTACTAATTTAAAATATTCTGTAAATGATTTCGGGGTTTACTCAGCATAGGTTTACGTGAGTGAAGTGTGTTAAGTGTTAGTGTCAGTGATACACCATGAGGATACCCTATGAGGATACACTATGAGGATACACTTTGTGGATACACTCTGTATTTGGATACTGTACAGAGTAAGTACTGTTTATTGCATTTGTAAATCCAAAATTCGCCGTTTTGGATTTCGTTTACATTTAGGCAAGAAAACAATAAAATGATTAACCGATTTGTGGTGGCCCACGCAAAGGCCGGCTTAATAAATAAAATATCCATGGTAATAATAAAAATAATATATACGTAATAATAATAATCATAGTAATATATACATAATAATAGTACCTAAATAAAGACAATGGATTAGGTGAGATGGCAACATTGTATGGCGGCTCCTGGTACCGGAGCGCCGAGGGAGGAGACTGCGCAACCATCATTATGACTTTAGCTCCCACGGGGGGAGGATGATTGCGGGTTTTAAGGGTGGTTTATAGTGAGATCGATATTAGGATATATAGTTTATACTAATTAATATTGTTCTATTATTTTACTACAGCCACGGGTTATTACACCATTAATTCAATTAAAAGTATTCGGTTATTCGGTGCATCTCTCATTTTTACATTTTACTATTTTATAATATATATTTATATTTTACGGCAGTCTTTTTGGTTGAGTACTTTGAGTGAGCAACATCATTTAACATAGCATTTTTAAAGGCCTCTGAGGGTATTTCAAACTTTAAAATAAATTATTAATATCTATCGTTATCTTTTTCAGTAGCAATGCCAATTTTCGTAACGTCTGAATTTATTAATTTTTTTGGGCGGGAGGTCCTATACGGAAATTATGCAAAAAATAATATTTTGGAGAGTAAAATATTCAGGAATACTCAAATTTCGTTGCCTTGGTTTTCAGGTACAAAAGAACGAGAATTATGCCAACGACTGCAAATACGTAAGACCACCGATGAACTATCCAGCGGATTGAATTCAACCAAAAAGGGTGAGTTTTCTTACAATATTAATATTTATCGTTGTCTTCAGAATTAAGTTCAGGCATGTCACAATATGATATTTTTTTTAAATTATTCGGGTGAAGCCCCCCAGTGGGACACCAGTATCTTATTTAATATATTTTAGTATTTCAATTTAAATGTTTTGGGTGATGCCCCCCAGTGGGACACCAGCATATTATTTTATACATTTTAGTATTTCAGTTTAAATGTTTTGGGTGATGCCCCCCAGTGGGACACCAGTATATTATTCTATACGTTTTAGTATTTCAATTTAAATGCTTTGGGTGATGCCCCCCAGTGGGACACC